>JAQJVK010000009.1:8616363-9216363 GCA_035578135.1 Flexamia atlantica
TAATTTCCACTTTGTGTCCGTTCAAATAGTGGCCAAACTGAATTTATTAATAAAATCTAAATTATATCTGAAATAATAAATAGTCCGGAACGTTCTTCACAAACGAAAAGGTAAAAAATTGAAATTAATTTTCATAGTAAGTTTTTGTTCTTACTTATGGGACATTCTGCATATTTGAGGGTAAAATATTATGTACAAATCCACATAAAATAGAATACTTATCTAAATCCTATGGCTTATTTTCTGGTTTAATCTTGAATCATAGAATTTTTTCCCAGTAAAACATTAAGCCATTTTACCTAATCTTCGATCAACTCTACCAGTCAGTATATAGAATCGTTCTCCTTTGTGAATAAATGATAAATATTATAACAAAAAAGTCATACAATTTCGTGGAATCAGTTTTCCAAATTCGAAATGTATTCAATCTTCAAAGCGGACTAGAGTATACTGATGTATTCTATCAAAGAAGTAATTAAATAAACCCTAGATCTCACTTACTGAATAGAAGCCTTGATATTTCCGGCAGTATCCCAAAATATTTGTCAGAATTCAAGAGTGTTATTTATACACCCTACGGTGAAGAGAGGGGAGCAGGATTAGGTAGTTTGTGTTCAGAACCTTGTAAGAAAAATTTAGGGAAATAAATATTTACCTGAAACCCACAAAACCATAAAAAGTATATTTTAGCTTAAAAATATTTATTTTAATCATTATTTGTGTTTTGAAACGTAGCTTTTTTCAATTTGATTCTATTTTCCTCTACTGCAAATGTTTTTTTAATATAAAAGGTTAAATAATTGACATCGACATTTAAAATACTGTATTTAACAAGAATATGCAATGGTATTATTGCCATCCAGATTCTTTAGGCGGGCGGATTGCCAATTTACTTTGAAAACCAAATATGTACTTATGAGACCAAAACTACTTTATGCCCTGTAGAGATTCCCTATCAGTGTTAAATAGTAATTAGGTTAGGAGTAATTTCGACTCCTAAACACTGCAACTGAACGTTAAAATGGATAAAGGTAACATTTTAATCTTGTTACCGTAAATTTAATGTATTATATTTTACATCAAACCCAATAGTCCAAAGGGGTTCTGCAAAAAATGTTAAACGATTCAAAGCTTGAATCGAAGTTTCGATATTATATTTTACATTTATGTTTGTAAGCCATACGTGAAATGGCAGAGTAAAAGTTATATTCTATGAAATCATTTAATTCTTTATTAAAAGCATATTGGATTTTTTTTGCTATATTACTATGACATCGCCTGTTTTCGTTATGTGTTAACCACCTGCAAAAATACAACAAAACACTGTTCAATGCAAAAAAATTATGATTACCATGTTTTTTAAATACAAACAGATAAACGAATAGAACTGATTTCAATGTCTTGTAGTAAAAACTATGGTTCAAAAGGCGAGGTGTTTTTTTATGGTTCAAGAGACGAGGTGTATGGTGTTTTTCATACTCTCGACTATATGAAGCGGTCCATAAATCACTCACTTCAAACTTATGGTCTTGAATATGCAAATTTCCACTTTCCACTCTTGTTATGAATTATACTTTTCTACATTTCTTCTTAAACTTCATATTTTTCACAAACTACTGATCTTAAAAGTTGTCACTAGTCCTCAACATAACAAATACCTTACTTGAAAGCACCCCAAAACATTCTAACTTTCAATGTTAATATTTTGTAAGAATGTAAGTAAAATAACTAAAACCTAAGCAGTTGTGGTTACCCAAACTTGACAGCTAATACGCAGAAGCATAAATAGTTGTTAAAGCAAATGTGATTGCTAATTTCATTACACCTTCTAGCTTGTAAAAGGATCGGATACAGCAACTAGTGTTTTTATTAGATTTTTATTTTAATTGTTACGCTATTTATGACCAACAGACAACGATTATGTAAAAATAGCAGGGTGTCTGAAAACTCCCCGGAGTTATCTTGTGGATTTGTTCTTTTCATCAAGACAAACAAATTTAGTTTTAAAGCCGTTGGTCTCCGTGCATAGTCTTCATCTGCCTGTCTGTTTGGATGTGATTTTTAACTTATCTGTGAATATCTTATGTTTGACCTAAATTATAAATTTCAAATTTAACACGAACTAGTGGCTTGAAGGGGCTTAAAGCCCCTAATGAGGGAAAATTCAAACAGTCCTTATTTATTATAGTACAAATTACCTTCTTAGCAAACTGAATCTACCTTATATTGATATCTAGCTTTCCACATGGTTTTCAATCAGGTATCAGCATCACATGTTTTATGTAAACAAAGGATACGTTTTTAGATCCCAATGCCTTTTAAATGTTACATATCTTACGTTATTTCTCGTTTTCTGGTGAATTTCAAGCAATTTCATTATTTTTCCCGCCATCGCGGAATAGAGACCTTTAATTTGAGCTCTCTCCCATCTTTCTACGACTTGCCAGACGCCCACAATTTTGACTCAAAGAAACTTCTTACGAAATTAAATATATTATGGGTTTCTTATAAAAGTAAAACAACTATGCTGCATCACACTGCATATGCAGCAATATGCTGAACTATGCTGCATCACACTGCATATGCAGCAATATGCTGAACTATGCTGTTTCTCTTATTATGTTCACCTTAAGAGATTTTCAAATGGCGGAGACAAAGCTTTTATAGCAGCAGCCTATAAAACTCATTAACGTTTGATTAGTTCACAGACCCTCATTAAAGGTTTAACAGGTACTAATGAAATAATCTTGTTCAACATCAATTGTGGTAACTGTAAAATTAGAAAATGGTGTTTGATTTCGATTACACTCTTAACACTCAGATCTTCGAATAGTAATAAAAAATTGTATTTTTTTATTCTATAGCAGAGCTTATTCTATAATGGAACCAATAACATTAAAAAGCACATGATTTTGATAAAAATACATGCTACTTTAGAACAGAGATCAACATCTCTGTTAAACATCTTATCAAAATCTATACTTTGTGCGATATCTTCAAACCAGATAATTTTATAGCTCAATTGAACCGAGATTTCGAGATTACTCTGGGATTTCCGATCCGATCTGCCTGTGCACACACTCTCTACAAATCTCAAATGTTCATGTTATTTTGAGGCAGAAATTGACTTAAGTTTGTAAGCTTTCTTTTTCGATTCATGCTACAGCTTTTTTTATTGTTAAATACGGTGTTAAAAATACGTTTGAAACAATTTTAACAGTGAACAACGAGTAACAAAAATAACTGCAAAATTTAGCCAACTAATTATGAGCAAAGTAATATTATAATTTTTCGTATTGTGTGAAGAATATATTTTTTCCTCCTCCTAGTCCTACTCATGTTCATAATGGAAACCTATTTTATTACGTATTTTGAGGATGGGATTTGTCTTTAAAGTAATTAATAAAATACAATATTTTACATTTGAGACATGTTTATCGTAAGTTAACACAAAACTGAATGAATTACGTAATAAAAACAATAACAAAGACAAATCATATGTAAGAACAAAATACCTGATTGTATACCTTACTGTCAGGATTCTCTGCCTCTCGGCTTTACAAATCTTGGCCAGAGAATAGCGGAACACACAGTATACCGTAAGTAGCAAAGTAAGGCTTGAGGCCAAAACTAAGTCAATTTTCATTTTCAGTTACGTAGACCCCAAAATCATACGTGAAGTGCCCTTTATGACGTCGAGTGCAAAAACCAGCAAGATCGGTTTACTGTTGGAAGGTTTCTTAACAAAATGCAATTTGCTTCTCAGATTTTGTATGTTTATTATTTAACGCCCATATAACGCCCATGCCATATTAACGTATGCCATATATCGCCCATGTAAAATGTGCAGTAATCAAAGCACTTAAATTTGCATCCTTTAACATTTAGTACAGCAAATTTAGCATTGGCGTTATATGGGAAAATGGAGATTTTTGTTTATAACTACAAAACTACTGAAGATAGGAGATGAGTACAAACAGAAAAGTTGTAGGATTTTGCAAGACCTTTAAAGTAATATCAGATTTGACTTATGTTGCCTTTTTAAATTATTGATTTTCAGTGCTGCCAATATTTACAAAACGTAAAATTTAAAAAAAATTATTTTGGCATCCTGCAAATTAAATTAAAGCTGAGTTTACAAGAATTAAGAATTTTCAAACAGAACGAACAAACCTTCAGTAGTTCTCGAGATAAAGGGTATTCAGTAAATACCAAATGTTTTACAAAAACGGCCGCCACTTTGAAAATAATAAGATAATTTAATTCTGTTTTCACCAAACTGTTTGTCTTGCTTAGAGCTTTAAAATGATGTATAATATGACATATGCTTACATTTAAAAATTCCGACCTTCGAACCCATGACCCCCAGTTTTTGGAACACCCTGTATTTTAAAAAGGTTAAAAATATTTTTACGTTGTTCCTTAGGTATGATTTATTGGGGAAATGATTTGTTACGTCTTTGTATTTAAATCCGTTTGCCTAGAATCTGTTGTGGACGGCTTAGAAGACTCACCCTGAATAGTGTGGTTGAAAAGTCCCGGAACGGCTAGATATTTTTTGAACCGGATTAGTTTGAGAAATAAAACTTTGCTTATTCACTCCTATGTTAAAAAAATGTACTTTCTGCAGTAATTACTAACTCTTGGCCCCCAGTGGGGGACGGCCCTTAAGGAGTCAGTATAAAATCTTAAATATAAGCATAGGTTGATATGCACATCAATTTGAAGGGCTAATCAAGTAGATTAGATTTTAATGCCGCAAACCGCACTTAAAAAGGTTCATTCATTACAAAATGGCGGCTGATCAAAAATCTAAAGGAAAGTACATGGTGTACACCTGAATATCGTTTAAAAATTGCTCGCAAACTATGTCTGAAGAATCATAACTCTGGAATTGAATTTCAGACCTAAAACCCTATATTTTAGGGTGCCGAAGAGGATATTACCTCCAATGGGGGACGGCCCACAAGGAGTCGGTACAAAATCTTAAACGTAATCACATTTTAAATCCCCAACCAAGTAGGCCGATTAAAGTTTCAGCTGAGATGTTGAAAAAATTTATAAGTTCAGTTATAATGAAACCATTAGGAAATAATTGGCTTACTAACAAATAAACTTACAGATGTCATTAAAACTATTAAAGGGAAGTTACAGTAATGAATAAGAGGTTGGATAATGTAGAAGTTAATAAGCCCTAACTTGTGTTATGGTATTTTTAAAGTGGGAAATTTGCTATGTTCGTGATAAAAAATGTCAGATGTATAGAAAACAATTAATATTACAAAACAATATCAAGTTTTTTTGTATAAAACACAGAACATCTTATTATTTTTGCCCATAAAAAGTTCTAAGGTGATGTTCCGATAGCATTTTGGATTAGCAATTTTTCTAATTTTTTATTTATTTAATTGAAAATACTACAATAGCACATAAGTTTGAAAGGCTAATCAATCAGAGTTCAATGCCGAAAACCGCATTTCAATAGCATTATTGGTTACAATATAGCGGGTGATTCAAGATTTCATAAAAAATACATGGGTTTAGGTTTGTCGGAGGGTAGAATAAAAGTTTGAATAAGACCATAAGTGAATTGCATATCAAACAAAATTACCTACAATGTGCTTTTAATTTATACACAATTCGACTTGTGTCGAATGTAAGCCACTGTTTGTATAAAATCTTGCTTCCTGCACTAAAACCTTTTCAGAACGTAAATAAAAGCTATCAAACCATACAGATTATGCTAAATATGTCAAATTTTAGTGTATAGATAAAATTATATTTCATCAAATTATTGGCAATGCTGTTATTTACTGTATGCTGATGAAAATTTGTAAACTATACGCCAACAGGGTAGCATATAAATATTTATTTATTAGTAGTTGGTTTATGGTTCTGAAATTAGTAATCAGTGGTTCATTTATCAGCTATCGAAACTTTAATATAAAATACAAAGTAAAAGGTATTAAACTGAGAAATAATAGGTCCATATAAATATATGTACCTTTCAGAGTCCGCTTTAGCTACAACTATTTATTTAGAAACAGTCAAAATTGGTACTTACAACCATCATTACTAATGATGAAATGCATAATTTCTGATGCTGTAAATTTGTTTCTAAGTCCGCAATTGCAGAAAATCAACAACTTTGTTCTCATATACAGATATGTGCCTGGATCTTGGCCTATAATCCATGTCACGGCGTGAGTGATGATGCCATTGCATATTGATAGTTCCAATACTGAGATTGAGACTCAATGGTGCTGTTGGCGTATCAATCACTTACATAACCATTTATTTGTAGACATTTTTACACTCGGTTGTAGACATTTATTTCTTTCATTTAAATTATGTTGTAGTATTACGTTAAAAATGTATGCTAATTCATAATGTATTAATTTTGTAACCCATCATTATATCACAAACGTTTTAATAATTTTTATTTTTAGCATATTAAAACATCGCAATGCTTTGTTTGGGCAAACTTCACGAGAGAAATGTCAAACAATAATTTTCAAGGCAGCCATATTAAAATACCGTAACAAAATCCGCGATTCGTTAATACTCAATGACTGATCCAATAAAATAAATTTAAATCCCTCTATTTTTGAGAACAGCGAAGTATTAAGAAAACTCAAAGAATAGTCTTTCAAATCCTCTAGGTTTTCTTATTACATTTACAATCAAAAATAATAAGTCAATTTATCGAGACTCAAACTCATTAATAGTATCATTATTTTCATTTTCATTATTCACATCTTGTTTCTTAATTATATAAATTAATCCTATAATTGCAATCATAATGGATCGTGATTTTATTATTTTATGAATAAATATTATTTAAAACACGGTGAAAATCTTTTAGAGCCAGTGAGAAGTGGCTAATCTTTATTCCTTGTATCATCGTAACGTGAAAGCAGTGACATAAAATGCATACAATTATTTTGTAGATCCTTTCTATTTATACTGCAATACAGTTTATTTTAAAGGACATTTTAGTTTTTTTGGCAAATCTAATTCTTTTGTTGATGTATCATTATTCTCTTGTTCAACACTGTAGTTCATCTTTAGAGCTATATTACTTTGAAAGGGGAAATGAATTATACAAAATTCCAAACAATTATATCAAAGCTAAAATAATCAATCAACTCATGCCGATGCATTCAAAACAAGTCAGTTTATATTACAAGAGATAGTACCTAAATAATATTAAGTTGGTATAGTAAATACATTCATCAATCAATTATTTTGTCTATTGAAATTACATTTAACTATAAAGTTATACAATCTGACATAAGAAATTAATTTATTGAAACTTCATTTGAAGAATTTAAAGTTCCTGTTGACTTGCTGAAAACAATTGAATAATTCGAGGGTCATTTGAAGAAATGGAAAGCAGCAAATAGAAGGAAGAATACGACATTTAACTGCGTAACAAATCGCCAAAGTAACTGTAATTACATGGATACTCCTTTTAAATTTATTGACTTATTTTATCTTTAGTTTTGTAAGCGCTTGATAGTGATATTGAAAGACATTTCCTAAAATCTTCGAAATAAATGTAATGTTGAATAATTGTCTTTGAAACTCATTATAAAACTTTATATAAAATATCTGTAGCATTTATAATTTTTACGAACGGTATTTAATATGCATATAGAATAATATTGTATAAGAATAGGAAAGGTGTAATCCATTTCCAAAGGTACATAAAATATTCGTGACTGAATGTTCTCTAGATAATCCCTTTCACATCATATTAAATAGAAGAGAAAGAAAGATCTTTGATAAAAAAAAGTAACAATAAAAAAGTTTTTTTTTAATTGAAGCTTTTGACCAACAAACCGAATTCCTAGTTTGATTCCTGATGTGTAACAAATAAAAATTAGTAAGGTTTAATTTAGTTTTTGGTTAAGAACAAAAATCAAGATGAAAGAAAGGAAATACACTTAAAATAGAATTGCCCAAATTACTTTATGGCTTTTAAGGTGTGATTTGTTGATAACGTGAAAAAAATTATATTTCCTAATTATTTCCTAGTAATTTTTGTTGTTTAACTTTTGAGTGACTGTAACTTATAGTTTTTTCTTCTTTACAGAGGAACGATTAAATATAAGTTTAAACTTTAAACTGCACTTTTACTTGCTTACTTATTCCGTGTAATGGAGGAATGGAGAGGCTTTATCAGTTTATCTTTAGCTTTATTAAAAGAAAAAAGTTATCTGGTAGTTATCTACATCTTACATCTATCTATATCTTACATGCATGTACTGGTAAAGGACTGACTGCATGACTGTATATTAAAATTAGAAACGCTTGATTGTTAAAATAATTTAATGCTCGCACGTGCTATGTTTGGCACATTGGGTGATTCAAAATTGCATGTAAAATTTGTATTTAATAAAAATGTTTTGAATTTGAATTCGAATTTGAATTTGAATTTATCTTGTATCAGTTATCTGGAATACCTATCATTTGAGTAATTTATTTCCACCCTCCCATAGTCAATTATGTTTCATACTTTTTTTCTTACTTCTTTTTAATTAGATTTCACTTAGCTAGTTTGACGACATTCAATGTGCAACTATGTATTTTATGAGTAAATATGTGTTTGATTTGATTTGGGTCTACAAATGTTTCTGTCTTATGAAATAATAATAATTCCAGAATGCTAAGACGTAAAGAAATTTTATATCACATTGGTAATACAAGATTGGAGGAAGATCATTTGAGAGGTACATCAGTGGAGAGGTGAAGGTAGAACACCTATACGACTTAAGGTAATTTTCTTTTGTGTTAGACAAACTGACCGTTAGTTTTTTTTTTCAAGGACGTTTCTCAATACACCAGCATTACATTCAAAACTATTGAACAAATATCTTATTTTTCAAAGTAGAATTAGTCAAGGTTTTGTAATATTTATATATATTTTTACGATTTATGTCTGCTGTGTTTACAAATCAAATCATCTACAGTATAAATAATACTAGTTTTGCACTACAATACCCTGATCGTGAACGGATTGTACGTTCGCAGCTGGAGTTCTCACGGTGAACAAATCCATAATAATACCGTCATATCGCTGTCGACATATATCCTGTGTTGTTCCCAACACTTTAAGCCTCTTAGGTAATATTTATCCGAAAAGAAATGTTTGCATTTTATGCGTCTGTCCAGTTTCCGTTTTGCTTTCCGGTAAGAGATTTATTTTCAAATATATAAAATTATTTTAAATTCCTGGGTTTGCATTCGTTTTTATTGGGGATCAAAAATGCTGAAAATGCAACGGTACTGTATGATTATAAAAAATTTAAGTAGATTAATTTTGAGATAACCATTTGGATTTGGGAATCGTAAAATATGTCAGTTATTGAGTATTTACTCATGCCAGGGAAAATATATATCAGGGAATCGTAAAATATGTCAGTTATCAACTTATCAATGTATTAAGCTATGTCAATTATTCTTTACGTTAGACTATACTGTAGAGAAGAAAGGCTAAGTTGGAATTTTATTGCGCATGGACAATTTATTTTTTGAAGAGTAGGAGTGTGACTTTGTGTACTAAAAACAGTCACAAGAGATTTTTAAATATAATTTCAAATATCAATTAAAAAAACGTTGAATGAAAGATAGTGATATATTCTTAAAGAGCAATTCTTCCTAAATAAAACACCATTAGATGCCTTGGATCGCCCAATCGGTAGTCGCGTATTCCCTCTGGATGTTGGCTCCCACGTCACACCGGGCAACAGAAGCCCTACTAAAATATTCTCTGCCTAGGTTTTAAAAATCACGGGTTGTTTGGGTAAACAATGTCTAGTCCAAATGCATGATTTGCTTGTAAATACTGGTTACGAATGTTTGGCCTATAATGTTATAAACACTGTCTAGTGATTTTTTACTCTTTCCCCAACCACATTATTATGGCTATATGCGTAAATTTGGCTGTCATATTACTTAATTTTATTTGCATAGAACTGTAATGATTTGCTGAGTATATTGTACTTCATTTTAAGGGATATTTGTCACATAGTTCTGTTGCATCAAAAGTAAACTGGGAGGAAAGTGTAACGTGATGAATAAATGTTTAAAAATTCTAATATGTATAAAAATTACACTTTATTTAATGATTTTCGTAATGTCCAGCAATTCTTTGAATTGCGGTTATGAGTTTTAATTTTATTTATAAGCTTATTTGTAGCTGTACAGCATAATTGTAAATGAAACTTAAGTAGTTATTCAACATAGGGGAGCGGCCTGGCATAGTGGTTAGAGCGTGGGCTTTCGATCTCGGAGGCCCGGGTTCAAATCCTCCCTATCACCAATGGCATATTCGCTATGTGATAATGCCGTGACGCACTAGGCCTAGCCTGACGTAATGTGTAAAACGGTTCTGGGCTAGGTCTAGCGTCCTGGGATGTGAAGGGAGGAACAAAAAAACAAAAAAGTTATTCAACATCAAAGTTATATGGTGAATGGATATTGGCAATGCTCAACAAATAAAAATAATAATTGTTGACAATGGTAATGAATTATTTGTCAATGGTTGTTGTTTGTAATGGTCTTTTTATGATAAACTGGCAATTTGGTTGGTTGAGTGATGTCAATCTACAGAACTCGGATTTTCAAACTAGTCTTAAATATCCATTTGCCATATATCTCCTTACTGAATAGATTGTTTTTTATGGCTTTGCGTAATTTTCATACTTTTTTTAAATGAAGACCGCTATTTTTTTAATACACTCCATTTTAAAACGTTGGCCTAAAAAGGTATTCTCTTTGCCATCTTGTAGGCTGGGGACGGCCTGGAGTTAATTAATGACCTTATGGGTACATTGATTTAGAGCATAATTCTTCTTCGCTTAGCCTGTAAATAAGTTTATACTCATTATCTATCCGATTGAAGCTAGCTATTCCCTGAAAGTGTTTACTTGGTTATTTTGGCGTTTGATAAGAGATGATAGTCGGAAATATCTTTGAAAACAGTACAGTAAATAAATTATTTATCACTACATTTTAAATATGAATGCTTATAATTTCAGAACATATACCATTTACAAAGTTGTTTTCATTATAAATTAATGAAGAATTTGGGTTCTTTATTTCTTTACGTTTGATTGAGTTTTGACATGTACCAGTAATTGGATAGTTTCTAAATTGTTTGTTCTATTGACACAGTATGGTATCACATATGGCCAATACCTCACCCTTCTCTACACCTTTTAAAACTCATTGGGTTTTTTTCATAATATTTTCATACAGTACCTTAATACAAAAATACCTATGGCTCCAAATATATTCAATTCATTTTCCTAATGACTGTGACACCCTAGATAATGAGAGAACTCTAATAGTTTTTCTTACCGAGGGTCAATAGTGTTACTAGTATCAATACCTAGTAGCTAGGCTTTCATCTTATGGGAGCGCGTTTGCATTGCACGCACGCGTGAATGAAAAGTTGGTTGTGTAAGTTAGCAAGAGCAAGCATTAGTAAACAAATATCTCCGACTAACAAAGAATCGAGTAAGAATTTGCATAATGAGGCGTTCACACAGCACACAACTGAGCTGTTGAGCGTGGCATCAAATTTATTTGGCACCACGTTGATGCATGAAGTTGACGCACCTGATCCTGCTATTCTGCCACTCTGGAGTTATTGAAATAAGTTTGTTGTTTAATTGCCATGTTTTTTAAAGTTATTTTACGTTTAGGTCTTTGTTTTGCAATGGACGAACTATTGATCGTGTTGGCGAGGGAAAAGAGGCTGATTTGTATCACTGGCGATAAAAACACATTATCATGGGTCGCTTTAAGAGAATGGGGGAGGAAGTCACCGAAAAACTCTCACTGTAAATAATAATAATAAAACTCCTGTCCATTTTTTATTGAAAAAAAAAATATCATAATGAATACGAAAAATTGTTGTTTGTAATCGAACAATTCAATTTGAGATAAAAATAAACTATGTAATGGCCTAATTCAAATTAGTGTAACAAAATGTCTATGTGGAAAAGTACAGTATATCAATACGTGTGAGCAAAAGCAATGTATTGAACCAAATTTACTACGGATGTAAAATACTGGAAAGCGGTTAAATTCATTCTTCGTCTCTGGGCACAGAACTCGTTCTCTCAATCCTCCCGAAAGGTTTAACAGTTTACTGCTTACTCTTTTCAGGCACCATTTTCCAAAACCTTTAGTTCATCCCCTGACGAGTCCATCTTCAATACTGAATAGCTCATCAAAAGACTTACACGTGGTTGCGAGTAATAAGAACAATCCCTCTCGTGCGGGTAGATTGCGCCAACTCGCACCATCAATTTTTTATGGAAGCGTGCGAGCATACAATTACGCCCAACGCACTATTCGTAAATCTTAACCTGATTTATTGTAAAAGATATGTTTACTTACTTGGACGGATTTATTTTTAGGGATTTAGTCGACATATTTCAATAGGTATCTTAGCTTAAAAGAAAAAACATTTATTCAGTTCCTTACCTGTTACGATTCTTAAGACAAATTAATTAGGTGAATGTTTTAGTAGACGGAAACATTTCGAGATTAGAAAAGGTAAACTAGAATCGAACGAATGGTCTCAAAAGATCTCCTAAATGGACTTCATCAATCCATGAATCTTTGCTTCTTGTTGATATTGCCTTCCCAGCTCTCCAGAAACTTTCTACTTTCGTCAAGGAGATTATAATAAAATACTTATTTGACAAATGTTTAAGGTTTTAAGTAAATGTATTTTACCTAAGTCCTTTACCCTACTTACATACTATGACATTTATATTTTTTATTAAAAACTGAATTACATAAATGGTGTCATTGTAAGATCTATATGAATTCGGTAGAGTTAGAACACATTAAAATGCGTTTGAATAAGAATAAAAAGTTAGTTATTTTGTAGAAATATATAATGTAAATATGTTTTATTTAAAAGAGAAACAAATATCATACCTTTTCTATACATGGAACGTTATCAAAAGAACTCATATAAAATCTTTTCATTCATTTAGTTCCTCATAAAATATGTTTCTATGGTGGTAACGAATTTGAAAATGTTTTACCTAACATAGCTTTCTCTCAAATTTTATAGAAGTCATATATAAAAATAACATATTGCTTCGGTTGTAATTAATTTTAAACAGTTTTATCTTATTTTGTTAGTCGTTTACTTGTTTTATTGTTACGTCATAAAACTGAAAATTAAAATTGTTCGTTCTCTGAACTGTTTTATGTAGGATGTGACTCTACTTTACATTGAGAAAAAACTAGGTGGACACGTAAATCCAATTGCTTTATTAGGTATTTTTCGAATCCTAAAGTGTTGCAGACCGGTCAAATTTGAAGACGCAAATTTATGGGAAATTCATAATCAAAGATTTTTTTAACTAAAACAATAAGGAACTAACAAAAATTGCAATGTATTAAATTTATGTGAATAATAAAATATAACTATACTTAGATTTCTTCAAGGTTATGTCCAAATACACATCTATAACGTATTTATTGTAACAGTACCCATATTATAGTATGAATAGCTCCTTAAGCATTGTAATATATTATCATTATCATCAGGTTTTTATAAACTGGCTATTCGAATGGGTTACGTCTTAATCCGATAGCGGTAACGTGTTTTGTAATATCATTAAAACTCCCCCAAGACTTGTTAATTCTGAAAGAGTCAGATATAAAGACGTTACAGTACAGAGAGGAAAGTAAATATTCATGATTGTTTTAACTTGCAAATGTCTTTCTGGAGGGTAAAGATAAACTCGTTTCAGGTCCACGAGTTTCATTACAATTAGTTAGTAAACATTATTTGTTCATATCTTGTATTTAATTCTAATGCATAGTTACAATTAAAGCCGAAATAAATCTATTAAAAATGTTATTGTCAGACCAAATGCAAAAGCTTATTACAATGTTTTAAGTTGATTTTGAAAAAGGGTTATTTTACAAACAACTAATTGTTAATATCATGCTCCGGGGGTTGCCCAAAGGAAACCAATCTTGGCTAAACTTTAGAAGCCGCCCTCACTGTTAAAATCGACGTCAAAATCGAGAAGTTTAAAGTGACAGTAGTGTCAAACGTATTTCCGCACAATATAATAGTGGGAATATAATCACAATATAATCTTGTTCTCCTCGTAGCTTAGTAAAATCGTTTGCGAAGGAGGTTTATGTGGAAGTGTCGCGCAATTTGTATTTCCTAAATTTAGTAGATGCCCCTAAATTTTACGTACCAAAGATTAATTTTAATTGTGTTATTTTTAACTTAGATGTTTTATTTGCGTTAAACAAACTTATTATAGTAAGACTTTAATTCATTATCACTCCGTGTAAAACTCACGGGGGTATATGGTTCAACATGCGATTTTATTTACGGTAGCCGGTGGAGGTATATGGTTGCGGTTGTATTTACGGTAGCCGGTGGAGGTATATGGTTGCGGTTGTATTTAAGGTAGCCGGTGGAGGTATATGGTTGCGGTTGTATTTACGGTAGCCGGTGGAGGTATATGGTTGCGGTTGTATTTACGGTAGCCGGTGGAGGTATATGGTTGCGGTTGTATTTACGGTAGCCGGTGGAGGTATATGGTTGCGGTTGTATTTACGGTAGCCGGTGGAGGTATATGGTTGCGGTTGTATTTACGGTAGCCGGTGGAGGTATATGGTTGCGGTTGTATTTACGGTAGCCGGTGGAGGTATATGGTTGCGGTTGTATTTACGGTAGCCGGTGGAGGTATATGGTTGCGGTTGTATTTACGGTAGCCGGTGGAGGTATATGGTTGCGGTTGTATTTACGGTAGCCGGTGGAGGTATATGGTTGCGGTTGTATTTACGGTAGCCGGTGGAGGTATATGGTTGCGGTTGTATTTACGGTAGCCGGTGGAGGTATATGGTTGCGGTTGTATTTACGGTAGCCGGTGGAGGTATATGGTTGCGGTTGTATTTACGGTAGCCGGTGGAGGTATATGGTTGCGGTTGTATTTACGGTAGCCGGTGGAGGTATATGGTTGCGGTTGTATTTACGGTAGCCGGTGGAGGTATATGGTTGCGGTTGTATTTACGGTAGCCGGTGGAGGTATATGGTTGCGGTTGTATTTACGGTAGCCGGTGGAGGTATATGGTTGCGGTTGTATTTACGGTAGCCGGTGGAGGTATATGGTTGCGGTTGTATTTACGGTAGCCGGTGGAGGTATATGGTTGCGGTTGTATTTACGGTAGCCGGTGGAGGTATATGGTTGCGGTTGTATTTACGGTAGCCGGTGGAGGTATATGGTTGCGGTTGTATTTACGGTAGCCGGTGGAGGTATATGGTTGCGGTTGTATTTACGGTAGCCGGTGGATGTATTTGGTTACGGATGGATACCAATCTTCCAATCTACAATGCAAGGTTGTATCAATAAGCTGTATTCGGCCTCAGCACGCTGCATTCGGGAGTCTTTTCTGCTACGTCCCCGCATTTTCAATCTTTTTCCTATAGCCACCAAGCGTTAATATTTGTTCATTATTCCTGAAAGTGAGTCGAACCGGTATTAATTCAGGCAGTAAATGTGTTTGTGGTCTTTTTACGAATCTTAACCGAACCTAACGTAGCCTGTTTCAGAAAGAGGTACTGTAAAACAAGGTTAGGTTAAGGAATTGTAAACCTGGCCACAAATACGTTTACTAATAGATACAAATTTAAAATGCGGTTGTTGTTTTTAAAATTTAATAAACTCATTGTTTAACTTGTTTTATGGTTTCGTATATTACCTCTAGAAAGTACCTTTGTAACTATACTAACTCCTCCACTGGTGGCTATAGAAAAAAAATTGAAAATTTGGGGGCGTGTTAAAAAAATTCCCCCTACTCTGCTTTCCTCTACTGAAACTGACTTATGCTTGTACAATGTAGTAACCTTAATTCTCGGATTATGTTCAAACGTTGCTTCACCATAATCTTTAATCTAGTACATTGCTTTTTGTAAGAGATGTTTGTAATTTGTTTGTAGGCCTTTATAAGCAACAAATAGGTCTGTAAATAAGCATAAAAACCTAGATAAATTAAAATTTCATAAAAAGTAATTATTTTAGTGTTTAACTTAGGAGTATAAATCTGAAAGGAACAGTTGATTCAAATATCTATCAGTAGAATATAAGTAAAAACTTAAGAGCTGATAGGCGTGTCAACTAGAAATTATTAGAGGATATTTACAACTCATTTATTCATTAAATATTATTAAGTTACGATAACAGTTTTGAGACGTTATCATGATTAATGTATCCTCGTTAATAAATAGCGAAAATTCTGACTTTAAACACAGATTTTAACGTTTAAAATATATTCTAAAATTTCGCTGCTAACTTTTGAGCTATAAATAACAAAAAACATTTTATTTTGAGTTGGTTTCAAACTTCAAAATTGTTTTGACCTTGTTGTGGTGAAATAGTGCCATTAATGTAACACACATAAAATTATACAGACCTTAACGTGACGGCTTATAGTGACGCGAGATCTTCAGACTACCTATAAACTGTTTACTGTCTTCATCTAATCTTGCTAGTCTTAAACTTTGAATCAGGAACATGTTAATGGTGTTCCCTATTAAACTTCGGTGATAAAAATATTTCTTTATTCCCACCTATGATTTCATAAGAGTCTCAACATTTTTGGTTATTTTTATGCCTAACTGTGAATGTAACAGATGTCGTAGCATTTGATATAAGCACAATAGGTCTTTAAATGTAACTGTGTAATAAGTGAGATATTATTAAGACTTCAAACAGTTATGACTGGTAATTGCAACACCTTTCAAATACCCCAGTGCTGGTTTTGTAGAGTAAAGTTTTTACACTGAAAGTAGACACAATATATTTTCCGAAAATATATTGTCATATACATAAAAAACTATAAAATTGCATTTTTAATAGTTATCTGTTAAAAAATATTCTTTTTCCTTACTTTTTTCTTCAAAACCCTTTGACTCGCTGGTATTAAGTGTCATCAGCATCATCAGCATAAAAGAATTCCAAGGTAAACTAAATTGTAGCAGCGGGAGCGTGAGGTAATTCCGTCCTATTTAGTTTGTGACAGCGACTCTAAGCTGTTCTATATAGTTTTCCAACACAATTATTGCACCTACTACTTGGGCGTTCACAAAAATATAGATAACCCTGTTTCCACTGTCTCCATGAGGAAGGTTCCTCCCACCTGGAAGTCGCTCAGTCTCACTGGACGTGATATGTGACAAGATGTTAACGGACATTTACAACTGGTATTGTCTGTCACAGTCAGAAGGGGAACATGTTGAATCTGTGCCATCCGACTATCAAGACCTAGATCTTCCTCATCCAGTTCATCCAGTGGAAGCTCTGATTGTTAATAGCGCCCTCTTTCGGTAGCCTTGTATACGTAGACTCTAATTAAAGCATCAGACTGCATTGGTTTATGTTCCTGGTGTAACAATTAATCGAGTTAAATCAAAACTTCAGTAAATAGTTCTGTTGGATAAACCAATACAATCTACGTAATTAAACGTTTGCATATTTGGACGGCTTTATTTGATTGGTGTTACGGCACGTAGATGTGGAAAGATATACCACATCTATCCAGATATTTAATCGTGTGAATAAATCGTTAAATGTTGTTAATTTCTTCTCTTACCCATATTTATGAAGAATGCAATCAAAATATTTTCATGGCGATTCATCTGCAGGGTGTTCCATAAATGAATTTCATGAGTTCGAATCTCCGAATTTTCTTGCTTGAACCTACAGCAAAGGGCATAGCCGGATAAGATAGTCAAAATGGCCCCAGTGGAATTTCATAGTGAAAAAATTTCAGGATGTTTCTCATCCCAAAAAATAAAGATCCCCCAGTTTTTAGGTCAAAATGTGCAAAAGTACCCTCAAAATTAAATAAAACGTAAATATACGTGTTTTATTCATAACTTCCTTATTTGTTGACGAAAAATTGTTTTCTTTTTTTTAAAAGAAAGGTAATTTTAAGCCCTACAACATTATGTGGGCAAAAGAATTTTTAGGAAAAAACTGTAATTTTGAGAAACGTTTCTTATTTTAAAAAATTCATAAAAACATAACAAAAAATATGGATTCCTTGACAAAAATTAATATGGTGCTGAAACTGTTTTTCTATGACTATAACAATTTTCAGATTTTTAAAATTGGTAGAACACATTACAAAAAAATAAAATCTGATATTTTGCTTGTTTTTGGCCGCTTTTTCTCATTTTTTCTTACATCTACATTTCTTACGCAGTAGTTTACTTCTTTAGTGACCTAAATATACAAAAAAAATGTTTAAAATAATAAGTTCAGAGAGTCGCGTCTGTAATACAACATAGGATGTAAATTAATTAAATGTGTATTGCCAATAGTCTTACAGGTCGCCTTGTAACTTACCACTTTCTAATCACAATCTGTGCAGCAGACCTGCTCACTTAGCAAACAAATTCTTAAATTATTAATTAAGACAAAGCCTCGCCTCAAATTAATGTATTTAAAATAAATAGATAGAGCAACTAAAATATTTAACAAACATGTAACAAAATACATTTATGTATTTTTTTATTTTAAATTGTAAGAGGCTTGAATTTTCAAGCCTGTTACAATTTGGAGTAGTCTTGTAACTATTAAAAAGTCAGTGCTCATTGAGAGAATAGGCAATGTTACCGAACTACGACTTAGTGTCATAATCTAAAGGCAAGCCTTTTATTCATATTGAACAAAAGTGAAATAGATCTTTAGAAAAGTATGTGTATTTTATTTATAATTTATTGATTATTTGTTGAAGTCTATTCAATTGTCCCCAAGACAGTTTTGCAATTTTGAGGTAAGTACCTTGAAAGTTTATTTTCTATTTGTTAATACATCCATAGACAAATTAAATTTTTTATATTACTTTTTTATAATTTTCAAATCTCAATGATAAGCCATAAAACTAATTTATTGCTGGTGTTTAATTCGATAGAATCCAAAACATTTAAAATGTAGTTAGCACAATAAGTATTAATTTTTAAAACTTTAATACCCAATACCATTATCTGACACAGACTTAAAAAAAATTCTCATATATTTCCTCCACTTGACGATTGTTAAAATTGATGACACTTGTCATAATGAAAATGTGTCAAGGCTGTTCTGAGTAAATAAACGTAAAAAAATGAAACCTTTATTCCCATAACAAATCCATTCTTATAAGCAAGTAACTACAGCCAGCAAGCGAACTGTTTTGTCACTTGGCGATGAATAATATTTTATTTGAAATCCCATAACTACTAGAATAATGTTTTAACATATTTCAGTTGGGTACGGAACTAAAAATGAAACCCTTTATATATATACTGTTAGGGTCAATTTTATTAACTTTATAAGCTGATTTTACTTTCAGCTTTTTCACCGATGTTTTGTTGGTCATTATTTTGAATTGTAAATTATACCTTGTCTGACAAAAGAATTTAGGACAAAGCCTTTTGTACTGACCTGCTGATTGTAGTAGATTTAATACAAATAATTTTGATTAGATAAACTTCATAATTATTACACTGAGTAATGAAAAATCATCACCTTTGTCAAAGTAATAAAGGTAACAGCTGATTTAAGTTCTCTAAATCGACGGTAAAATCGGCCTTTTTGAGTACCTTGAAATGTAGAATTGAAAAAAGCAGGTGGTGGTTTTTTTTTGGTTCTCTAACTTCAAGGATTAAATAATTAATACTTCATCGTCGTGGAGGTACAATTGTTTTTCCAAGCTCGGTTGCACCTTACTTGTTAAACACAATTGCGTAAGGTACCCAAAACCCATACTTTTGTTTCTAGTAATGAAAACTACTGTTTTATTCCCGTGTAAATACGTATTACTTTTAAAATATTATAAAACCACGTCCACATGTTGGTTTAGTGCCCTTGCCGCTGTACTCGATCAAGCGACTCGAGTCTTAGTTAACTATTAATGGTTATATAAGCGACTCGGACGACCAATTCTTATAACAATATGTGAATATTCCTTAACTAATGAATAATAACCATCGCTTACATGTAAGCCCGCCCTGACAAAACAAGAGACAAATGACTTGTATCGCAATAGCGGAGATACCCTTATTCATCGACAATCTGTGGAGGCTCCTCATATTAGTATCTAGAGGCTGCATTTTAATCAGTTTGAATGCAGCAATTCAAACAGGCATGAACTAAATCCTTGCTAAGAAAACAGTTAAGCCTACAATTAATGGCATGCAATTGTATTTCTTTTTTAACTTGTAACATCATTTTAGGCGTTTTTACCACCGTCATTAATTAAAACTCAATTAATCAAAGCTATAGGAAAATTGAGAAAACTTCAATGACTAAAACATGAATTTCTTCGTTGTCTGAGAATTTAACGATTTTCATTATTTTAAAAGAAATGAATTTTTGTTCATATTTCCCGTGCATTTTACGTTGCTGATTTTTACTTGCGTAACATTTAAAAAAAGAGAAAAAGTACAAACAAAGTCCCTGTTACATTAATTCTGAATAAGGTAAAGATGATGTTTGTAATTATTTACTACAAATTATTTACTAAATAATTTTACACCGGTGATTGCTGAAGACAGCGATGAAGATTAAGAAGTAATTGAATAAAGAAAGAAATGTTTTTAGAGAACGGAATGTAATAACCTGTAAGTAAAAGTGTTGTCGTTTGATTTTTATCTATTTTATTTTTACCCTAAAATAATATTTTGTATCGTTATCAAGCACCAGATAAGACGCCAATCAGCAGTATGAGGTATTTTTAGGAAGCAGCATAGTTGCATTTATTAACCAACTGACAAAAAGGAGACATACAATTTAACAATTAAGATCTGTTAAAATACAAAGGGACAAATATTTAGGTATTTTGTAACATATTAATTCAACAGCTTTAAGTAGCATTGCCTGCATTTCAAACAGATTCATGTAAAAGGGTAGGCCTACAATACCTGCAACATTTTTATACACAAAATCAAATGAATATAATTATTAAAGGAAATCAAATTAAGACTTAAGTTTAAAAAAAAAATTAAAGTTATTATTTTTATATGTTACTACATAGATAACTTTATAGGTCGTAATATATATAAAAAAAGCTAATAGAAAGTTGGCAAAATGTGCCTGAAATTTTTTATATTTTTTTTACTTGTTTCACTTAAAAAATTAAAAATCATGGTAGTAAATAAATTATTTTTATTTTTATTTTAGCAGCTTACCAAACATTTTAGCAACAGTAGGTATTTTCCTAGGAATGTATATTTTTTCCCGTGCTATGAGAGTTATAAGTTAGGGCGTCATGTAAGACTATTGGCAATACATATTTAATTAATTTACATCCTATGTTGTATTGCAGACGCGACTCTCTGAACTTATTATTTTAAAAATTTTTTTGTATATTTAGGTCACTAAAGAAGTAAACTACTGCGTAAGAAATATAGATGTAAGAAAAAATGAGAAAAAGCGGCCAAAAACAAGCAAAATATCAGATTTTATTTTTTTGTAATGTGTTCTACCAATTTTAAAAATCTGAAAATTGTCATAGTCATAGAAAAACAGTTTCAGCACCATATTTATTTTTTTCAAGGAATCCATATTTTTGTTATGTTTTTATGAATTTTTTAAAATAAGAAACGTTTCTCAAAATTACAGTTTTTTCCTAAAAATTCTTTTGCTCTCATAATGTTGTAGGGCTTAACATTACCTTTCTTTAAAAAAAAGAAAACAATTTTTCGTCAACTAATAAGGAAGTTATGAAGAAAACACGTATATTTACGTTTTATTTAATTTTGAGGGTACTTTTGCACATTTTGACCTAAAAACTGGGGGATCTTTATTTTTTTGGGATGAGAAACATCCTGGAATTTTTTCACTATGAAATTCCACTGGGGCCATTTTGACTATCTTATCCGGCTATGCCCTTTTATATCACTTTAAAGGTCTTGTTAAAAGAAACATTTTGGTGAAAACAGAACTGAATTATCTCAATCCGTTTCAGAATGGCGGCCTTTTTTGTGATAAATTTCTTTATTTACGGAAACCCCTGTATTTTCTAAGCCATTAAATATTATTCAGTTCTGATACGAAATCCTTGGTAACTCAGCTTTACTACGATATGTCACTTGACAATGTATTAATTATATCCAATTTTTGGTAAAAATTTTGTTTAAAAAATGTTGGTAGCCCTGAAAAAAATCAAATAGCAATATATGCTAAAAAGCATATTATTTTAAAGGCCTTCACAATTTCTACAACTTTGTAATTCACACAAGTGTTCTATCTTTTTTAGTTTTTTTAGTTATGGTCAAAAAACTCCATTTTTCCACATGAAGTGCATGTTATTCATGCAGTTCATAATAGCAAAGGGTACCCATAGGTCGCTTGCTATGGACATGCAAATAACATGCACTTGGTATGGGAAAATGGAGTTTTTTGTCCATAACTAAAAAACCTAAAAAGGATAGAGCACTTGTGTAAACTAAAAAGTTGTAGGAATTTTGAAGGCCTTTAAAATGATATGCTTTTTAACTTATGTTGCAATTTTAATTTTTTGATTTTCAGGGCTACCAACATTTTCAAAAATTAAATGTTGTCCGAAAATTGGATATTATCAAAACATTGTCATGTGACATATCATAGTAAAGCTGAGTTAACAAGGATTAAGGATTTCGAATCAGAACGGAAAAATGTTTAATGGTTTAGAAAATACACGGGGTTTCCGTAAATATCGAAAAATTTCACAAAAATTGCCGTCATTTTTAAACGGATTGAGATAAATCAGTTCTGTCTCCGCCAAAATGTGTCTATTAACAAGATCTTTAAAATGATGTAAAATTGGCTATAGGTTCACATAATAAAATTTGGAGATTCGAACTCATGACCTTAACTCCTGGAACACCCTGTAGATAAATCACAATGAAAAAATTTTTAATGAATTTTTCATACCCAAATTAGTGGGAATTAATTTGATTCGGCGTTTGTACGTTAAACCGTTCTCCCGTTACAATAGGTGGACGGGTGGTCTAGCTCACCCTGTATAACTTCCTTATCAAGAGTGATTAAATACTATAACAATATTCACGGCAACTGACTTTTACTCCAAAGTTTTCGGTTATAATAATTCATAAACATTTCCTAGGTTCTACGAAATTATGAAGCGTAAATATTTTCACAGAGTTTAATAGAGTAATTGTGTTACGTAATATACACAAACTAGAAAGATGTAGGCCTAGTTTTTGTGTAACCTCTACCAGAACGAAATGTATCTTGGCTAATAATTAGAGGTTAATGTACGAGCTAGGTAGAATAAAATTCAAGAGGTTTTACAGATACAATAGTTAATCAATTTATTCTAAATTAAGCTTGTACTTCCTAATTTAAATATAACTACACAGAAACAAATAACATAAATGAGGTTTATGAGAGGAGAATACTAGAGATAGTTCATACGTGATTTTAAGTTCACATGGTTAAACCTGAGGAGAGTCCCTTGACAGCTTGAGGAATTATTTTACATAAAACAATCACTGCACTACATTGCAACTGTTCTGTTTGGAGTCTTCTGGCTGACTGAGCCCACTTTCACCACAGTAGGGGAGACTGGGGTAGGGTGGGGAGGGAGGGAAGTATTGCCACTGTGTATTGAATTATAAAAATAAATAAATTTGCTTTTAAATTTGTAAGTTATATAAAACCAAACATTCCGCCCACCCAAAATTGACAAATTTTGAAAGAACATGAATAGAAAACACTCAAATTAACTAATATAAAGCAAACTAAAACTTATCTAATACTAATCATATACAATCATCTTTATTACTTATTCGATTGGCAAGGGTACGAGTTTGTTGACTGGCCTAACTAAACTTCCTGTCGATGTTTTGACTTTAGCAACCCTCACTACTCCATCTTTGCCAGGATAGATAGTTTCCACTCTCGCTAGAGGCCAGTTTAGGGGTGTAGTGGTCTGTCCTTGGTCGTAAAATAAATCTCCCTCACAAATATTTTTCGGATCTTTGGTCCACTTTGGGCGTTGGATGATGGTTTGTAAATACTCTTTTGACCATTGCTTCCAAAATGATTGCACAGTTTGCTTGAGCATCTGCTAGCGATTTAGACGATTTTCAGGTATTTCTAGCAGATTATTTTCTGGGGCTGAAAGAAGATTCCCTCTAATGAGAAAGTGCCCAGGAGTCAAATAGTCAGTGTCATCATTTGGGTCATGGGAGATAGCACAAAGAGGCCTTGAATTGAGTATGCTTTCAATTTTCACTAAAATGGTTGTGAGCTCTTCAAAGGTCAAGTTTTTGAGTCCAATACTTCGTTTCAAATGGTGTTTAACCGATTTAATACCTGCCTCCCAGAGGCCTCCGAAGTTAGGCGAAGCTGGGGGATTGAATTCCCACTGGATCTCTCGTTTGGCCAAGTTGTTGAAAATATCATCCTTCTGTGCACAAAGGAACTGGTAGACTTCTTTTAGGTAGTTAGAGGCACCTTGAAAATTAGTTCCAAGGTCACTGTATATAACAGATGGAAGTCCTCTTCTGCCAATGAATCTATCCAATGATGCCAAGAATGCTTGTGTAGAAAGTTCGGTGGTGAGTTCTAGGTGTATTGCCTTAGTGGACATACATACAAACAAACAAAGGTATGACTTGTATGTTCTGGCGTTTCTCCTGTTGCTTTCTTTGACTGTAAAAGGACCTGCCATGTCTATTCCAACATTAAGGAATGCTCGTTGTGGAGTAACTCTTGAAGGCGGCAATTCAGACATAAGTGGTTGCCTTGGTGAAGCACTCATTTTATGACATTGAATACAACGATGGATACGTTGTCTTAGTATACTACGCAGTGAAATGATCCAAAACCGTTTCTGAATAAGCGCTTGTACAAGTCTTGGACCCCCATGGAGAGTGTTGATGTGGTAGAAGTCACAGATAAGTGTTGATAAGTGACACTTCTTCGGCAGGAGTAGGGGGTGTTTTGCAGAGTCTGGGATGTTAGCATATTGCAGTCTGCCGCCCACCCTGAGGAAACCAACCTTATCGAGAAACGGAGTTAAAGTCCTTAAAGACCGAGGCAGCTCAGAACTGGTCTTTAATAGTTTAATCTCCTGGAAGAAATATTCTTGTTGAGTCAGTTTAACACACATTAGAAGTGACCTTTGTAGTTCTTGAAGAGTGAGTGGTCCAATGGTTCGCTCGTCCTTAGTCTTCTTTGCATTTTCGATAAATCTTAGGACATAAGCCATAACCCATTGAAGTTTTACAAGTGATGAGTGCTTGTTTATTATATCCATGAAAGTATTGGGTGTTTGTGAGAGCGCTACTATGTGACTCGGTTGTTTCCTCATTTCTGGTATGTCATTTGTGGTTATACGTTGATCAGTTATAGGCCACACGTCAGTTGGTTGCATCAAAAACTGAGGCCCATGCCACCACATAGAGCGATTTACTAAGGCTGATGGATATAAACCTCTAGAGGCGAAGTCAGCAAGATTCTCCTTTGTTGAAATATGAAACCATGATGAGAGAGTGGTATATTCTAATGTTTCAACTACCCTGTTTGCAACGAAAACTTTGAGCAAGTGTGGAGAAGAATGGAGCCATGATAAAACTGTAGTTGAATCTGTGAAAAGGTAGGTTTTAGTAACATTAGCTCTTGTCAAGAAATCTTTCATGGAGTTTACTAAGCGGGCAAGGAGTAATGCAGCACAGAGTTCAAGTCGTGGAACACTTTGAGATTTGAGAGGCGCAACTTTGCTTTTGGCTTTAAGAAGAATAACTGAGTGTGTGCTACCAGAAAATCCTGAAACCAAGTAAGTGACAGCCTCATATCCCTTTTCACTGGCATCAGAAAATCCAACCAATACAAGGGAGTTGCAGTTTGGCTGCAGAGCAAAACGAGGTTTTCGTAAAGATGTTATGTCTGGCAGCTGAGTAATAAATTGGTCCCACACTGAATATAAATTATGTGGTAACTCTTCATCCCAACCAATATTACCCTGCCATAACAGTTGAATGAGGTGTTTTGCCAGAAAAACTGTTGGTGTTAACCATCCCATTGGGTCGAACATCCGGGCTATGTGGGAGAGAATTGTTCGCTTGGAGTATGGCGATCGTGATACAGACACAGTATATAAAAACTTGTCACTAAGGGGTTCCCACTGAAGACCTAATACTTTCATTATGTGGTCAGTTTCGGAGTCAAGTAGTACAGGATGTTGGAGGTCTTCTGGAGGAAGTGATTGTAAAACAGCCTGATTATTACTCGCCCATTTCCGTAAGCTAAAACCACCTGCCTCAAGAAGTGTAATCAATTCAGATTTTAGTTCCATCGCCTCATTTTCATCATTTACACCTGTAACAATGTCATCCACATAAGTAAATTTTAAGACTGTCTCCGATGCTTTAGGATAGTTTTGGCCTTCGTCTTTGACCAATTGTTGAAGAACTCTCTGAGCAAGATAGGGAGATGAGGTTAGCCCATAGGTGACTGTATGTAACTCATATTCTTTTACAGGATTTGACAGATCGTTTCTCCAAAATATATGCTGATACTGCCTTTGATCTGAATGTATCAATATTTGGCGGTACATCATTTTTATATCTGCACATAGAGCTATAGGTTTGAGCATGAAATTAAGGACAATGTCTGAGATATCTCGCTGTAATTTAGGTCCCTTTAGCAGTTGATCATTAAGAGAAGTACCGTTTGAACTTTTCATAGAACCGTCGAAAACTACCCTGAGTTTGGTGGAGGAACTATTACCGTTTGTAACACAGTGGTGAGGCAAGATGTAAGAGGATGTGTTGGTAGCCTCACTCATGTGACCTAATTCTTCGTAATTTGAGATGAAGTCATGGTATTGCTCTTTGAGAGATAAGTTGTTTTCCAAACGATGCTCTAATCTGAGAAATCTATTCATTACAGGTTGCCTAGAAGAACCTAGTTTAGGAGGGACCTCTTTGAACGGATATGAGACTATATATCTTCCAGTAGAATCTCGATACGTTGTGGTTTCAAAGTTAACTTCACAAAGGATATCTTCAGGATTCACATTACGGGGCTTTTCAATGTCCTCGAGTTCCCAAAACCTTTGTAAAATGTGGTCTAGATTTGGTGAGGTCACAAAGAGAGTAGTATGTTTTGAGATTTGAGTCTCAGCTTGAGCTTTCCCAATAATCACCCAGCCGAAAATAGTCGAAATGGCGGAAGGATCACCTTGTAACATTCCATCTGATAAAATGTGACCATACAAATCAGCACCTAGTAGAAAGTCTATTTTAGATGGTTGATCAAAGGAGGGATCGGCAAGTTTTAAGTTAGTAAACCTTTCTTTAATTTTGGGTGAGATAGTGCACGATGGCAACTCTGAACTTATTTGTGGTAGTACAATTGCTTCTGTAGAAATACATTTTTCTTTATCAAGGTGAGATATGAGGGTACAGGTTACGGAACCCTTCGAGGGTAGTACAGGTGTATTACCTATCCCAGTCAGCTGCACAGTAGAGGACTTACGAGGTAAGTTTAACCGCTGAACACATGAGTTGGAAATACAACTAACTTGAGAGCCAGGATCTATGACTAGGCGAACAGATTGCAAGTCGCCCAAGGAATCTCTAAGAAGAACCTTAGCAGTGCCTAACAGAACAGTATGATTTGTGCTAGTGTCTGGTGTTACATTGCACGAGAGGGCAGGAGTGGTTTTCTGCTGAGTGTCAGAAATGTCTTTGTTCGGTTCAGGGGAAAGATTCTGGTTTGAGAAGTGCAAAAGAGTGTGGTGAGAGGTTTGTTTACACACTTTACAATGAGATGTCGATGTGCAAGAAGTTATGAGGTGATTTCCCAAACAGTTGAAACACCTTTTCAGCGCCTTAATCAAATTGTGGCGTTCCTTTGTAGTTTTTGAGGCAAACTGTGGGCAGTGCTGTATTTTGTGACTACAGTTACACACAGGACACATATTGGTGGTGTCTGAAGCTTTGTCGGAGGTGCTAGAAACAAGAACCTGTTTCTTGGTAGAGCTCGGTGTGGAGGATTTTGGATTGGTTTGTACATGAGGTTTCGGTTTCACAGTAGGCCTCGAACCCTGAATCTGTGACAGTTCCAGAATTTTACACTGGTCTTGAATGAAGTTCATTAAATCTGTAAATGTAGGGATATCAGTAGATGTATACTTTTCCTCAAACTTACTTCTAGTGTGGCTGTCTAAAGCCTGAAGAGCAATGTGCAACAAAATGAATTCACTTTCCTTTTCTAACTTTAAAGCTTGTAAGGCAGCAAAATTAGACTTAAAAATGTCAAGAAAATGACTAAGCCCTGATAGGTTATCATTTGAAAGAGTTTTGAAGTTAGTTATTTGACTTAAGTAAAAAGAGGCGAGAACTCTTTTATTCTGGTATCTTCCCAACAATGCATTGTAAGCTATAGTGTAATTATTGCTAGTGAGAGGGAGATGTTCTATTATTGCTAATGCAGAGCCCTTTAGGTAAGTTCGAAGAAACTGAAGTTTTTCTGTATTCTGTAAGGAGGGATTGTTGTGAATTAATGACTCAAACAATGCATGGAAATTGGCCCAAGCCTTTATATCTCCATTAAAAGTAGGAATGACAATATCAGGTAGCTTTGGACGAGCTGGATTAGCAGCTATCTTTTCAGATTCCTGAATATACCGCTGCCCTAAGGCCTTAACGGCGTAGTACATTTCATCAAAACTAGCAGTTGATGCTTCAGTTTCTATAAGATCTTGTTCTTCTACTTTAGTTGATAATAGATTTATCTCATCTTGAATACCATCAAAAGTAGTATAAAGCTCTCCTATTTTGTCATACCTGGCCTTAAAAGTATGAAAGTTTTCTTTTGACAAAGTCTTAGATAAATCATACAAAATTTGGAGGCGAGAAAAAGCCTTTTCTCTTCTACTTACAAGAGCAGCAAGTTTATCTTTAGCTTGTTGAGCCATTACAAAAGATAAGAAAGTAAAATATGATTTAAAAATTCAAAAGATAAACAAAACTATTAAACTCTCTTCAAATAAAATCTTCAATTATTTGAAAACATTATATTTTAAAACAAAGCCCTATTCTTCTAAAACTAATTTCTTCAAAAATAGTTTGTTTTAAAACTATCAAAAATTAAAACATCAGATAAAACATGTTTGAGAATGAGAATATTCAACATGAAAAGAAATCCCAGATAAGAAAAGGTCAAAAGGAGGAATTAATAGCTAGAGGTAGATAAGGTACACCATATGAGATAACAATAGATTCCAGGTCAATGATTCCTACATTCTTGATTATGAATTCTTACTTCTTGTTGAAGAATGAATTTAAATCTGTACTAATATTATTTTGTTACTTTATAAAAATAATCTTAAACTTTACTCTTTTTTACCTTAATTATAAACCATATAAGACTCATAAATAAAGACTACTGAGTGTTTTCTATTGCAATAAAGTACCCAGAATAATTTGAATTTGCAAGTTCGCGTTATTGTTTATGAATTTACTAATTTATTGATTTTATTAATAAATCAAACGATCCCCGGCTCGAAGGACCATTAAATTTGTACGAGCTAGGTAGAATAAAATTCAAGAGGTTTTACAGATACAATAGTTAATCAATTTATTCTAAATTAAGCTTGTACTTCCTAATTTAAATATAACTACACAGAAACAAATAAAATAAATGAGGTTTATGAGAGGAGAATACTAGAGATAGTTCATACGTGATTTTAAGTTCACATGGTTAAACTTGAGGAGAGTCCCTTGACAGCTTGAGGAATTATTTTACATAAAACAATCACTGCACTACATTGCAACTGTTCTGTTTGGAGTCTTCTGGCTGACTGAGCCCACTTTCACCACAGTAGGGGAGACTGGGGTAGGGTGGGGAGGGAGGGAAGTATTGCCACTGTGTTTTGAATTATAAAAATAAATAAATTTGCTTTTAAATTTGTAAGTTATATAAAACCAAACAGTTAATAACTACTATTTTACCCAATAGGCTTAAGCTTGAATGAAACTGGAAATGGTCAGTCGTTCAAAAACTTGGTGTATAGATGTCTGTAACGCCAAATGGTGAATGATAACTCAAATTGTATATTACGTTACAAGGCCGGAAAGTACTGTTTTACCGGACGAGTGCGATAGTTCCCGCGCGAGCGGAAGCGAGTGCGGGGTTTTTATGTAAGCACGGTAAAACTTACCGGCCGTATAGCGTACGATACTTTTCATCATACCACTCAGAAAAAAACATACTTTAAATCATAGCTCATTCCTTACAAAAACCGTTTCTTGACTTCAAACCTAACCTATAATAAACAAAACAAACATTTGCTTCTGCTGCCAGTGCTACCACTACATTCCTCTTAAAAGTAACCAATAAATACGCATTAAATGTCGGTTTGCTACAAATCAGCTGACTGTTTACTTCTGTTTCCATTCATCGCAGTCCGAAAAACTTTCCGGCCTAGACCGGAACATATTTTTAACGCCAGCAGCGCACTCCTTACCCACCTAATCGTGTGACCAAATGTTGTATGATTGTATATCACGACATTTCTTTGACAAATGAAGAGCTTGGCAGGGTTGTTGAAGGATTGACATGTAACGCTTGTCTGACGCAGCAAGGGAGTTCACAAAGAACTTCATGGATTTTCAGACTTGAGAAGCCTATTAGAATAGTGTTGCACTTCAAGTAATTGCATTGCTGATGCCACAGGGACCAGCACCTAGAGGGAAATACAAAGAACTGGTGTGTTCAGGAGCTCAAAGAGGAATGTTAGGTCTGCTGCTCTTCTCATGACAGCCAGTGGATCATGGTTGTAGAAACCTTAAAAAGTTTTTAGCTCAGACGTACAAGTAATTGATACCAGCATTACAGAACAAGCATATCTTTTGAATGGACCGAATAAACAATTAACAGCGCAATGATAAATCGTTCGTATCTCGGTCGAAAGGGGATTACAAATTACGATAGTTTAAAATTCTCTTGTGTGCCTCGATCTATAAACATCATCTCAAGCGTATAAACACAACCCTATTTGCGATGTGCGAAATGCACCATTTCCCGTGAATATAATTTTATTAATTCTTAAAGCAAATACTTATTGTGAATTATTTTAATACGACATTTTGAAACCGCTGATGTATGTAATTCAATGATGTGTACCACTAAAAATAAACCCTGCATTTAAACAATTAAATTCTTTTACCGAACGTTTCTTGGATCGTTATTAGATCAGCATACAATACCTTTTACATTGGATAAGGTATTGTTTGCAAATTGAGCATTTCTCATCGTCAACATTTACGTTTGATTGTCAATAAAATAATATAGATCCATTTTACGGCTCGTTTATAGACTATTGAAAGTATTTCCATTTTAATTATTTATTACTTCAGCCAATTAATGAAATAATGGTTTCATTGAGGCATTTTAGATTATTAAAACTCAATTATCTTGTTGTACAAAGTCAAGTTTTATTTCTCTATGATTACGGCTGACTTATACATCTAAGTCACATATTTGACATTATGATTTTAAGAAAGTCGCCGTTATTAGTAGTTCTTCCTTTATGTCTCGTTTTTATGTACGTTATCGCTGTCTATGCACAAGAAACCACCCCCAAACCACGCACATACACTCAAGATGAGATCGACCGCGCATGGGCTAAAATGGTTAAAAAAGAATATTATATGAGAATATGGGCAAACCAAACAGGATGTTGGCCTAATAACTTTATTCCTTTTTATTTTACTAGAGGAGGTTTCAGTAAGTAATTTATTTTATGGTTTAATTTTTTTCGCACCTATGAATCTGTTGTCGTTGGTATGAATGGAAACAGGTGAAATCATTTAGTGTAATGAAACAACATATTTCTTAACAAAAGTGAAGCAGTATATTTCACTACTAGTACTACCTAAATATTATATTTCATTATACAGTGACCAATTTCGGGGCAAGATAGCATTTTACGCGTAAGCCAAGGCGAACGTGGAAAACGCTTTCTAGCCCTGGGCTTTAGTGACGAGTGATGAACAATACAAATGCCTTGCCTATGATGCGAATTGCTACTAAGATTTTTTAATTTTTACTATCTAATGTTAGATAATCTAATAATTTTACCATTAGCAAACATCACACTGAATTAAAAGTTTCTAGTGATTTTCCCCAATAGAAAATATCACCGTAAATCTCATGGTAAGACCTAGGCCCGGGACTATCATATATTTTCGTTTTAGGACCCACATAAGCAAAAACACCATTCGTACACATTTTTAACCGACTTCCCCCATCTATCAACAAAAGGAGGAGGTTCTCAATTTGTCTTGGGATATGTTTTTTTCTAGGGATGTTCACCGATTTCTCTGCGATACTTTTACCAATCAACGTGATTCTACCACCAAAATAACCGGGATGATTTCCCGTAGGTCCCATATATAACATTTTGTTTCATTTTAATATTTATTTAGGATAAAAATGTTAAAAACCTTAAAAAAATCAATATTTTGAACAACTTTTTGTTGGGAAAACAAAGGTGAACAGGAATTAGTTCATTTTATTACAGCTGTTACATGCTTTTATATATCTGTATATATGGCATATGATCAGCTGCTTCACACAATTGTATAATGTCAAAACAGTTTGTTTTTATTATGTTTTTTTTATCTATCTATATCTATACTTATTTAATACGCTAGGGGTTTTTTGTGATCATTACTCCTCCTAAATTACTGGGCCGATTTTAATAATTTAGGTGTCATTGCAAAGGGCTTGGCGTGAGGTTTTGCAGGAAATAAAATATAAAAAGGTTTGATGATAGGGAAGAGCCCTAGACACCCTTAAAGTTTCATATTAGTCCATAAGATTTAACTTGGGAATAGAAATTTCAAATGAAGCAGCTGATGGGAGCAAAGTTTTTCAGCAAAGCCATATGTTGTGAATAGAATTGAAACCGTTGCATGTAGAGTAGAGCTGGAGGCATTTCAGTTTATGGAACATGTAAGTAAATAAGCTATTATCCTAATACATACTTAAAGTCAGAATTTAGTTTTGAACTGAATTTATTTTGAATCTCCTGTGTGAAGATCTTAATATTTACATATGTTTATATTCCAAAGAAAAATACTAAAAGGAGAAATAAATTCTTATGTATAAATTCTATAAATATAAATATAAATAAAAGAAAAAATAAAAAGACTTAACATTGATTATAAGTAGATTTATTGAACCATTTTAGTTCGGTTTGAGATTAAGACGGATCATACGCTACTTAGGGCCGCGAAACATGGACATCTCCTTAAAGATGACTGAGTATACACAAAAAGTTTAGTTTGAAAAAGCTTTTGTAAAAAATTTCTGTATAACAGGACGTTCAACCATATAATTAATAAAATAGTTCTAGAATACTGAACCATAATTATTTTTATTTTGAAATCAATACATAACAATTGCTTGATTTCGAGCAACAGGTTTACTAGTAATTCTTAATAAGACAGGTACCTCATGAAGGACGTTACCCTGAATATGAGTGAAGGATGAGTGTGATGATCGTGATTATAGTGGCGCGATCTTGTAGCCTTGTTACCGACTAAGGTTGGCACATTCCTTAGACAGGATTGTTAATTAATAGCCCAACAACCAATGGCAGCTGGCTCCAGAAACAATCCTTCAAAAAGCTACTAACATTTCTCGGGATCGATCCGGCTACCTAAAAGTTTGTAGGAGGGCACTATAACCACTACACAAACCAGCCAGTTTTAATATGTATTATGATTTAATATGTAGATTCAAACACTGTAATTGCCAGTAAAAAACTTGTGACTATTATATAATTTTAAAAGTGTGAACCAAACAACATGACAAATTGGACTTTATGAAACACTAAGATGTAGGATTCTCTACCGTGATATGAAAAAGCCAGGCTATGATAAATGTCAGTTATCAATATTCAATGAAAAAATTCGCTTGTTAAGATCACTCAATGAAGAAGAACAAGTCTAAATCTAAACGTTTAAGTGTGGCCTAGGTGATGCATTTGAAAGCACAAGCCACATCTTCAAGTATTTTTTGTGACTTGTGATGTTTGAGCGCTTTTGCACTTTCCACTGAAAAAATCCCAACAGGCTTTGAAAGTTGAGTTTGAGTTTCATCATGGACGTTTATAATTTCTAGTTTGTGTTGCACAGGTTGAAACATGCGAAAAATGATTTTTATACATCGGACAACTTACAGTGCTAACGTGCTAGCATCGCAATTCGAATCTGCATCTATCTTATGAGTAGATCCATGAACAGTTTTGTAAATGTATTTGAAATGAAATGAAATGAAATTATTTGCCATTTGCCAGGTGCCAAGCTCATGGTTATCTTGTGCTGAAAATCTCTACAGTAAACTGATCGAGAAAATATGTGGCCCAATTCGAGGTTTTAAATGAAAATTATAACTGTGCACGCGACGTACGGTATTCATAATATGACCGCTCTATCAGAATTTTGGAAATGTTTCAAGGCTATGCTGAAGCGATAAGGTTTTAATGTTTGGTTGATCCGATTTCAAAGTTGTTTTAAGTGTTGAGCTGGATCAAGAGAAAAACACTAACTTAATCATTTATCAAGCTAACCAAAAAAATGTCATGGACTATAGATTAATATCTCTAAAACGGTCGACATGGAAAAACTGTTACATCCTCGGTGTCAAACAATTACACTCTCTAAAATATGGTGACAGAACAACTGTTTAAGAGATTTCTATGTTCGCAATAGTGACAAACTGTGTATATTATTGTTTTATAAGGTTAAATGTATATGTATTAATGGATCTGAATGTACGTAAAATGTGAACATTACGAACCGACTGAGTACATTGACTTTGCCTGTAATGTAATTGACCCATAATAGGCCTGATTTGCTTCCAAAAATCCCTCACAAAATAAGATTTTTCCAAATAGGTGGCCATATTCATATAGTGCATAAGTAATATATTTCTATTACTTATTTAATACGCTAGGGGGTTTTGTGATCATTACTCCTCCTAAAGTTCTGGGCCGATTTCAATAGTTTAGGGGTTGTTTGAAAAAGCTAGACGTGAAGTTTTGCAGGAAATAAAATTTATGGAGGTTAACTAAAGGGAAGAGCCCAAGACGCTCTTTAAGTTTCATATTTGTCCATAAGATTTAACATTGGAGTATAAATTTCAAACAAAGCAGCTGACTTTTAAACAAATTCTTTCAGCAAAGCCATGTGTTATAAATGGAATTGAAACCAATGAATACATATATTGAAGCAAACTTTAAACATCTATTTATGAGTAGATTTAGAAAACCATTTCAGTTCGGTTCAAGATCACGATCATCACACTCATCCTTCACTCATATTCAGGGTAACGTCCTCCATGAGGTACCTGGCTTATTAAAGTGATTAAGTGATTAAGTGATTAAGTGATTCAAACGGGATATATTTAGTCCTAGATACTGAATTACAGAAAGTTTTATTATAATAATGTAAAACCTACAAAACAAAGTGTAATTTTTAAAACATATTAATTTTTCATTACCGTTACTCATTTAAAACAACCTTTTTGAAATCATGTGTGTTTCATAAGCACATATACAGAGATTTTCAAATAACCATTTGTTTTGGTTTATTAATTTTTTATTATTATCACAAGAATGATTATTTTGACTAAAATAATTTATTTATGACAAAGACACCTTGCAAAACTCGATTGAATATGCAGTTTACTTGGAGGTGATGGTGAATGTTAATGTAAAGTGTTTGTGGGTAATGATCTAAAAATGAAAATGTAATTTTTTTATGAAACTATTTTAATATTGTTCAATTGTGAAGTGCTGACCATGAATGATGTAAACATTATTTTGCATTTAGTTGCATTTAGTCTTCATCAACAACTTAACCTAAATCACATTTTTATGATGTTAATTTTTTTTATTTATTTGTAACAACAATAATGCCACAAATTTGAAGTGTGCATTTACGAAGAACTCATGAGTATCAACGAACTCCATTAAAACGGTGCGCGAACAAAATCGTGTTGATATGAACACCCTTGGGTAAACAAAATATGTTTTTGTGAAGCAAAAAATTTTAAGATTGAAGCAAGTGGAAACAATAACACTTCATATAAATTGAGCCATCACAAATGGAAGGTAATTTTGCAAAATTACTTGTGACTCTTATTGAGAAGCACGCTTTCACTCGATAGACAGACAAACAAATCATCTCCAATCTACTTAGATATTTTAAAATAATTTAATTCTACACTTAATTTGTTATGGTGAGCTCTCCTCGATGAGTCTATTTGGTGGTCTATATAATTTTTATATACACAAACATTGTTATCACAGAATAGAATTTTTAACACCTTATTATCAGAAGAAAGCACTTCCAAAGTTTGCATATAGATGTAACAAAAACTATGAAATGCATTTAATGCTCGAAAATAGACTTTATTTAAATAAGGTAAACGTTTAAATCCGTTCGTGTAGAACTTTAGAACAATGGTAGACATATACTCAGACATTCATAAGAGAATGGTGTCTGCATAAATATCTTTTCAAACAAAAATTTGGATGAAAGACGGAAAAATATTGTAATTGCCATAGACGTTGCTGCCATTTTCCGTGCAAGAGATGGACAACTTTCTAAAGAAAGGAATTTGGTTGTTTTGCTCGATTTATATGTAACCAATTATAATATGTAATATATACATTGTCAATTTCCTGGGACTTCACGGTACAATAGAATGTTCTAACATGTCCACAACATGTGTCAACAAAGAGATGGACAACTTTCTGAAGAAAGGAATTTGGTTGTTTTGCTCGATTTATATGTAACCAATTATAAAATGTACTACATACATTGTCAATTTCCTGGGACTTCGCAGTACAATAGACTGTTCTATCATGTCCAAAAAATGTGTCAACAAAGAGATGGACAACTTTCTAAAGAAAGGAATTTGGTTGATTTGCTCGATTTATATATAACCAATTATAATATGTACTATATACATTGTCAATTTCCTGGGACTTCGTGGTACAATAGAATGTTCTAACATGTCCACAACATGTGTCAACAAAGAGATGGACAACTTTCTGAAGAAAGGAATTTGGTTTTTTTGCTCGATTTATATGTAACCAATTATAAAATGTACTACATACATTGTCAATTTCCTGGGACTTCGCAGTACAATAGACTGTTCTATCATGTCCAAAAAATGTGTCAACAAAGAGATGGACAACTTTCTAAAGAAAGGAATTTGGTTGTTTTGCTCGATTTATATATAACCAATTATAATATGTACTATATACATTGTAAATTTTCTGGGACTTCGCGGTACAATAGACTGTTCTATCATGTCCAAAAAATGTGTCAACAAAGAGATGGACAACTTTCTAAAGAAAGGAATTTGGTTGTTTTGCTCGATTTATATACAACCAATTATAATATGTACTATATACATTGTCAATTTCCTGGGACTTTGCGGTACAATAGACTGTTCTATTATGTCCACAAAATGAGGTAAGCGATAACAGAAGTACAGTTAAGTAATCTTTTAAGTGATTTAAGTCATCAATAAAACTAACTGGAGTGGAGTATCATAATGATACACTATAACTGTTAATGAGTCAATCAAAATCAAACCTAGGCCTAGAAGACAAAAATATCAACTAAAAATTATGAAATAATTACATATTGGTTAAAAAAACAACCGACTTCAAACTCTCTAAAAAGTATGAAATAATTATATTTTATAAGTCAAATTTTGCAATATCCAAGCTCACGTATTTTAATTAGGTGTGGCACTATATTGCATTTTAGTTATGTATCTTCTTGGCAGAATGGCTCGAAGTTTTAATAAAATTCGAAGAATGCATTTATTGTATGGCTTACGGGAATGTAACATTAAATTAAAAATTGTGTGTTATTGTCAAATAAATAGAGAGAGGTAAAGTTTTAAATTAAGACTAGAGAAATTATTTTTGGGTTTAAAATACTTGAATATTTTCATTTTAAAGCAAAATGTTCGAGTTGACGACTGAAATTTTATCCCACAATTATAATTAAGACCAAACTGAGATATTTTATCTCTACTTACAGTTTAGTGTTTCATGAATTGATAGATTCACACGACTTGAAATACGTGAGCTTGGACATTACAAAATTTGACTTATAAAATAAAATTATTTCATACTTTTTAGAGCGTTTGAAGTCGGTTGTTTTTTACCAAAAAGAAATTATGAATATCTACCTATCTATCTATCAATCTATATTTAAAAATATTTCTATGATAAACAATGTTCATAGAATCCTGATACAATTCCAGTTTTAACCACCCAAATCATCAAATTTGGTTCTCAATAAAGGCATGGGTGAGCTTATATCGTGTTTATTCCATAATAAAAAAGTAAAAATAATACCAGCAGTTATCATTTTTTGTGAACTTACCGACGCCTTCATTATATCAAATTTTGATTATTGAGTTGTCAAATAACATAAATTTTCGTTAGGATTCAATTAATATAATATATTGTTCATTTAGGTAAAATAGATACGCCCCCTTGGCAATGTTTTTACTACAATTTTGCATGTATTCCTAATGGTAGGAGTATTTTTCCCCCGTCGGCACCGAGGACACTAGCCTGGAACTGTTTCACACATTACTTTGGGCTAGGCCTTTGATATTACGCCACTAGGGCAACCTCCGTGGGGAAAAGCTGAGGATTAACGCCGATCGACGTCGACTTTTTCGCCCGAAGAATGGCCTGGACTTAGTGCTGGATACAGTTCCAGTTGCCCTCTCCCTGGAGCATAGCTCCGACGATGTTGTTTTGGCTGGCGACCACACCGATCTCAGATGAAAGCGAGGCTCGGCGGACGTGCAAACGGTCGCACTGAAAGAAGGTGTGCTCGGACGTGTTTGGGATGCCGGGGCAATACAGACAGTCCGGGCTGGCGACTTTGCCCATCCGGTGCAGATAGGCTCGGAAGCACCCGTGCCCAGAAAGAAACTGGGTCACGTAGTAATCGACCTCGCCGTGCTGCCGTTCCACCCAAGGTCGGACGGAAGGTATGAGCTGGAAGGTCCAACGTCCCCTCGGCTCGGCTTCCCAGTCGCGCTGCCAAGAGTCGAAGCTGTGATCGCGCTCTTCCCTGGCAGCTGCTTCCCGGCCCACTTCAGGCCTCCTCCGGTAAATCGCCTGCCTCTCCCTCGCGAGGAAGAGGACGGGGATGACTCCGGCGATCACCATCACAGCAGGCTCGGAGACTGTGCGGTAGGCCGAAGCGACCCGCAGAGCTCCTCGGCGCTGGGAATCGGGCAAGCCGGTCTCGGGAGACTCGCTTCTCGAGTGCGTGAGCCCATACCTCTGCCCCGTACAGCAAGACTGACTGGACGGCAGTCATGAGCAGGCGGCGCTTGCAGGAACGAGGACCGCCGACATTGGGCATAAGCCTAACAAGGGCAGCGACACCCTTAGCGGGTTTGTCGGCGGCACGCTGGATCTGCTCGCCGAAGACAGTCTGCATTCGACCATGACTCCCAGGTACTTTGCAGCAGGCTTTGTCTCGAGTGTGACATCACCTATCTGCACCGGGAATATAGTGTTAATCCTCTTTTTAGTGAGGACGACGGTCTCCGTCTTACTGATAGCCAGGGACAAGCCGTGGTCTCGCATCCACCCATTGACCTTGGCCATTATTACGCTGAGCCTCAGCTTTGCCTGCTTGACGTTCCTTGCAGCGATCAAGGCAGCGACGTCGTCAGCATAGCCAACGAGGCGGGTCTCATCGGGCAAGTTTAGCCTCAACAAGCTTTCGTAGGACACGTTCCAGATATCTGGTCCGAGAATGGACCCCTGCGCAGCCCCGAAAGTGATGGGAATGCGCCGCTGACCTTCGGTCGTGTAGTACAACAGAACGCGGTCTGACAAATACGCCTCGATCATACGCAGGAAGTAGGAGGGAACTTGGAACGTATGCTCAATCGCCCACAGCATATCGCTCCACCTGGCGGAGTTGAAAGCGTTCTTCACGTCGAGCGTGACAAGAAGGACCACGCGGCGCGACCAGTGGTTGTGGTCCTCCGCCCTCCGCACTGCCTCAACTACCTCCTGGATAGCGTCAATGGTGGAGCGACCGGATCTGAAGCCGTACTGCTGCGGGGACAAGTCCCCCGCAGAGACGATGGCCTCGGTTAGCCTGACGCGCAAGAGCTTTTCAAGCACTTTCCCGGCCGTGTCGAGCATACACAGGGGTCGGAAAGAAGAAGGGGTCTCTGGTGTACTCTTCACCTTGGGGATAAGAACAAGGTGGGCTACCTTCCACGAAGAAAAGAAAACGCCTTCCGCCAGACACGCGTTGAACATGTCGAGCAGAAGCCTTGGATTCACCTTCGCAGCGAGCTTGAGCACCTCCGCCAGAATCCCAACGGGACCGGGCGCTCTTCTGGGTCGTAGGGATCGGACGGTGGCGGTGAGTTCCTCTTCCCGGAAAACTGGGAAGGCGCCTACCTCTCCGAATTCCCTGGCTGGCCGAACTGGGTAGCTGGGAAACAGTGTATCGACGACGGAGGCTATGGCTTGTGGTTCCATGACCGCAGGTGGTGAGCGAGCCTCTAGCCTCTGGGTTACAAGTTTGTAGCCCATCCCCCAGGGGTCGTTGTCGATATCCTGACACAGCTGCTTCCAGCACCTAACTTTACTCCGGTTGATGGCACCGCGGAGCTCTCGGCGGGCCGCTCTGTGCTCAGCCGATCTGGCATTTGCATCAGGGCGGTTCCTGGCTCGCTGCGCAGCTCGTCGGAGACCAAGGCATATCCTCCGGAGTTCCGCGATTTCAGGCGTCCACCAGTAAACCGGCTTCTTCCTGTGGCGGCGGGAAACTCCAGGCATCGACTGCTCGCGATGAGTCGCATCGTCGATGATGCCAGATCTTCGGCACTTGTGAAATTCACAATGCTCTGGTCTTTAATTACTTCTTTAAATGTGTCTTTGCTCAGACGACTGGTGTTCCAGCCAGAGTGGTGTTGAGCCAGAGGAGCAGGTTCAGCGCGCAAGCGCGCGCCCTCGAGAAGAACCTTGAATAGGATCGCCTGGTGGTCGCTGGAGGAGTAGTCCTCGCAGACACGCCAGTCGGAGATCCACCGGACAATCCCTTCGGAGGCAAGGGGTATGTCAGGGATCGTCTCTCTGCACCCCGGACGGCGAAAGGTGGAAATGCCGCCCATGTTTAGAATACAGAGGCCCGACCTGGCAGCCGACTCGAGGATGTAACGACCTCGAGTGCCGATCCGCAGGGAACCCCATTCCACGGCTTTGGCGTTAAAATCGCCACCGATTATGACCCCGCCAAAGGTGTTCATGATCTCATCCTCAATGGAATCGACCTTATGGCGGTAGTCTGCGATCGGTTGGTTAGGCGTGAGGTAACACGAGAAGACAGTGAAACCCCTGCTCCTCACCCAAACGAAGCCATTGCCCGATCCGGAATCGAGAACAGGCACCTTCCCGAGGTCCAAGATCCATATCGCCGCAGTGCCGGAGGGATCCGAGAACCACTGCGCGGAGCGTCGGTTCTGGTACTGCTCACTGAGAAGCAGTAGGTCAGCACCCTGCTCCGTGGCGAATTGGAACAGCAAGTCGTTTGCTGTTCTGCTCCTCTGCATATTAAGTTACAGAACACTGATCATTTCTTATGTGTTTGGCGAAGCTCCTGGATGGCCTGCCTGTACTGCCCGCAACGACCTGACCCAGCGGAATGCTTGACCTGGTCGCCCTTCAAGCCAGTTTCTGTACACAGGACACAGGACAACGCTGCATTGCATGCGCTGGCCTTGTGGTCCTGGCCGCCGCACTTGAAGCAGAGCTTGCTTCTATCGGGTCTAGGGCAACGATTAGCAACGTGACCGAACCCCAGACATTTAAAACATCTGGAAGCCGCGAGCTTTTCGCGCACCCGACAGCTCACGTACCAGACCTTAAGGTGGCCCTTCTCTGGGAGCATCGCAGCTGCTCTGGCTTCCAGCGTCAGGATTGCCACCTTCTGACCCCGAGCATTAATTAGCCTTTGAGAGGAAGGTTTTCACCTCAACGTTGTCGCCGATGGCGGATTTCACGGCAGCGGTCACCTCCGCCTCGGTCGTCAGCTCGTCGAGGTCCCTCGCCTCCAGCGTCGACTTTGGTTCGAGAACGCGGACGGTCGCGTTCGCCCCCAAGATGGTCTGCAAGTCCTCGCTGAAGGACTTGGAGGCGTCACCGAGCTCGACCAAAAGATCGCCGGCTTGGGTCTTCCTCATGCCTTTGATGACGGCGCCCTTCTTATCGGGCTTCGCTTTGCTGCGAATTTCGCCCAGTCCATCGGCGTAGGATTTCCCCTCCGACGGCTTGATGAGAAGAGCGTCCGGCCGCTGCTTGCGGGACTTCTTCGTTGGGACCTTCTTGTTGTCCTGGATACCAGGCTGGCTTTCAGGCTTCTGAGGCGGGGCTTTCTTTTTCTTCCCCTTCCTCTTGACGACGTCGGTCCATTTCTCGGAGTCCTTGTCCTCCAATGAACCGTTGCCTCTCATCTTTTTCTCTGTCTCCGGCTGGGCGGGGCTGCTGGCTGCCCGCTTCGAAACGGCAGGCTGGGCCTTGACCCGCAAGGACGGAGTCGTCTGCGTCGATGCGGTCACTGACTCGCACGACTTCTAAGACTTCCTCAGCTGAAGGATGTGATTAAGGCTGACCTCCAATTGGTCGATGCTTTCTTGCACATCCCTGCTGATGTTCTTCTGCCTGCCGGTCGTGGCCTTCATGACAGCGAGGGTGGCGAAGCACTTTTGGAGGTGCTCCTCCTCCTGCTGCCTGGCGAGCGCGATGACCGCCTCGAAGGGAGACGGGTCGGCATCCATCGGCTCGTTGTTTCCAGCGGATTGCTTCTCGGTGGCCACAGATGTTCTGGCCACCGATGAGGCAGGTGTCACGTTGCGGCCTGGCGGTGATCTCGTGACGTGGGACCTTCGCTCGAAGGGGCTAGCCACCTCACCCGTGAGCCCGCTCGGAGAAGCGGTTGGTTTCGTTGTTGGGGTTAGGGTACCCCGGAAAGAGTCTGGCGCCTTTTCAGACGTAGTTTTATTGTTTGCTGCCATCATGTCTGGTTTGGCCCTCAAGACTAGGCATTTGACCCCCCAAAATGTGCCCCAATGAGAATGTTAGACCAACCCATCACCAGAGCAACTATATCCGTATTCGACCGCCTCCAAAAGACCGGCGGTCCCAGACGAGCAGTGGCCTCGGCAGAACCCCTCCGTGACCGCAGCAGGGCCCTATCCGGTCTCCAACCGGTACCGCCATGGCCAAGGGGATTTTCGCCGGCTGATAGGGCAGCCAGGTCAGCTGGCTGGGCTGACCCGGGCCCCTGTACTATCCGGCAGCCTGGGAGGTGCAAAACCCAGTTTTTAAGCTGTACCCTCTGCTCGTCCTAGCCCTCCAGCGCAGTGGAGGCAGAAGAACATGAGAGTCACCCCGGCAAGTGGGCCGGAATGATCTAGTAGATTAGATATAGTCAAGATTAGTTAGGTCTATTGACTTATTTATGCCTAAAATTCCTGGACTAAAAAAATCTAAACTCACTTTTACGGTGACGGGCTATTTTCGTATTTAGAGTGTTGCAGATTTATATTTAGCCTATCTGTGACTAGATTATAAAGTGAAATAATATCACAAACTAATTTGACCCCTTAAGAAAAAATTTCATCAATAAAATTATTCATGAAATCATCCATTGCAAATTAAACCCTCATATTTGTCAAACGGTATTTTTTTAATGCATTTAGTGTATTAATCTAAATTTATTTTATAGCACAGGCTGAAATCGACAATATACATAACGTTATACTTGAAATACAAAATCATACATGTATTCGATTTGTGGAGGAGGATAAAATTCTTGACAAACGGAAGATGTTGGTTTTTGTACCGCAACCTAAAGATCCAGGAATGTGTGGAACCCAAGAATGGGGAGGTTACCCAGATGGGGTCCACGTCAAGTTACTTTTAGGCTCAAGGTGTATCAAAAATTTTGGAGTGATCCATGAAATGTTTCACGCATTGGGCATACTACACGAGCAACAGAGAATAGACAGGGACTGTTATGTCGATGTCAGTCGTTGGAGTAAGTATAGGTGTATGACTATAAATTCTTTAGATCCATAAATATGATTGATAGTTTTCATTAGAAATTGGGTACTATATAAGGGCGGTGGCAAACGCTATTTTTATTGCGGCGGCGAAACTGCCGCTGCCGTCGTTTTTGCAGTTTAAGTGCATCGCGGCAATATTGCCACGCGGTATTCCTACCCTGTTCACCGATATTCTGCCGCATACCAAACTGACAAAAAAGGTTCGCTAATCAATCCCCTAACCGATACTGAGGGTGGCAGGTACCTGAGGACTGCAGGAATATTACCCCCCTCCCCCACCTGACCAGTTGGCCACAAAACTATCTTGTTTTGCATTACTTTATAATTTTTTTGAAATAAGACAGAAAAGCCTTAGGGCCACTTACGAGATTCGATTAAAAAAAATTAACCAGATCATTCATATAATAATATACAAGTGGCTACTAAAAAGACAACAATTTTTAACTACAAGTATCTCACAATTAAGGGTGAGTTATTTAAAGGGTACATATGAAACAGTTTACGAAATAATTTTAATATGCAAAAATAAACAAAAAACATAATGAGTGGGACGTTACGTGGTGTGTAACATTGGATCTGGTGTTTTTGTAAGTTAAACTGATATTATCGTTGGTTGCAATCGTCTTATTTGTTCTGTCTACATTATGCGTAACTCGACACGCTCGGCGGATTAAAAAGTGCTGTAAACTGGAAGAATTATCAGATATAGCCTAACTCTCGTGCTCACTCGCCACTTCCCTTCAAGGGGTGAGAGTGAAAGGTTTTGAAGGAATTCCTCAGCGTTCCCACATCGGACGCGAGGCGAGGAGTCAGTCCTTGCCTCTCTCAAGAACTGCGGCGGAATACCGGTCCACCCCTGGATGAGGTTTAGAGCCGCGGTGAATATTGGTGTCGCCCTGGATTTTGCGGCAGAATATCGGTGTGCCCTTCCTACCGCCCTGTATGTAAGCGTCCATTTAGATCTGTACACTTCTGCGAGAACGACGGCAGCGACCGTTTCGCCGCCGCGATAAAAATCAAACAGTGTGTCGCCAACCTAACCGTTAAAAACATCTATCAATATTTGACGTGAGGTACCTACGACTCTTGTTACGATTCCTTAATTTTTTTATAACAACAGTTCGAAACTTAATATTTACAAAAGCATTTTTAACCTTTCCCGTTCGAATAATTTAAAATAACAGCATCGTTGATATAACAAGTTTTTTTCATTTATTGGTGATAAAATAATGAAGATTAAATTATGTCAGCATTCCATTTGAATGAATCGGAAAAATTTAACTATATAAATATGATCTAATTTGAGTAACATGGTAGGCTTTACTCCCAGTCTAGTTTGCTTCCAAGTGGAGTGATTAGAATAAAATGAGAATTAGGAGCAAAAATTTATACCGAAAGGAAAATTTGCTGAAACTCTTATAGCCTAGCATTGTACAGGTTAAGCTTTGTTTAAGGTAGTGATGACAGTGACATGTAACTTTTAGTGATGATCCACTATCAAAATTGCCTGCTATTTAAATCAAGGTTGAACCTTGGAAAAAAATTCTGTTATAAAAAATAATGTATGGGTAAATTGTGAAGTTTTGACTCACGGATAACTCATTGAACGTTATTTTGTATAGCCTGTGTGATGAAAACAAGCATTTTACTGTTTTCCATAAAACGTATATTCCATTAAATATTCTATATTCATTTTTATTTTATTTTGAGATGATTTTGTTCCGACGAGCCACTATTTGTAGCCTATGTCAATTCAGTCGTATGTTCGCCTTCGACTGACGTTAGGCTTACCATGAGCAATGGCATAATGAATTGTGTGTGGCATTGGTTGGTACTGAACCGAAGACCAAGGAAAAAAGTATCAAAATAACCAAAATATCCCTATTGCTTCCAGATAATTAAGAACTGTAATTAAATTGCTATGATTGTTGGAATGGATTATGAAACAACAGTAGTAGACTGATTAGAATTTTTTACAGGTTATGGAACTTACCAAAAAAGCTCAAATGCATTTTGGGCTAAGACGTATTCCGATACTTCATTAAAAATCATATAATTTATCTTTTTACTAATGTTATTTTATTTTAAATACCAACAAAGTAAATTACTGTTGAAAATTAATTATCAAACAGCCAATAAAAAACCTTAGATATTTTGTCATGAACAAGTAACTGGAGATAAAAAAGACAGTCAAGAATTTCTGACGGCATTGTAATGGTAATTTTCATCTTTTCATTCGAACACCTAAAACATTAATTATGAGTAAAAATTATCTAATAACTAGTTTTCCGAATCAAACTCTAAAAGAAAACCGGTGTTACAGTAGAATGCATAATAAAACAAATGATTCAGGGTAAATTTCTTTAATTGTTACTCAAGTTTAGTTAAAGCATGCTTTTTAAATTTTCTGTGGTGTTAAGTGAACCAAAAAATGCATTGTTTTTATTGCACCAATAATAATTTCCTATGTAAAAGTTTACCTAATCACCATTTTACTATTTACAGTGGAAAAAAATCCCCAATATTTAATTATTTACGATGACCTTGCCTTTGAGAGATGGCCGTACGACAAGAAAAGCATTGTTCACTATAGACGAGAGTTATTTGTAATGAAGGATTTAGAGCAGGTAAGATAAGTTCAAAATTTCTATTTTAACCCGGTCAATTTGCAAAAATTTTGCAAAAAATGCTTGAGAAAGGAAAATTTTTATCTCTTGAAATTGATTACTTCCATTAAAATTGCTTGAGAATTTGTGTGTATAAGAAAAGCCCGAAGGGGCAAAGCCTATGCACCAAAAAGAAAATAAACTATATACATGAAATCTCGTCAAATGTTATAGCAATCTGACACATTAGTAATAAAGATAGTTCTAAAGTAAAGATGTGGGCGAGCTCACAAATAATCACAAGCCTATTTGTAATGATTCCTTCAGAAATAAAGCTTTCATAAGCTCTTCAAGGCCTTTAATTTGGACTAATTTTTATGACTAAGATGTCAAATTGTAGTAACTTTTATCGAGATTGGTCTTATGGAAGTTTTCCTTTAGGTAAATAGCCTTTACATTTATTTTACACAAAGATTTACATGTTATCTTATGGAAGTAATATTTGTTAAGATATAAATAACAATGTATAAAAGTAGTGGTTGCAGAGGTTGGACCAAATTAAACATACTTTATACTTTTCTTGTATCAAATTTAATCTACTTTCATTTTTAAATTTGATACGGTATACTACACGCTGATAGTCTTGTAGATATTTAGGAAAAAACTCAAAACTAAAACCAAGATGATGACCACTTGCCGACTACCCACCAATGGGGCTTTTGAGTATGTTAAAATATACATCTAGCAGGACATTTTAAATCAATTTCCAGATATTTAAGCAGAGCTTTCCGTTTTTCATGGTGTTAAATGACTGAGCTATTTACTAACATACTGGGTATCTCACCTAAAGTGAACCAATAGCTAATTCTTTTACAATAAATCTGACAAAGTACTTCTTATGGGGGACTTCCCCTTACTTTTAAAGCTGCTTTTTGGAGACACTTTGAAATTTAAAAATATGGCCGCCATTTTCCAATATGGCGGACAACTTTAATTTTCTTATAAAACACCCTGTATTTTATGGCGTTTTTGAATTCTACAATTAATTTTAGGAACTTTTTATTCCTTCTTATTTTTTCGTAAACTCAGTGGTTCAGGAGATAAGAGTAGTTAAATTTTGTTTTTTGCCCATTTAAAATGCATTGTGTCCATTTAACTATGCCATCCTATGTATTCCTTAAGGAGTAAAATCATATCCAAAATAACAAATTTCCACCAGCGAATCTAGACTAACAATTATTTTGTGATTAAATCTCAACTAAACTCACATTTTTACTCTTTGGTATCTTTTATTTCTACCCAACCGTTTTCGATATACAGACTACCAACAATATCCCATTGCATTTTAAAGGAGGACAAATCCAACTTTAACTGCTCATACCTCGTTAACCATCGGGTTTAGGAAAAAATGGAAAGGATAAAAAGTTCTTAAAATTAAGCGTAGAACTCAAAAATATAGGGTGTTCCATAAGAAAAATCAAAGTTGCCCGCCATATTGGAAAATGGCGGCCATATTTTTAAATTTCGAGTTCTAAAAGCAACGTTAAAAATAAAGGGAAGTCCTACTTAAGAAGTTCTTTTTCAGATATATAATAAAAAAGTTAGCTTTTGGTTCACTTTAGGTGAGACACCCGGTATATAGCTCCCAGGGTAGTTACCACATTACTAAATATTTTCAAGTGCTACGCTTATAAAAGGTTTGAAAATATAACTTGAAATATAATTATAATTGACGGGGAGAAAATACAGTAATTAAAAATTAAAATGGACGGGGAGTAGAAATTATGTTACACTGAGCTCTGCCTTCATTTCTGTTAGTATAAATATTTAACAGAAATAGTAATTTTACTACAGAAAAATAATATAAAGTAAATCTTTAAAAAATTGAAATTTATAACAAAACCCGTAGGATGCGTCCGTATTACGTACGGCACGGCACGGCACAAAATTAATCTTTGGAAAATGTTAAACAGCTTTAGTAAAAAAAACTTAACAATAATTTAAGTCGGAAATATTTAAAGTCGTGATCGATGAACGAACGGATTGAAGCGAATCTATGTATTACCGGAGTCAAAGATCCATTGTCGGTCACTGTGTGTTTGCGTATATAACACGATTACTCAAAAAATCTTCCACCGATCATTTTCAAATTTTGCACAAACGTTAAATACCTCACCGAAAAGAAGCCATTAAATTTTGAAGCGAATCCCTTGAACAGTTATTCTAATTTGATTTTAAGAATTAGGAAAATGTACTGAATTATTATTGGTGAAAAAAGCATTTCTTAAACAATGACATGCAATTATGATAATTTCAAATGCAAATGAAACTATCGATTATATATGTCATGTTGTTATGTGTATGTTTTCCTTAAAAGGTACATCACATGATGGTGATCAGCTGATGCTCTCTGGTGGTTTTCTTGTGTATTATTTAGTAAAAGACATTGGGAGAACGTTCCATCAGAATTTTTCGCGTGTTCATTCCCACTGGTAATCATCATGAAACTTTTTTCAAAGTAGTTGAAGAATCGTTAACCCTACAGCATGATGTTCCTTTTACAGAAAATAGATTTGCCGCACATTTAATCATTAGTTTATTTTTTATTTGAAATTATCTTCACTTGCATCCCATTGGTTAAAAAAAGCAATTTTCTCCAATGATAATTTAATAGCAATGGATTTGTTTTGTTATTGTTTGTGAGTTCATCTAATTACGCGATTAAAAAGCGTACTCCTAGAATATTAAGTAATAGGTTTTTACGTATTTTAGGGCTTCTTTGATTTACCCTGGAATTACAATCTTGGTGATTATCACGGAAAGATTTTTCAAGAGTCCAAAGGAATAATAACAGATATGGACGTTCTCAAACTTAACTACCGTTTCTGTGGAGGTCCAGACTACTGTGACATACATCCGATAAGGTGCGATGAAATCGAACAACAAGAAAATAAGAGTGGTTGTAAACAACTGTATATGGACATTGCAAATGGTGTAGTTAAGCCGTCAAATAAAGCTCTATCATCTAATCGGGGGCAGGGTTAAAATGATAGAGACCTCTGACATGGCAACAACAATTATATTGGGGTATGGGATTTGGGACTAGCACAAGAGTGTGGTTGATCTAAGTTTGCATTGTTAAACACCTTGCGTGAAAAAATAAACAAACTGCTTTTATTAAATGTATTTGCGAGTGTTTTTCTGTACAATCGGCTGTTCTTTGGAAATTAATAAATAACTAATATTTAATTATGATAATTAGGTATATAGGAAAGCAATGGATTTAATTAAAGAACTACAACAAACATACGAGGGCTTTATGCCAGAAGAACGAATCGACCAAATTGCCAATTTTGAGACATATTGTCTGAGCATTCCATTTGTTATGCCACGTTTATGGAGTAAAATTTCAAATCGTTATGGGTGTAGCTACAATACTGAGATTTAGAATAAACTAGCAGTTGCCCGTGGCTTCGCTCATGATAAAAATTACAGCTAATCTTACTTCTGCTCTTTGAACTGTCAAATTGTAGTATTCACAGCTGTTTATATTTCGTTATTTGAATGTTTACATCCTTATCAAATGTAAACATTGAAGCTAAGGACGTTCACTGGGCGTATCCCGAGGGGATTTTAAGGGAGTGAATGGGCCTATATGTTTCCCAGGTTCAAGATCTACCTCTGCGTGAAATTTCAACCCAGTCGGTTCAGTATTTTTCGAGTTCACTTGTCCCATACTTACATACATACAGAAACCACCTCTTCTTTATAATAGTATAGATAGATGATCTAGGGGCTTTTAGCTGATAATTTCGGTCAATTTTTTAGATGATTCTAAAAGAGTGTATGAACCATAAGTCATAATAAATAATATTTAAATATTAATTTAATAAAACTTCAGTATTAAACAATTAAACTAATAAATCAGATCAAAAGTCTTATTAAGTGTACAGTTGTTTAAGGGAAAACATTTAAAATATTGAAAACCTTTAATCGTTGTCCTTTAACGTTGCGTTTTGGTGGATACGCCCTTCAAGCATGAAGCCCTCGAGTTATTTAAAGATACTTTAGATCGTAATTATTAGGTGCTTAACATATTCTTATCCAATATATCTTAAGCGAGCCAAAGAGAGACTTCTTACTTTATGGATACTGAAATTACGGAGTTGGATATATGGTTAGCACCAGAGTTTGATTCGAACACGACAGGGACTTTTTCTAATATTCGGACATCGAATGATATCTTATTTTAAATACCATATGTCTTGTTTTGGTTGACATAAAATAGAAGATAAACTACGTGGCCGGGCCGGCATTTCCGGCCCCTGCTACACGTTATGTCCAATAACTCGATAATGGTTGGAGTACTATTCTCTAATACTTGAATGTTAAATAGTACTAATTGATTAATAAATCGTGGCTCCGACGGAATCTCCATTTTCTGATGGCCGGGCTAGCATTTCCCAGGTCCAGCAACATATTTATTTATTTATTTTATTTATTTTTGTTTTGAGTATTTCAACGCCAGTGGCATTTTTTTAACGTTTTGATCGGGAACGGTCCAAACCCGGGTCTTGTTACTATCTAATGGCGACCTTTAGTTAGATAGCACCATTAATTCATAGTCCAATGACAAATGGCAACTGGACCCAGTTTCAATCCTGTCAGGAATCGAACCGGCGACCCAGGTTATGAGGTGAGCGCTTTATCCACTCGGCTATCCAGTCAATATTATCAATATTATTGTTGACAACTCGTTAATGCTTGGAGTACTAAATCTAGTATTTGGGTACTAGTTGGTCCTGACTGTGTATTAAAACTACAGCATTTCAAATAACGCCATTTGTCATTTTTTTCTCCAAGGTAGACCCTAAAAACATTATGTATTAAATCAAAGCATATTCTACGTTCTACGTACATATACTTTAACAAGATAGAAAACTACTTTAGGATTCGCTAAGTACATAATTTCTTCTTTAAATCGGGCAATGAACTTTTTATTTGGTGCTGCCGTTTGTTATATGACTGCGGCGGGGGTATTTATATGCCTGCCTAAGGGCCAATCTACACGACACATCCGAGTAAATTCAACGATATTGCGCATAAGCCTTCCTAGGGCAGCGACACCTTTGGGGGCTTTGTCGGCGGGGCGCTGAATCTGCTCGCATGTATAGTATAGAGAGGCCAAATAGAAATTACTCCAGCGGAGGGCGGCAATACTCCCGTCGCAGTAGACTTGCGTACTTAGCGGATTCCTAAAAACATCTTTCTGGTTCGGTTCATGAAAGTATATCTAATTTATATTTGTCAAATACCACTGACCTAACACGGTCCAACCTACTTGACTTAGAACCTTGAAACTTTGCATGGACGTTCCTTCAGGTCGCATAGGGCGTACGAATCGGCTAAGAACGTTTTTTTAAATCAAAGTCTTGAGAGTTTTTAGGCGGGGTTGAAGTTTTGAAGTTTTTCTATATAAATTTAATGGACGATCTTCTGAAAAAAATTCAGTGTTCGTTCATTTAAGCAGATGGTTCAAGCTTCACATACGGATACGATTTTAACAGCTGATTTACAATTTGGTTCATTTCTCATCAGGGCTTAATGGTCGTTTTTTGGGGGGGGGGGTGATATATACTATATAAAAGTTAAATTTTGTTTAGCTGTTTAGTAAAACTATATAAAAAGTTCATTGCCCGATTTAAAAAAGAAATTGTAGCCATTTCTCCACTTGAAGTGAGAAAACCGGAATATTTTGAATTGTTAGAGTTTCTAACAAACACGTCATTATTTTTTTCATAATGCACACAAAATATTTATTAGTTTTTCATGTGATTCTTAATTGTACAAGTAAAACTTTAGGCTAATTAAAATAATTTAAGTTTAAAACATTTGATCACTACTTATATGAGCTAATAAATTCAACACCTTTTATGAGACACCTAGAATATTCAAAAGTTTGGATTTTAATTGAATTGACTGCAAACAAACTTAACTTAAATCAAAACAGAGACAAAAAGTCTTTAAGCTCGTTTCAGAAGTTTAAGTAGCCTCTGCTCTGATTCAAATTACCGTCGACTAATTCAGTTTTATTACCGCTTTGGTTAGAAGTTTTGTTTTAAATAATACGATTAAAAAATTATTATAAATAATATAATCTTTATTGAATATTTTACATAGTAAATGAACAACACGTATGATTATGTAATGTTATAAAATTGGCCTTAACACATAGTACCCTAGTCCTGAATGTAGACTCCATAGAGTAAACAGAGAACACTATTTGGATTGACGACGTACAGGTTGGTAGCCTATTATTTTAATCCCAACCTTATCGTTTTTATAAGTCGATTATCAATCCAGGAGGCAAACCATAAATAAATTAACACAGAACCCTAGCTTCGAGTGAAGAGTCCATAGTGTTAACACATAGAATCCTAGCCCCGAGTGTAAGCTCAATAGTGTTGACACATAGAACCCTAGCCCCGATTGTAAGCTCAATAGTGTTAACACATAGAATCCTAGCCCCTATTGTAAGCTCAATAGTGTTAACACATAGAACCCTAGCCCCGATTATAAGCTAAATAGTGTTAACACATAAAACCGTATATCCGAGTGTGGACTCCATAGTGTTATCACATAGAACCCTAGCCCGGAGTATAGGCACCATGGTTTTAACACATAGAACCTTGAGTGTAGGCTCCATAGTGTTAACACATAAACCCTAGACCCGAGTGTTAGCTCCATGGTAATAACATATAAACCCTCGTCCTGAGTGTTGGCTCCATAGTGTTAACATATAGAACACTAGCTCCGACGAGTGTAGGTTCCACAGTTTTAAAACATAGAACCTTAGCCCCGAGTGTAGACTCTATAGTGTTAACACATAGAGTCCTAGCCCTGAGTGTAGGCTCCATAATTTTAACACATAGAACCGTAACCCTGAGTGTACGCACTATAGTGTTAACACTTAGAACCCCAGCCCCGAGGGTAGGCTCCACCTGCAACAGGCTGATGACCAGGGTTCTTAGCGTTAAAAGGTTGAAATTGTAAAAATTTACACGTTTCAGCAGACCTGAACACTCAGCAAATTTCAAAGGCTTAAATAAATCATTTAGACAGATCATCAAATTAAGTCAAATCAACTTGAATCCTAAGATGAGCATTAAACAATTTTCTCTATGAGAATACCATGGTAAATAAGTATGCATGTTTGCTGCGATGGAAAAGTGAAATTGAGATATTGTTTGCAAAAATCCAGTAGATATCAACTACATGAAGTAATATAGGCCCTTCTAAGTTTTATTTAGTTACTATGAAAAATAAGCCATTTTGAAATAGAATTTTATTTCCCACGAGTTAACATTGGGACAACTGTCTTTTTGTTTGTGCTTTGGCTTCTGGGGGCCCCAAAACATGATCTCGGACTTGGGTTTTTCCATGAGACCTACGGCAATAGTTTCTTCCCTATAGGGGAAATTCGCTAAAAAAGTTTCAAATAGCGGCTAATCATTAATATATACAGTATGTATCATTATATATATATATATATATATATATATATATATATATATATATCAGTTTTGTTTGTATGCACATCAACAACTAAAGTAAAAAACCATGAAATATAGACAGTTTTGCGATTCTTCCTGAATAATATGTAACTTTCTATATCCGAAAAATATTTATGTTAAAGAGCGTTATGAGTCGACAATCATTAAAAAAAAACCTGTTTATAAAGTACAAAGTTGAAGTAGAACAAGGTTGGATTGAAAGAGCACAATACATCACAAAACATTCTATTATCTTGTCATGATGTAAACTGTATTGTTAGAGCTCTTTTACTTTTGCTAACCAAAGTAAAAGTATTACTAACTATACCAAAGGACTCTTTTTATAAGTTCGTATTCTAAGTGATCCTACAGCGTCCTCATGGTGGGAGCACTCATTCATTAGAAAGAAAGCCAAATGTTTCATTAGCACTGGTATGTTTTTTTATAGCTTACGTCCTTAGATGACTCAAAACGTTTACACTTTACGTCTATTTTTTATATAACTCAGACAAAAACTTTTCTGATTCGATCATTTGCATTAGTTAACGCTTACACATTTACTTTATATTTTTTACAAAAGTCTCAACTGTCTGCAAAGTCTACGCTTGAATTCTAGGTTGTATTGGTATAGTTTATGTTCATAAGCTGCAGTCGCCGACGTTTTGGTAACGATCATTAATAATTGTGTACACAATATTATAATTTGAATCTGCCAAATTTCGTGGTTTACCAGAGAATACACGTAGCAGGAATTGGAAAATCTACATAATGATTGGTTGAAGTGGATGGTGATATTGAACGCTGAAGACGTTTGAACTGCCATAGACGATGAACCGAGCTGGAGCGACATTACAAATCTTCCGGATGATCCCTCGTCTTCAGCAAATCTTTGAGGTGGACAAGTAGATGTAGGTGTCCTTCATCACGTTTTGGCTTTCCACAAGCTTTTCTCTTGGAATACTACCTCCGTAGTCGTAGCAAGTAGCACAAGCTACTTAAAGAAACTCTTTATGGAGTTTGCCGACTTTAATAGATAACATATTCAATCATTTTTTGGGGGATTGTGTAATCTTCTACATATATAATTACGTAAGCGAAATTTTTTCATCAAAATTGTGGGCGTTTGGCTATTTGTAGGATGTTGGAAGAGGGTTCAAATTTAAGGTTTCAGTGTCAGGGACTCGGGAAAAATAGTGGAATTTCTTCAAGTTTATCAGAAAATGAGATATAACGTAAAATGTCTGACATTAAAAAAAAGTTTGAATCTAAATAAATGTCCGCTTTGTTTACATTAAATCATCTGTTGCTTGTACTTGATTTAAAACCACTTGCTATCTGTTGATATATAGTTTAGTTAAAATCCAGCTATAAATATATAGGTTAAACGTACAATAACAAATAATGTTTTTTTTACTTTTAAATTTTCAGACTTTATAATTTAGGGGCTTTAAAATCCTCACCATTTAAAATAATAGAGAAACTAGTTCATCAATTCGGTTTTACCCGGGAAAAAAATAAAAAACTTCCTTGGATTCATGATTTAATGTGTCATTTAATTTTTCACAAGCTTCCCTTTAGTTTTACATTGAAACTTTGAGCTACCGTAGGGCGTAGCCCTGAGGAAACTTTGAAAAATAATTTCTTAGAGGATGCCTACGCCCTAAGAAGAGCGTCCATGCAAATTTTCAAGGTTCTAGGTCAAGTAGTACGGGCTGTGCGATTACAGGCGAGTGGTATTTGACAATATGCAGTAGATTACATACGTCTGTTTTGTTTAAATTATTACATTACATGTAGTAGTTCATCCCTTTACTGTAATGAGATAGTAAATGGATAGTAAAGGGAAATCATCGTCCTTTCTTTAAATTCTGAAACATACTAGCAAATGACAAAATACTTCAATCATTAAAATCTAACAATTTACCGAGTTATGAGTGTGAAGGAAAGCCAAAGCGCATTAATATATCGATTATGAAATATTTTACATAAAATAGCTAGAAATAAGGTTTAGATCAATATAAAAACTCTAATTAACAATTTGTGTTAAACTCATCCCGGCTACATTACTGTGTTACTGTAAGTAAATACATAATTGTTTTAAGCGTTTCATCCTCCCATGAGGTGCCATTTTCCAATGAGTAAAGGAGGGGAAGTCTTTTAAAAGAAAGTTTTAGTCGTTGTTATGGTTCCAACCACGTCAAAAGAAAACAGAGGCACAGAGAAAAGAGAAATTTGGCTCTATTGTTTCTTCGCACGTTCTCAACTGTTGAATCACTTTTTTCTACAACCTCATATTTTTTCTTTTTTTTCCACTGAGATGGACGTCAGTTGAATCGTCCATGGTCTTTCTTAGCCAGGAAGTTTTGGCCTGTCGTGCTGGGCGAACCAAGCGACGTGCATTGACAATGTCTCCTTCGTTTTCCACGCGCAGTTTTCGTACTCCGGTGAAAGACACGGATACGTTGCTCTGCGATACCAAAAGCGAAACCGCCATTTCTGGCACGCTAAGGTAGTGTTGGCACCACCACACTGCTATGCAGCCTGCCCTCTTGCGAAAGCTTGGGTGGCAAAGGTGCAGATGCACCGCCAAGTGGAAGCTGTTTCGACGTTGTTTCGTCTCATCAGGTACAGATAGACAGCAGATTCCAGCTGTCACTGTACTACAGCGCACTCAGTTTCCAGAGTGCCATCTCAGCCAGCGTAGGAGAACAAACTCAACTACTCATATTTTTATTATTGTTAATATGTATTTACTTCGTCTATGATTAAGGTGTTTCATATTTTCAATTTTTATAAACTGACGTCAAAAAACTGCGAGTTAAAAAGAGTTCGTATATATAATTATCATTGGAAAATCTACTGATTGTGATGAACAAACTGTATAAATTTCCCCACCTCAGCTATAAGTAATGTCACTTTACTAATCGTGTTCAGGAAGTAAAATAATGCCTTGTAATAAATAATAAAATAAATACTTTCCTCGTACTGAAATACGTAAGAATATGAAATCTGAATTTCCTCTCTTACCAACACACTAGTGGTAGAAAAGCAGATAAAAACCCAGGTGCAAAAGGAGGAGTTAAAAAACCGGGGAAATCCTTCTTCAAAACTATTTCTCGGCCATTATGAGTGTTGGAATTGTTTAACGGCAGATCGCTGTTTTTACTATAACATTAAGAGGATAGTTTACATGGAACATCATTGTTTGGTCTTAGATTTTTTTTCAATAGTAATCAATCTGTTTTTGTTTACATCTTCGCACACACGAACTAAGTTGTCAGTCTATTAGGGACTTAAACGTTCCCACGGGAACGTAAAAACAAATCGGAAAACAAATCAAACCCGATTCATGTAATTACGAATTTATTTCAGAATATCTTTTCGATTCGTATTGGTCCCACTCATGATAACCAACAAAACTTACCTTGTGCCCAAATAATGTTTTTTTTTTATTTGGGCGTTAAAAATACAAATATGCGCAAATCATTGAACTATCTCTAAGTGGCATTTATTCAACTATCATTTGTCTCAAAACTAACGTTCTTATGTCGGCCGAGGAATTATAACCCTAAATTGTCCTTGTTTTTTATTTTTTTATTCACCCCGGTCACGATTTGTAAAACAATTGGAAGCGAGACACCCGTGGTCATACTGTGATATATGACTATATCCAAGGAACCATCAAAATATTATTTGACAGAGTTTTCAATTGTTCTCTTTGTAGTGTGGGTGCACCAGTGATGACCACCCCCCAATGAATGACTGTTTTGCTTACAAAGCCCGGTATTAAGCATATTCTTTGGGCTAGCTAATTAAAAGTAAGTGCAAAACTAGCCTCGGAATATTATTCAACAATAATCTGTAATTGGTTAAAATTGTTGGAGTCGAAAATACTTTAAAAATATATTTAATATTGAGTGTCCACTGTATTCGATTTTGATGCATCCTGCTATAGTGACTATCCCTGCAAGGCTTACCTAGATTTCATTCATTCTGTATTTGATGATTATTTCAAAAATGCGTTGCAATTAAATAATATTTAACATACTATCCTACAATTCAAAATCTATTTTATTGCTGTCTATTTCATTGTATTTTATCATACAATTTAAAATCTATTTTATGATTAATTATTACTGAGGGCGGTCATAAATTGGAACGTAATTAGGACAAAAACCATGAATGACCGGGGAAAAACTTAGCGGACTGGAACGAGATCGGTCATTTACTAGCTATGATCTATATTCTCAGCTTAATTATTCTTAATCATTGTTGTCAGTGATTTTTAAATTTTTTGACAGTTATTCGGCCAAAAGAGGCCGGTCATTCACTGGTGCAAGATCGGTCATTCACAGGTGCAGTCCCGGTCATTTATTGGAGCATTGGCATAGTTGCCTTAAAATTAATATTACAACCAGTATTCTCATTAAGTAATGTATTTAACTAACATTGATTAATCCTTAAAGAATAAGTGAACTTTCTATACTAAAATGTATAACTGTGACTATAAAATAAGGGAGTAATGTCAAATTAACATGAGACATCGTCCGCAACCGGTCATTCACTGGTGCACTCACCCTATACCGTTTATAAGAGAATGGAGGGATCTTTCCAATTAGTCAGGTGGAACCCAGTTGATCGTTTGCAATGGAACTTGGTAAATATTTTTCAGTCAACAAGATTAATTTTATAAGCAGCCCGATTTGTTTACCCGAACACACGTAATACAGTAGCCTTATGATAAGAAACCATTTTTACAAGGAAGCCAGTTGGCTTGACTACTCGATTGGGTACTTTTAGTAGTGTATGTTTTTGAAAGGTATGTAATCGCAATGTTCAGTAAAAATCGCATCTGCAATGAATAATAATTTCATGAGGAACGTCTAGAAGGATGACCCTATTTTCACGGACGAGAAGTTTGAAGTAGAATGTAAAAGAACTGTCGGTATTTTCTTGTTTAAAATTCTAGCCTCAATTTTAAGCCAATTTAAGAAAATCACCACCGTAAATTAATTCGTGTTCATTATATATATATATATGTGTGTGTGTGTGTGTGTGTGTGTGTGTGTGTGTGTGTGTGTGTGTGTGTGTGTGTGTGTGTGTGTGTGTGTGTGTGTGTGTGTGTGTGTGTGTGTGTGTGTTGGTGGGGTTTTGAAAGATTATGAAAAGTTTACTGGGTGAGGGCAAAAATTCAGGTTTGTACCACTTGGTTGTAAATCTATATACAAAAAAAGGTTGACAACTTACAAAAGAGCCTTCTACCAATCGATCTCTCGGTCTTATTTCCATAACCGCAAGACCTATAAACCTGAAATTTGACATTTAGGTTCCTCTTAGGCCCTAAATGATCATTATTAAACGGTTTTACAAAATTCCCTTAGGTTTCAGAATGCCAGTCAAAAATGCAACTGTGGGCAGGCTCTTTTCAAAGTTGTCGGCCTTTAGTCGATTATCTGATACGTTTGTCTGCGAATTTTAATGTTTTACTTTTCTTAAACCTTTTTACATTCTTGATTTTTTTGCATATTTTATTTGTAACACCTTTGAGAATAGTTGAATAGTTATGCTGGGCTAGATTCATCATAATATTGTTAGTATATCACTAAAATGGAAATAAACGTTACTTAGAATATGACTGGACATTCCTAGCAACACGAAATTACAATGTGTTATTAATGTGTTTATTAATGTATTATCGTGTGTGTCCGAGCACATTAATTAATTACTACCGATTTGGTTGGGTAGAGGAAGGCTTACATCATCTTACCATGGGAGCCAGACAAGACTCTACATAATTCATTACTTCATTTCAATGAAAATTAGAATCTTTTAACGTATCCAATTCAACTTTACTATCCAACTAGTCGCAGTTGAAAATTAATAAAAAACTTGTATGTTAAAATCAGTTAATTAGTGAAAAATAAAACCTTTACTATAAAACAACTTCCGATCGGACCGTTTTTGGGAGACCATTTTTGTGAATATATATTGATTAGCACCATTCAATTAAGCTCGAAAAACAAAACATTTAGTATTCTGAATCATTGCTCTATGTCCATTGGTTACCGAGATATTGGAAGTGGTAAACACAGTATGTTGTCCCAATGCTAACCTTATGGTAAATAATAAAATCCTATATCTCGCTTATTTCTCAATATATTTCAACAAATCTTGGTTTGTGGCTTCATCTAGATGAGATATAATGTACTTTTGTCTGAAACACCCGGAATTTCCATTTTTTTACAGCAAACCTGCATACCCATCCCCCATGTTATTCTTATGGAGATTACAAAAAAACATGAGATCGTAATGTTAGATGGAGACTTTTTTGCATAAGAAATTCGCTGAGTATGCAGGTCTGCTGCGACGGGGGTATTCAAATTTTATGTTTTCTCTTTAATTAAAGCCAATTCTAAAGTTTACCACGCTTTCTTAAACTTAGTTATGCTTTTTGATTCATTACATTTTTTAAGATCCTTAAAATAGTTTCAGTTATTAATTAGAATATTAAAGATATAATTAAACATGCTCTCTGGATCCTAGTCATCAAGTTTTAACAAGACGTTTTGCCAATCGTAGAAAGCTAAGTTTAGACATAGGTTTTTTTATATTCTTAGTAGGAAAGTAAAATATTAATTCTGCGGAGGTCTCAGAAAATTTTATTTATTTAAAGGAGTTTTTAGGTAGACATATTTCGATAACTATCCCTCTATGATCTGAAAATGGAAAGGGTATGATATTGCAAATAAATAAAGTGGCCTGTCTTTTACAAACAAAAACATTGTCTAGGCATTTATCACCTCTTGTTGTTTGTAATTTAAATTATCAAAGTTGTTTTGCTTTAAAATATTTAAGAATTCCCTTACTATTTTAGTTTTATACTGAATATTATATTTATCACTAAAATCTCTACCTGGAACAATATTGTAGTTATACCATTAGAAATTAAAATTTAAGAACTTTTCAAATATAGCTAAAAATCATGAGCTTCACCATTAGGAGAGTGGTATACAGATATAACAATAAATTTTATGTCATCTATGACAGTGGCTTCAAAAGTTAACTCCTTACAATACCTACTAACATCAAATAACCTAGATTGATATATATCACGTACACCACTGATATGTTTAGACCTACAGTTAGCGCCAGCACAATTAAACTTTTCAGGAAATTTTTTTTTAATTCCATCATATGTTTGCCAATGCTTGGATAACCATACAATGTAAATATTTGAGTCAATTAAGAAGGTTTCTAGGATGTTGTTTTTCGTAACACTGATACCCTGAATATTTTAAAACAATATTTTCGAGGCATCAGTCTCACAGAAATTTGATGGCTGAGGGATAACTGTAGATCGGACAATATTCCTAAATACACTTTTCTTGGCAGCAAGAAAATTCACTCGACATCAGAGACTCGCAAGTCACACCATCCTTGAAGCACCCTCGTGGGTTTACAGCTGTATGAGTAGAGTGAGGTTGAGGTAGCTCAAACACATTAACAAGAGTCTCAGTAGGAGTCTCAGCAGAAGCATCAGCAGAGGTTGCAGCAAGAATCCCACAGGAGTCGGAGTAGAAGGCTCGTCAGGACTCATTAAAGGCTGCAGCCAGTCTCAGAAGATGCATCATCAAATTTTGCAGCAGAAGTCTCTGCATGCTCATAAGGGCAGCAGGTGGGACTTGTTTTCTAATCAGGGCCAGCAATGGAAGGAGTCAACAGCTGTATTTGAAGAGGTGTTATTTCAAATTGTAAAGTTCTGATAAAAACAGGGAGGGATAGCTCGTTTCTTAGTTTTCCACGAGAAGACTCTTCATATGTCACTATTTGCACTGATACACCATTTTTCAGTTGAAATTTGACTATATTTGCACCAAAAGGTTGGAGAGGAATTTAACATTTAATTTAAACATTGTAGCCTCAGTAAGGACTCTGCGGTCCCTTGTGCAGCCCATCAGGGACTAAATGAGTTGTTTTAGTCCCCTACTGTGAAAATCAGTAATTAATTGCTCAAATGAAATGTAGCAATGCTAATCTTAATATAACCTTATAGTGTTCTTAATTCTATGAGAGATCATTAAAATTACTACCGCTATATGTTAATTTTTTTATTATTTGTTAAAATAATCTTTAAATCTGCTTCTTCCGATCCTGCCATAAGGCTAGATACCAGTTTATGAAATGATATATTACGTATAGATCAAATATTTATCATTGTTATTTTTTTATTTTTTTTAGTGAGTTGGTGGCGCAGTTGGTAGCGCTGCCGGCTTCGGATTTGTGGCATCGAAGCGTCGCAGGTTCGAGACTCGGGCTTGTCGCATACTTTTAGCAGTACTGTTTACCCTTGTACTGTACCGGCTCACCCCTTGTCTTTGCTTGATAACGTCCACGCATAGATCAATAGTCAATGTGGGCGGGGCAAAGGCAAGGTGAAAAAAGGCCGCCACCCTCTTTAATAAAAATCAAAAAACCTAATTTCTAAGTAATTCATTTTTTGAGACAACTTCCCGTGTTAATTTATGGTAAAATTATATATATCTTCTCTTTATTTTAAGTTTCTGGCCATTTTAAATTCTTTTTAAATACAAGTATAATGAAACTGAGCTAACTAATAGGCTATTTGACTCGCTTTATTTTGCAATATTTCCTAGCGTTTAAATTAATTATAAACATACAAAGCAGAATTCGTTAACTGAATCAAAATTAACATTAAAATATTACCTTATTACTGGTTTTGAGCAAGTTATAAACTAAATAAATTTATATCCAGGGATTTAAATATTTAAGGATGGTTCTATTTCAGCGTGTTCTTTTGATCAAACGAATAATATTCTACTTAGGTATGATAATTTAAACATTGTAGCCTCAGTAAGGCCTCTGCAATGAATTTTAAAGATGATGCCGTATTGTTCAGCTTTATATTCATTTTATCATTCTTGGATTATTTAAAATAGTTTAAAAAATCTTTAGGTAAACAGTATTATTTTTAAATGGGACAAAAGCCTAGAACAATTCCTAAAGCTATTTTAAAATTGATTACTTAAAGTTGGTAGTATATTTTGTTTATAATGATTTTGAATCTAGAAGGCAAATATTGGATAAACATATTTTCCTCATTCTGAAATTTCAGTGATTAAAAAAATATACACGATCATGAAATAAAAAGTTAAATTCCAAACTTCAATAGGATGCCGTTTGCTGAGGAAATAAGTTATCTATGTTCCTATTTTATAGAAAAGTATGAATTGGTATGGAATGAATTTTTCGAAACTGTTTGTGCGGTAATAGATAAGAACTACATTTCCCACTTTATGTGACGGGTTACCATTTGGTAAAAAAATTATTTCACTATTAAAATAATGAATTTTCTCTTTTTTAGTTCAACTTAAGACGATTTTAAATCTCTATTTGTATCCTTATAGCATCATCTTAAAAGTTTGTATTGTTTTATTTCAATTATTACCGGCCGTTTTTTCTATTTTTATCTTAAAACTTTTATTAAATGGTTGATTTGATAAGACACTGGTTTAAACAACAAATGTTTTTTTTCGCTATTTGTTTAATAACTGTTGTTAAAATATGTTAGCTGGTACTCTATTTTTGGATCTTTGAATTTTCAACTCTTAAATTACTTCAACAAAATTATGGATTTCAAAAATCTAAAACATATTTTGATTAGATAGATGTTTTGGTTACAGCACTTCAAGACTTTATCGGACTTTAAGACTTTAGATATATAGGAGATATTAAGAAATGCATTTTAAAGAATACATTTAATTTTTAAGAGCGGAGAAGAAAGTGTATTAATTTCAACCGTTTCACTTCTGAATCAGTCTTAATATATAACTGAACCTTAAACGATTTTGAGATAATTTACTTGTAAAAGCGATGTAAAATTATAGTAATTATTTTATGGACCAAAATCGGCTTTATCTTTACCCTCCAGATTGTAATTTGCAAGTTAAAAACAATCATGAATATTTACATTCTTCCCCGTAACGTCTTTGTATCTGTCTGTGTTTAAACTCAAGGATCTGCGCTTTCAAGTGTCATTATTAAAATAATGGATCCTAAACACTACCAGGTACCAGTCAAGTCTTTTTTTGGCATATTAATTCTTTTCGTAATTACTCTTTAACCGCGAGATTTATATCATACACGTGGTTATTTTAATATGTTTAGGATGTTTTATGAATCTTTAGGTCATAAATAAATAAAACATGAAATCTTGCATTTCCTATTTGACTTTTATTGAGTCAAGATATTTTTTCAAAACTACAAAAATTGTTGTTTCATTTTAATCTAGTGAAGTATACTTATATAATATGTTATATGTGACCTGTGTTTATTAAAACATATATTTAAATTTAAGATTTTCCAGTATATTATTATTGAAAAGGTAAATAGTAATTTGTTCCACGGTTAATATGTGTTAATGCATTTAAGAAAAATAAATTATATTAATACGAATAGCACTCTTTCAAAGCTTTGTCTCTATTATTGATCGTATTTACATGGATATATTCCTCCCTGTCTTATTAATTCAACTGTAATTTGTTCTTAACTCGTTTTCCTTCTATTGAAGTATTTTTTACAATGATATTCACAAGGTACAAATCCAATATCCTTTGTCCAATGTAATGCATCATATAAATAGAGTGACATTATACTAGATCTCATTATTTGATTCAACTTACATGTAATTTATTAATAAGGGGGATTATTAGGAAGCCCAACAACAGTTTTACCTCACATCCTTAAAGTCTCTATTAAGGACAAAGGTCTCTATTAAGGTCTCTATTAAGGGTCTCTATTATTAGTTAGTATTTATTTTAAACTTACATTTAATACTGTCTTCATTTAGCATTATATTATAAAATAGTATTATCATCAATTTTTCATTTTTCATTTTTTTTAGTTCATTTCTATGATTAAATTCGAGGTAGTAAAAATTGGCTGCTCGTAATAATACAGCTATAAAGCCGAATCAAATATATCGTTAACGTTTTTGGCCGATGTTATTATTCACTATAACTTGGCTGGTAATTCATTTTAAAGACTGCCGAATTTAACTTGGCTGGTACATTTTTAAAGAACTTTTACAAGTAAATACGTAAAACAACTAATGATTCGATGTAAAAATATTTCCTATGAAAATAATAAACTTTACCTTGAAGAATTTCAAATCACTCTTGTACATAACATGTATTCCCTAGACTTGGGCGCTTCCTTTACATTCATCCAATGAAATGATACTAAAACTCTTATTCAAAACAACATATTTGACGCAGGTGTTCATAAAAGGTGATTGAATGGAAAGGTGGAAATATTCCTCAGAAAGTTACAATTTCATCACACTGTTGTCACGCCGCTGCTGCTGGTCCCGTCTGCTCTCAGAACCCTCAGGATGGAATGTAATTTTGTTACATTTTCTTATAAGTTATTACAGAATATTTTTGTAGGATTGACTTAGCAACAAGTGTGATTTGACTTACTGCATGAACCTTCGAAAAACTGTAATTTAAATCAATAATTTTTTTATTTTTTTGTACTGCAATAGTACCATTTAATATTAATCGGAAGATGTTTTTAGGCATTGATAGTACACTGTAATTTATTAATAGTTATTTCATTAATATAACTGAATTATTAAAGCCAATGATAATCGGTAAATCTGATTTTAAAAAGCGGTTTGTTTAACATTTAGTTCAATTTTAATCATAACTTTTTTACACACTTTAAATTGGTATTACTGTCGTTGAAAATTATGGATAAAATTTGATTTCATATGTTTTTAAAACTTGGGCTTTTGTAGTTTTTATAGGATTTACTACTCCCTGGCATATTTATAAATGTAAAAGTTCTACGTTTTTCTGACCGTAAAAAATATTATGAGGATTACATCGGTAATTTGATTTCGAAAATTAAGAATCAAAAAACCTCTGTGTACCAACATTACTTCTTGCAACAATATAATTACATAACTTATGAATAAAGCACTTTCACAGACAAAGAATATATAAAAAGATCAGAAAACCGATTGCAATCACAGTTCAATCGGGATGTAGAATCATCTGGTGCGAGGATCCCCTAAAGAGATAGAGACGGGTAAGAGGATTTCACTGAACCATTTCCAAGTGGAATACTTTTTCGATGCATTATTTTAAAAGCAGGGTTTTAAATGTAATATATATATAAATAATATATGTATGACTAATCCGGTGCTTACATCATAAGAGGACTGTGCACTGAACGGAGTTTTATTTTAATAAAATTAGCCAGTTCTCTTCAATATCTACCTCATAAATTTTATGTATTTTAGGAAAAAAGGTTAAGGGTAACACTAAACATTATCGAGAGACATTATTTCACCAAATAATTTTACATCTTTGGTTCACTTTCATCTTAAAAGTGTAATTAAAAGTGTAATTGACTTTATCTTAACGAAGCAAGACTTAGCCGATTTACCTGAGCAAAGCTGAAAAGTTCTAAAAGTAAGAGTATCTGTATTAAGTTTTTAAATGTATAAAAAAAAGAATATTTTCATAAGCGTCACTGAAACCTACAACGAAATACATGAAGAAATAAAATTTATCGTGATTAAATGTTTAAATAAGTCTTTTAAATTCGACTTAAATATATAAATAAATAAATATATATCTTAAAAGGGGGAAGATATTAAAAATGTAAATAAAAATAAATTTATGGAATTATAATGTTCTTACTGTAACAAATAATGATTCACGCTTAATATAGACGTTTTTAAGCAAGGTAAAATATAAAACAAAGAAAAACTTCGAATTAAAATTAAAACAAAAGAAAAATGCTATATACATTAGAAACCAAACATTTTGACATTAATTTGACGAGATGTGCTCAAAATTTATCTAAAACTCCTTGAGTTTTATAATTAAATGTTATGTAAGAATATTTTTTGAGGTGTAATTATTCAGAATTTTTAACATTTGGTCGCATTTAGCGTATTGATGTGGTTTACTTTGTGGATGTGGCTAGGTGCATGATTAAAGGTCAGTTTTCTATCATCTTTGTGTAACGCATCAAAACGGTGGACAGTCATAACAGCTTTTAAGAGTTTGATGTTTCACCAAAATAATATTTGGTACAAATTTTACTTGATAGAAAACCACACTGTTAGTCTCCCAAGTTGATTTACTAACGATCGGTAAATCTTGTTAGTTACACTGCTTTGATTTTTTTGGAATCACTCATAGTGGTTTTAGATCGAGCACCGAGGGTTGCAGCAAGTTTTGCAGCCAAAGGTTCTTTAATTAATTTTGAGGCGGAGAGTTTTTAATTTCTCTCGAACATATATTATTGTGGCTATTAACATACCATACGTGGTGGCCTACAAAATCGGCCTATTTCCAGCTGTGGGGTTTTAATTTAAAATATTGAACGCCGCTTTCATTACATAATTCATCTTTTGCAGCCCAGGAAAATATTCTATTTCAATTTTTGGATCACAAGTATTTTGGAAAACAATTTTTAGGTTTCTTGGTTGATTGTTTAGTCCTTGGTATAGAGAGAAAAATATTCAGATTTAGAGAAAATGTCTGGGTGGCTTATTGCGAACAAGTATTCATTAATGTAAGAAAATCAAAATGTATAATCTTTTTTGATTGTAAAATAGATTAATTAGAGATAAGAAAACTTTAAAATATCTTTTGCCGTAGTCACTTATGTATGAACACTTATGCAAGTGTATGTGAGGTTGAGGTTGGAGTGAAGTTGAGGTTGAAGTGTATATATGTATTGAGGTTGTAGTATGCGCTTAGTACCTAGGTTTATGTTTTGATCAGCACTTGAAATGGGACCAGTATGTAATTAACCTAAATAAGAAACTTAGGAATGCAAAATTATGCATTGTACTTACTGAGGAGCATTGGATAGTAAAAACTACATAAACCTCTCTGTCCCAACCAATCGAGTCAAAGGCATGCTGTAAGGAATATGAATAAAAGTATAAAAAATTATAAGGTAAATAATTTGTTCATAGAAACAAATATATTACATTCAAATTACATTCACAGGTATAGCACGTTGTGCAAAAATATTTAGACCAATTTCAAGTTAGACAATTCAACAGAGTTACTAGATGAGTAATGAGTATAATATTGCATGAACCTAGTTTTATAGAAGAAAATTTCAGAAAACAGTTCCGTTATTGCGGTCCAAAAAGATTTTATAGTATTCCAACTTAGTCACATATTACAAAATAATCTAAGTTCATTATTATCGCCTGATTGTATGTAAACAGTATTGAATTATTTGTCAATATTTACTATATGTTTTCAAATACAACTTACATTCATTTTTCTAATATTTTATCAATAATTAGTAGATTTAGACATGACAGATTTTATAGTCTCATTTCTCATTCTAATGACAATATTTATTTTGAGTCACGCCAAAGATCAAGATGAAAGCAAAAACCTCTGTTCTTGCTTGAAATATGTTTACAGGAAATTAATGTTGACCTTGTTATCACATAATTTATATTGTTATTTTTAAATTTGTAAATTTCATACGTGTTATTTTTTATAAATATGGTACCTTAAAGATTATTATAAATTATTGCGTTAAGCTTATTCATTTCATTTCAGTGTTTTAACTAAAAAATGTTATATACATGGACTGAGGAGAAACACTGCTTGCAGTCATAACATAATGTATGTACATTTGTACAAAGTATAACTAGTATTGATATATTTACTCTCCCGTGTGGGCCGTGTTATGCGCATGGGAGCCTGTAATGTAATATAGTAATTTATATGAATAAAAATTATTTTGACTCTGATTTTACTATCTAACAATATCTACGAGTATCCTTGAAGTTAATGAGTTTACGAGCAGACTCTAAGTTTTAGAGAAATAGTTATAAAACTCATAGTCGTCACTGAAAATAGAATTGGCAGGTAAAGATGAACGTTTTGGAATATATTTTTATTTAAATATGTGAAAACTGTTTTGAATTGTCAAACCATGCTGTCAAACAGTGGAAATGTCATCAATAAACCTCAAGCGGTCTTAAGGTAACGGTTAGGAAGGAAACTGTGCTCAATTTGACCCGTCAAAGATTAGCGTAAGATTTGGACATTTTAAACCAATTTTTACAAGAATCCATTTATCTTTGTAGCTAAAAATTATTTAGAGTTATTCATACAAGCCAAATACGTTCTCGCATGTTGAAGTTTACGTTGTAAAATCCGTAAATAAAACTAAAATTCATGTAAAAAGTACAAACAACAAAATACTACGTTCAAACTACTGCAATCCTTGCCGCAACCTCAGTGAGGTATATACAAAATTCCACAGAATTACAAATTAATGTGACTAACAAGGTTTATTTAATATTTGCTAAATCAACTAGTGAGGGTCACAGTGAAAGTTACCCTCACACCAACACAGTGATGGTCGATCACCGAATACTTAAAAAGTTGTCATGACCATCGCCTCCGTTTTGATATGGGACGCAAATATTATACATATGTTATGTACGAATGTTATCCCACAAATGCAATGTTTAATCATGCACCACAATTGCAACAATCTTTTCAAAAAATTAAACTTTATCAAAACGTTAAATATAACCAAATAAATGGTATTAAGAACTTATAAACTGGCACAACAGTTGGAAATGTAATACAAGGGCTCTTCCGGATTAAGCGTCAGATAGATTTCCCACATAATATTAAAGCATTCAACTCAGCTGAGTTGGTTTTTTGCCCACCCTATATCAATTTAAATTAAAACTTTATTTAAAATTCAACCGTCAAAAATTTGGTATATTTATTTTAAGTGGAAAATATGCTTGTTTCTTTTTCTACCTTTCTTGAAAACGTTTACTGAGCGAGAATTCGCATATTTTATTCCTTTAATTCCATTTACCTGATTTCCGTCCATAGTATTAGAAAAATTATTTGGTCATTATTTACCGTTTGTTCCTTTCATATACCCAGAAATCTGATAGTACAGGTAAAACTCTCCTAAGAAAACATAAAAATTAGTCCGTTAGTAAAACTTGCAGGAAATGTAGTATTCGCCATTAGATTTTGAAATCTGAAGAGTCCCTAGTGATTGGGGGGGGTGGAAGTACCTTTTTGGGGGGGTTAAATTTTGGGGGGGTATTGATTTTGAGAAAATGTTTATTATGGTATCCAAGCGATTGGGGTGTCGTTTTATATGTTTTTTAGGATGCAGAATTGAAAAAAAAGCATTTTAAAATCAAAACAACCAACGGTTTATGAGAAAAAGACATATTTATTCATCAAAATGAAATAGCAACAAATAAAATTAATAGAACATGGGCCACCCATATAAAACCCTCCCCCCGTGGGAATTTTCGACATTTTTTTGCTACTGACATGTACTTCAATGTTTTTATTGTTTATTACTTAAAAATTACAGACAAACAAAAAAAACTAACAATGAATAAAAATTAAAATGGGGTATTTTTTTAAGTTACTTCACTGCATTTTCTCCATGCATTCTTTTGAATTATTGACTCGGGACCAGTGCCTTCGATTTTTGGGTGGTTAATCCTTTATTTAGTCTCAAAATACTCAGTGAAATACCGGCTTTCATTTGAGATATGATCAACATCGTTAAGTGACAGATGAGCTGTAAGGCTCAATATAACTTAAACATCAATTTGTGAGGAATTTGTTTTTAATGAAATGGTTATATCTCGTGTTGTAAATCTATTATTTCATTTTAGTCTTCAAATGCACAGACATGCGTCGTTTTTATTTAAATATTGATACTTAAAATCGGTTAAGTAGCAAATTAATTTTAAAGATCATTATGACATAAAGAATAGTTATTTTTAAATTTCACGCTTAATAGTGGATTACAACTCACCCCGAACTTGACCGAATTAAATTATCGTAGTCTCAAAAGAAAGGTGATGTTTCAGTCAGTCTTTTAAAAGCATTCAGAACTCCATACCTGTCCTACAACTGGAGATATCAGTCTTTATATAAACAAAAATGTTTGAAAACTTTAATTTTATGTAAGTTTAAGAACCACAACTAATTCACCTGGAACAAAATATATTAAAATAATTTATGGCTAAAATGAAAGCCAATAATCTATAAAGCTAATTAATTAAGACCCTAACGATTTTTGAGTCTTTTGGAACTAAATATATCCTTCAAGGAATATAAAATTATGCAAAAAAAACGAATTTATGTTGAGTAAAAGCTCATAAGTCACTTAAACTTTAGTTTGATTTTATTGAGGGTTAGTTCACTTGAAAGCTGATGATCTACTGAGTGATTTAAGACCTAAATGAACTTAATACCTTATTTCGAACCAGAGATATAACTACTTGATTAAAACAAATTTCTGAAAAATTGATTTTTAAGTTAAATTGAGCCTTACAGCTCATTTCTCACTTGAACGATGTTGATGATTAATATCTCAAATGAAATCATGCGATTCACTGAGTATTTTAAGACTAAAACGAACTACATATCTTAATTATAATAAGAGATATAAGAAAAATAATTGAAAATAATATTGAAAATATGAAGCGTCCATAAGAAATAAATAGGGATAAATTTTCATTTGGGTATAGCTTTTTAACGAATGCATATTTTTAAAAATGGATTTCAGCATTAAAATCAGCGTAAAAATCTAGTTCATAATAATGTGTCACAACACTACCTTTAAATTTAAAAAAATTAAGTTTATACCTAATATGGCGGATCCAAGATGGCGACCGAAAATTATTTTCCTGTCAAAATAAAGGACTAACCACCCAAACATGATAGACATTGGTCCCGAGTCAATATTTCAAAAGAATGCATGGAAAAAGTTCAGTGAAGTAACTTTTTTTAAATGACCCAATTTTAATTTTTTTCATCGCTAGTATTTTTGGTTTGCCTGGGTTATGCTGCAATTTTTAAGTAAAAAACAAGCAAATCCTTTAATTAGATATCAGTAGCAACAAAAAAAATGTGTTGAAAATTCCCACGGGGGAAGGGTTTTATATGGGTCGGTTGGCCCATGTTCTATTAATTTAATTTGTTCCTATTTCATTTTTGATTAATAAGTTTGTCGTTTTCTCATAAACTGCTGGTTGTATTGATTTTATAATGCTTTTTTTAAATTCTGCATCCTAAAAAACATAGAAAACGACACCACACTTGCTTGGATCCAATAAATAAAAATTTTCTTAAAATCACTACCCCCCAAAATTTAACCCCCCCAAAAAGGTACTTCCACCCTCCTAATCACTAGGGACTTTTCAGATTTCAAAATCTAATGGTAAGTACTTCGTTTCCTGCAAGTTTCATGAACGGACCAATTTTTATGTTTTCTACTCGTCTTTTAGTAGAATTTTACCTGTACTATGAGCTTAGGTGCATTTTATCCCATACAATGTACCCTGCAGGGTTTGCAAGGAATCCAATGCAACAACGTTTGTCCATGTTATACTTCTGCACGAATATAACTATACATAATGTATTGTATTTAAGAAGTTGTATTTAAAAAACAACAAAACTCAGCTCTCAGTAGCAACATATATGCCAAGTTTACTCCTAGATAGAAAATTACAACTAATCATTGACTAGATAAATACCTGTTCTCCCTAAAATCAAGGTGTGCCGATTTCTTTGCATGGCAGGACCGGAAAAAGTGAATGGTGGTCTTATTGTGTATGTACGTGTTTTCTGGCTGGCGCGCTAAATTTTTGTTGAGTATCAGCTTGAAAAACTCTATTGCGAAAACACTGCACTAAAATTGAAATTAATTTCAGAAAAAAATCGTTCGGTTTATCACTCTATAGTATAGTTTTGGTGTATTTTAATTGAGTATTCTCTCTAAATCGAAAAAAAACTATCAAACCTGCCGGTTAAACATTTGAAATCAATATAACTTTTTCTCTACGGTTCAGCCATTTATTTCACCAAAGACTTGAACAATGTGAGTCAATACATGGATGTATGGCGTCAGGGAGACGCCGGTGACATTATGGATTTGTTTACCGTGGGAACTGCAGCTGGGAAACAATCCGCTCTCCTGATCAACTGGCGAAGCGATGACGTTTCCTCGGCTGTAAACTTTTAAATACATACCAAAAATGCTGAATTTAAGATACAACATCAAAAATCTATTTCGTTTACATTTCATGATTACGAACCATTCAATCTTAAAAATTTTATGAACAAACTGGTTTTAGTTCCTTTTTTATATCTAGAAGCATTAAAACAATAAATACCCCCGTTGCAGCAGACTTGCACATTCAACGAATTTCAAATGCAAAACAACATATTTCAATCCAACATAGCGTGATTTGACATGTTTTGGTAAGCTCCATAAAAATAACATGGGGAATGAGTATGCAGGTTTGCTGCTACAGGTATATTAAAACTGGGTGGTTTTAATTCAATATTTAGTAGATCTGAATTAGAGGAAGCCATTTACCAAGTTTTATCAAGATATGTTGAGAAATAAGCGAGATATAGAATTTTACATATTTCCCTTAAGGATAACATTGGGACAACGTACTGTGTTTACCACGTTCAATATCTCGGTAACCAATGGACATAGAGCAGTGATTTAAGATACTAAATTGTTTGTTTTTTTTAGCTGAATTCAATGGTGAAATCCAAAATTGGATGACTATTTTTTCCATGTCAAAAACGCAAAAAATCCACTTTTGGGGGGGTTTATTCCCTTAACCTCCCTTCTGGTGGTCCGATCAGGCTGGTTTACGAACTCGTCCGAGGGATTGCCACTGTACATGTCTGTACCAAATTTCATTAAGATCGGACCATTTTTACCGCCGCTATCGTGCTCACAGACACACATACGTATATATAGATATATAGATATAGATATATATATATATTCGAACGAATGGTGTTTTTTTGCTTCTGGGGGCCCCAAAACAAAAAGTTATCATGGTCTCAGGCTTAGGTCTTACCATGAGACCTACGGTAATAGCTTCTTCCCTATGGGGAAATTCGCTAAAACCTCATCAAATTTTAAATTCTTAATTATATTTAAACTAATTATTATTAATTTATGACATTTTTGCATTCTCCATGAGAGTAACTCCTTGAATATACATCTAATTTTACTGCTACTGATATACTGTACGATAACTGTGTTTTTTTTTTCAAAGACAATATATGGTGGGTAGACCTCCTTATACCAAGCTTAATCGATATTTGATTAGGCTTGTTCATTGTTCTCATCATTAATTAGCAAAATCAATAAAAAACGGATACATACCTTTAGAACATACTTCAATTCAAGTAGTCACTTAATTTTGATTTGCGCAAGTTTTGGCATCTGAAATGTCATCCGCAAAACCTCTTTGTGGATTAATCTACCCTTCAATTCGTCATAAAATTAATAAAGTAAATGTCCACCTAACACTACACACGGAAAATTATACCGGCCGGTACGCGGAATGAGTTCCAGACTCAGAGTCTTTGTTCGTTTGCCTCACTTCATTCATACTTTTGGTCCGTGGCATCTTTAATAAGATTTCATCCGATTGAATTCAGTCACATTTCACCTCTGACACTGGGATCGCAATCAACCAAATTTCATCGAGACTCCCTCAAGTGTGGCGTCGGAGGGAAAACGTTGTGTTTTTGTTCGGTCAAATGCATATTGTTTTTAGTTCGATTCGATTCATCAAACTAGAAAGGATTTTGGTCGGATGCACCAGCTACTAAATTTGGTTCAATACAACAAACCATGCATTCTGTATTATGTTGTATATGGTTAATCTACCCCTGGATTTTATTCCCCCAAGAGTGTGCAGATTATTATAGAATGCAGTGTTGCAAATAAATCTTCATCAACAAATTGCCCTTGGTAATTTTTATTAGAAATATTGTATTGAATTTTGTATGCATCGAATGGTGGTAGAGAAACCGCAAACCAGCATGAAATTTCAAAATATGTCTGTCTTCTTCTCATGTCCGCAGCGCCACTTGGTAAATATTTACACGTTCTTAACAGTAATTGTTTTAATATCAAAAGTAACCCTACATTTCTCTAAGTATGAAGATACAAAAACTGGCTTGTTAACGTCAACATAAACATAACAAAATTATGACAATCAGTGAACTGTCGGTAAAGTTCATCATATGTTTTGGTGCAGTCCAGAATGGATATATTACAAAAACTAAAGCGTTAACCTAAAACGTCTTGTAGTCATTGTAGTTTTAAGAAGAATACGTACATAAAAACAATACACAAAGCGAGTAAATTTAATTCCATAAATTAGTAGTTAGTAAAAGAAACTTGCTTTAATTGTCCTCTTGAAGCCAAGAATATATAGAATAGATCCAAATCAAAATGTCCTTTATTGCCAAAAAAACATGTTCATGCATGAGCAAGCGTCAATATACATCATGCTTTTACATAGATAAAAAAACTATGCGGATTGCCTTTTTCTGGAGGCGAAATGTTGACTTGGCTCTTAAAGTCTCGCAACCCCAAATGGGATCGGCATATCTAATGTGAGGGCTAAGACCGCCAAAATAAAGAGTTAATAAGACATTAGAATTAGCAAACTGCGCAAGTTTTTGAAGGGCAGACAGACAAGAGCGAAGTTTCCCTGCAACCTTATTGATGTGATCTTGGAATTTTAGATGTGAAAATTCCAAGACCAAGAAAGTTCACAGAATCTGTAGCACCAATTTCTGATTCATCTACCTGGGGAACATCAGAATATTTGTCCTCTATGGAGAAGTTAAAAAAATTACTTTTATCTGTATTTAAAACAAGGCTATTTTTACCACTGAAAAAGACAGTTTGAGTCAATGAAACTCCTAATTTTCATATCAGCTAGATTAGGCGCTTGATAAAGAAGAGAAGTGTCATCTGCGAAAAGACAAAGGTCACCCTCTCGTACACTGTTTTGAATGTTTTTAAGGAAAACAAGGAACAAAATTGATTCCAGTAACGATCCCTGAGGAACGCCCATCTTGACACTCATCTCTTTATAGAAACCGAATTCCCAAATACACCTGTTTCTATCAATGTAGTCCAATGTAACTTTCTGTTTCCGGTATGAGAGGTAAGATGAACATTAATCATGCGTACGTCCTCTTATTCCCATACCACTGAGTTTTAGAAGATGTAGAGAATGGTTTACCAGATCAAAAGCTTTACATAAATCTAAAAAGAGGCCCGTTGCGTCTAGATACAATATATAAAAAAACCTGAAAATATTATTCGCTCAGTTGATACGCAGAATCTTTTTAGAAGACCTTAATCTTTTTTAGTTTGTCGGTACAGGTCGTATTTGTAAATTGAGGCGTTGGACCGAATTTGCGATTTGTGGCATTGGGTGGAATATACGGTTTGTTGTATCCGACTGAATTTGGGAACTGGCGCAGCCGACTGAAATCGTCTCTAGTTTGATGTATCGGTCTGATGAGCTGTGGTGGAACGCAGACACCGCGTTCTCGGTCTCATGGCTCACTTGCAGAATTTGGTCCGATTTAATTCGGTCGATGGTAATGCACCGGCAATACCTTACTCCTTATATAGAGAAATTGTGTCAAAACTAAAAAAATCAATGTTCTTAGTGATCACGACCATCTATCAATAAATTCAAAAACATTCATTGATAAATCTATGAATCTTAAAAATATTATTATAAAATTAAATCTAAATAACTCACCTTTGTAAAAAATATATAAAATTATTATTATGTTAATTTACATTTATATATAATTGTCACTGACAAACACAAAAAAACATGGTATAATGTGGTTTTACAATGTAATAAACCAATCTAACCTTTCATATTATATCAAACCCCAATCTTTATTTTAACCCGAACATCATCGTTAACAAAACAAATATAACAAAGAGTAATGCAATCTTCAATTCGAATTCTATGAACCAATCAACTGAGTATACTTTATTCCAAGAAGAGTTTCCAGGTAATTACAGATGCTTTGTTTCCAAGTTTTTGTTACGTAATTAAAACTTCTAATTCATTCACTGCCTTTTGTCTTGAGATTTTTCTTATAATTATTTCTCATCCTATACCTCTTTTATATAAAACAAGAATGAAATGTTTTAATAAATATTATTTAGAAATTTTCACAACTTATTTGCTACACTCGAAGTTATTTTACTTGTGGATTTCAAGTAGATTATCGAAGCTTAAACTGGGTTTTCCATTGAAACAGAACTTGAAAATCAAGCCATGGTCAAAGGTTACATTATATGTATAAATAGCATGCTATTAATTTTTCGTCCCCTCGCTCCTATTTTTTACTTAGTAAAAAATGGTTTTACTGAGTCTCGTACTGTAATACGAGACCAATATTATCTCTTCATTAAGAAGAAAAAACACAGAACCACTGTCCTCGTAGTACACTGCTCAAATGTATCCTAACATCATATAAAAACATCATAACTAACTAGCAATTAGTTTGTGATTGCAATGAGTTCTTAAGACGGGTAGGCTATATATTGCTTAATATTATAATATTCAATGTGCATTAAATAGGATTTAGAGTAAATATATTTTACACCTGCAGCTGCAATGAAACTTTGGACATGAAATAAGCATTCCTGACTTTGATTTTTTTTAAGGTTCCTACATTTAATATGAAGTAATTTTCTTTTAATTTCAAATACTTTTCAAACTATGGATATAACGGTGGATATTTTTAAGAGTATAGACGTGTAGAATGCACCAAACATGAAAGTTATCTATTTTATGTATCAAAAAGCATTACAATAAACACTATGAAAGTTGTTTTAATAGTTTTTTCTTGTTTTTAGTTGATTCTAAACATATATTTATAGATAAAACAGGACAACGTCTGTTGGATCAACTAGTTGGAAATAAATACTATAATTTCTTCTTCAAACGATTAATTTTAGTAAAGTACAAATAAGCTTCTCACCTTGAACAAAACAGATATTTTTATATTTTAAACATTTAAATACTTCTATCATTTATTGCAGAATTGATAGTTTTATTAGTAATTTAAAGAGGCGTTCAGCGAACAAGTAATTAACTCTTGGCCTGGGGCTCTAGAAGCAGTTCCGAGTAGGACTAGAATATAATTGGTATTTCCTAGAAGATGCGACTCTACAAACAGCAACACAATCATGAGCAGCAAACATCCACCGCGTCACTTCGCGTGTAACTTGAATTTTATAAAGCTTATTATGAAGTAATATATTTAGAGGGACGAATATATATGTATGTATATGTAAGAATATATATGTATATATGTATGTAAGTATGTATGTATCTATATATATAAAAGCCAAAACGGTTGACTGACTGACTGACTGACTGACTGACTGACTCACTGATCACAGTTTCTCAAAAACTGTAAGACTCTGGGCCATGAAACTTCGCACAAATAATCTTTATAGGCTCTAGATGCGTACTAAGAAAGGATTATAAAATATATTCTCTCAAAAGGCTACAATAGGGTATATTATAAAATTCAAGATGGCGGCCATTTTTAGTTTTCAAAGCTTATTTTCTAAATCAATACTGGGCTTTGGGCCATAAAATTTCGCTAAAATATTCTTCATAGGTTCTAGATGCATACTAATGAAGGTTTTCAAAATGTTTTCTCCAAAAAAGCTGCAATAAAGTAAATAAAAGAATTCAAAATAGCGGCCTTTTTAGTTTTTATAGCTACGATTAAAAATTGTGGATGGAAGGTCCCTCGAATATTTTCAAGAGACAAAAAAAAGGTATTTCATATGCCAAAAGAAATAACTATACAAAACGAGTACAGTTACTTTATGTTATATATTTTTCAGATACTACAAAGGCTACTCAGTTTACGGATGACCCGAAGTAATCAAACTAGAATCTTGAAGAATAGACAGTCAATTCCATCATTCCTTTATATGATTATAGAATCTGGATTATAAGAATTACAAATTTTAGGAGGGTTTGCGCACAAGGCAAAAGCGATTTAGGCCAAGTTCAAACAAATATACAATTTATACCGTACATTTTCGCCTGTAGCTGTTAAACGAGTAATCCAATCTTTAATGTGATTGAAAAACATTGTGAGGAATTAGGTTTCCTCATTTTTCGGTGAGTATATTCTTTTTTATTTTTCCCTCAGTTTTTGGACAATTTATAAAAATACTAAATTCTCATGTTAGGTCTAGAGTCCATCCTTTGCTGTATTTATTGTCGTTTACATCAGTCATACATCATATGCCTCTTTATCTTATGAGTCAAATTGGCCGACAGATTTTATGGGACAGCGCGGTACAATGAAAGTTCTGAGTTCAAATACCTGGAGAGGATATTTTTTATTCAAACTATGTGTTAGAAACACAAATTTATAAGATATATAATAGATTAACTAGAAAAATTTAAGTATTCTTAAGACTAAACTGAAAAATTAGAATGTGTAATTATATTGTAAACAACTCAGACCATTTGAGGGGAAAAGGAAAATTCACCGACACAATAATGTTTCATCTTTTCACTTCAATCTGGGGTTGTCCACTATTTGCAACCTTAATGGTGTGTTCTTAAAATGCTGAGTTCAGATAAATCATTTAAATCATCAGGCAATTTGGAAATTTATATAAATAACAAATTAAAAACGACGTGTATTTGAACCAATTATATGTTATCCTTTCAGTGAGCGAAGCCGCGGGTATAACTACTAGTGACTTATATATTCTATGAGTCACACGAAATTCAGCTTAACTTATTGCAGGTTCCGGTACCAACATTATTTAAAAGATAATAACAAGCATTTTTACAATTAATTAGCCCAGTTCTCTTGAATTAGTTATGTTCTGGTTTAAATTAATATCGATACACCTGTTTTTTTATTGGTTGTTATTTTTACGAACGATAATGGCTTTACTGGAAAGAGATTTAGCATTATATAACATACTCTATGTAACCAATAAATGAATAATCAAAAAAGTGAACGAGTTCTTGCAGTAATCAAAATCTGCAGAAAAGTTTCCAAATGAAAAAGACCGGAATTAATCTGAAAATAGTTCATTTACAATTTCTCTTCAAACAATCTGCAGGAATAAAAGTTAATAAGCCAGAAAGTTTTAATTTAATTAGCTTGAAGAGTGATTGCGGCCACTAACAATATAATGGTTTTGTTGGAAATGATTTAAGTTTCAAGTAATTTAAAAGTTTTCCTTCCGTATTAAGTCTCCAGCAAGCTTTCCTGCAACAATTTTATTCATTGGCTTCCCCTTTTAATTTAAATTTTGGTGATAATCCCTAACCCCCGGTTCACATGGACTGAGTAAAAAAAGGTATACCGCCAAGACAATAAAATGTCACGATCAATTTTTAACAAACGCAAACATTTTCATTAGAAGTTTAAATTTAGGATTCAGAAAAAAGTGGATGCATAATACTACACCACTGTACATGGCTTTTCAAAAATACTTCATGGCTTGGAGTGCAAACCACGCTGGAAGCGGCGCAGCGGCGGGGGCGCGGCCGGCCGAAGGGGGCGTGCATCACGGTGCATCTCTGAAAGTCTTCATTTGGGACAGCCGAGTTTGATTTTATCGCACTTCTGAACCACCTAAATTAAGAATTCTGATGAGGGGAGTTCGTGTTATTATATCTCCTGTATCTGAATCGTGTTATATATTTATGTTTGCTCCATTTTTTATTCTGAAGTCCCTTAATCGGATGTTATTACTCACCGAAAAGTTAAAGCGAGAGATAGTTCACGTGCTGCAAACTAACGGTAAAATAGCTTTACCCTGAGGAGCGTTCCACCCCTTTACCGGTCGCCAGCTGATTTAAGTGATACTCTAAGGGATCCACCTGGTTATTTCATAATTCCATATTGAATTGACTGGGCATGAGCCTCAAAAATGGCACATTCAGCTAAAATGGACGTGATTGATAATGAGTTGGAATTGACTCTGAAAGAATAATATCTTAACTAATTTAAAATTACAGTCGTATGAAATATGTCGCATGTAATCTGCGTGTAAAGCATCCTAATCGCCTCCGCTAAATTGCCCTGTTCCACTGTACTTCACCTGGTAACTGATAGCTCAAGGTATAAAGCCATTTCTAGTAAACTTCCAGGTACACTTTAAATATACAATGGCCAATTAATAAAAATTATCAACATACTAAATAGGAAATAACTTAATTTTTATGGTTTAATATTCACACATCAGCAATAGAATATAACATCTTCATCTTATTTCAATATTCCTATTTATATTCTCCGTAAACTACATCAATTGATACGATGAAAACTGTTTTAATGAGGTACAACATAAAAGATTTTACCAACAATAAGATCAAAAACAGACAACCGTGGGGAGCGGATCTCTACTGATTTCACGGGGGTGAAATAAATCCGTTTCAAAATAATAAAGTAGGTCAGGTTTTATCACTTTTATGTTATGTTTGGTTGTTGCCTATTTTTGGTTTATTATAAAATTAAAATACCTTAACCTGTCTAATAAATTTGATTGTTTTCTATGCTAGATTACGGTGTGAAAGAGTAGGTTTTGTTAGATTTCCAAGGGAAGGATTGTTAGCACCTCCATTTGGACTGAATTTCCTTTTCTAGGATTTTAAAAGAAATTTAAGGTAGCATCAAAATCAAGCCTTCATCACATATGTGGTAAGTTAACATAAAGGCTCCATTTCTGTGTACAGGTAAATTTAATTCTGATATGAAGTCTCAAACCAAATTGAATATTTGTCGTTGGGCTATGAATTAATGATACTATCTAACATAAGGTCGCCGTCAGATAGTAACGAGACGGTCTGGACCGTTCCCGATCAAAACGTGAAAAAATTCCACTGGCGTTGAAATACACAAAATATAAAATAAAAATTCATCGGCATACAATAGAAAGATTCGATTCAAAAATTGGTAGTTTAATTTATATTTTTTGTAGTTCAAGGATATTCTTAAAGTGAATTTAGTTGTCATGGTAAGGAAAATAATTGGGTAAGATAAACAAAACAAGTAACAAGGCGCAGCAGCTGGAGACTAATGTAGCTCGCAGCGGGAACTCCCGTCTCTCGCAGGTCGGGGCCTAATTTGCATCTAGGAAACCAGGAAATATGGCCATACTTTATTTCAAAACTGTCATTGTATTTTCCGTAAAGCTTAATACTCGTGTCCACTTTTGACTTTCCAAAACGTTTCAAGGTCAAAGCTAACAAATATTGAAATAGTTTTTAGAAGAGTGACTCCACCATTTAAATTGTATTGCTTGCTTTTTTTTATTAATTCATCTTGATAAAACTTTGAATGTGGCTTCATCAAGCTTATATATTATAGCATAAAGTCTACTATTTTTGCATTTCTGTGGGAGCCAACCTGCAGTTTCACTTCCAATTTTATTCTAATGAATAATGTTTGTGCATGCTTCTTCCACTATTTGAATGTCGTAAATCGGTAAGGATAGGTTAAGTAAGGCTGGGCTGTGTTAGATTAGGTTGGCCTCCATGGGGCCTGTGCGGGTGAGTTCCTGCTGCTGCGGCGACAATAGATTAGATTAATAAAAAGATACTCGACGACTATGGACCTGACTTGATTTGCACAATTTTAATATTTTCCATTTGTCTTTGACTCTCTCAAAACTAAAAACTCATTTTCAAACAATTTATTCATGTAGGGACATTGTAAATAGTTGGGACCTTATTCTAAAAAGATCTAAATATTTTCCCTGAATAATGTCTTTTTTGTCAAGTCTTAAGTCTTTTGTCAATATGTAATTTTTACATAATAAATTATAACCCTTAAATCAGTATGTCTATCTTTACGTGGTGAATATATAATGAAAAATAAGATATAGGCCTAATATTTTCCGAGGATCAAGTTTACTCTTCATTTCATTTTTTAAATGGTGACCATTTTTTTAACTTAGTATCTCAAGAGGTATTTAAATGTTATAAAACATGTTATTGGGACTTAAAATATATGATAAAATTGATTTACTGAAAAAAATATCCAGCAAAATACTGGGAAAACTATAAATGTTGCTAAATTATAAATGAAAAGAAATTTTCAATTTGCAGAAGTAAGTTCAGAATTTATTAGTTTATTATAAACCTATTAATGCTATACTTTTTGGAAGAAAATTATTTTCATTCCTACCGATCTATGTTTATGATTCATCGAAATTGACCACATTTATACGTTTTGAAATATTATGCTATAAGAATGAAAAATTTGAAAAAGGTAAAAGTAGAAACGTTGTATCCCGCACTAAAATTTGAACTCATTTACCGATAAAAACGTTCATGTGTTAAAGTTATATTGATTTTTATCTACATTTTCATTTTTCATAAGGTAAGTACAATTTATTTAATTAACCAAAGAAAGCTAAACATTCAATTGCATCCTATTTAACCGACCAGATAAATGCAGTATATTTATGAGAATGCAATACCAATACAAAATACAAAACAAATTTATATAATATATAGAAGTGTTCTATTTTAATCGTGAAAACGTAATTCAAATGAGAAAATAATAAATCTACTTAACTACTAAGAAGAGCTTTCAGACAAGTTAAAAGACCTTTTTGTCTCTTTCCCAGCTCTTTTTAGCTGAGTTAGTGTTTGTTCGCAGTAAACCCAATTACTCTTGTACTAATAGCAGGTCTCTTTATTGAAAACAACCTATTTCACGTTTTAATTTTTCAATTTCCTTGTACTCGCAGCCATGAATTTAAAAGGGTATTCACTTAGTTGTTTAATTGAAGATTTTTTTTTCAATAGTTTTCAATAGGTTTTTTTTCAAATGATTTGGGACTTACGACTAGAGCTTCTTCTTTGCTAAGACAACATAGGCCTATATATATACCAGGTGTCTCATAATAGTCCCCCTCATAATGTTTTCTATTTTTATATGTCAATCCCATACCACCCCTGCAATACTCTTTCCCTAAAACATATGTAGGTAGATAAACACTAATCAAATTTTAATAAAAACTTATTTTGCTGACATGCAGTTAAAAAAGTAAAATCTGTAGAAAAAGTCATTGAAGTAAACCTCAAGCTGGTGCACAAAGGCGTTTTCAAAACACCCAAATCTTAAAATGTATTTGAAACTTTTCTAAGCAAATTTTACTGGAAATTAATATTTTAGCAATTAAAAACATAAATATCACTGTAAAGTGAGCGACAAATTGTCAAAGAGCATTGCGAATAGAATGCTTGAGGTTATGTACGTCTCAAAGGGAATGAAAATTTTGTTTGTGGTGGTTAACGTGTACGGTATTCTATTTATAAAATTCAATGTTTAAATTTAACAAGCCTAAGTAAAATGAACCATGAAGAAGGGTTGAGTTTAATTAGTTTCAATTGTTTTACTGTTATTTCATAGTTTTAATTAATAATTAGAACTCAATAGTGTTTAAAATGTCATTTCGTAAATTAATAAACTGAGCCTCGTTTAAAATTTAGAAAAACGTCTATAAAACGAGAATATTAATTTATATTAAAATAGTAAGTAAATAATCCACTTCGTATTATATATTTCAATGAATTTCCTGCCCATACGTTCGCTACAGCTTTAACACCGGTTTTTTAACCTTGGCAGTGGTTTGTCGTAGTCTGGGAATTGTTTTACTCAACCCATATTGTTTCAAACAATCCTAAGTTGTTTAAAATGTTTGAAAAAAGATTAATACCTTATTTAATTTTGTTTTTGACAACATAGAGTATTGTTCTGTGTATGTACGTTAACAGGCAAAGCAAAGAGCGAGCCGATTCAGTACAAGTAAAAAACATTACTGTTAAAAGACAATTTATCTTGCACAAGAGCATGGTAATGATCGAATTGGCTGAAATGTCAGACTTATTTTGAGAGTGACAACTTAGTAATCTGGCTGCAGGTGTCCGTGTCGATCGTATTGAACAAACACAGACGAGTGTCGCCTATGACAGTTCCATCATGGTATTGACACAACAACGTGAAGCTTATTTTCAGTCTTACTTTTTGATAAGTTCGAAAACGATTTTTGAAACAAGTATGTCTTTCCTCGGTTTTTTAGCTAATAGTTTGGAATACTCTAGAAGGTCTGATGCAAGAATCATGTAAGAATCTATTTAATTTCCCTTGTATTATCGAGACGCTAATCACGGGAACATGGACGTCAATCACAGGAATTATATTTCTATCAATAAGCTAAATTTTCAGCCAAAATCTTCACATAGACCTGTTACTTCGTCCGATGGAAAGGTTAATTTATTGATAACTATGTCCCGGACCCTGTTTCAAACTAGTTAATTAATAGGGCACATCTTTTAAGTCAATAATTTACAAAATAATAACAATATACCTAAATCAGCAATTGCCCTAGACCTTGGTTTTTTTGGAAATAAGTATAAAAGTATGTCTTCAAATAGTAATAAATATACTTTTTTACCAATTCTGATCTGAATTTAATTAACACATTCTTCGTAAATGTGATTTGAATGTCAACTGACGATTTAGTAATTTTATCAAAAATTTCACTAAAGAAAAGGAAATTATTTAAATCGTTACAGATCAAAGCCAGCCAGGCTACTTCTGGGAAAGCCTTGGATCGACTCGAGCGACTTTTATTGTTCCAGCCTGCAGGAAAGTGTTTGTGAACGGCAAATTTAATTATACTTTTTGCCCAAGTAGGTTTTTTTGATCAAATCTCTTACCTCGTTATTTTCCTGAACGTCAATTCTTAGCTTCACTGTGGCTTCACTTAAAAATATATCTTACGCTCTCTTCCATACTTGCAACGTTTTGGTCGTATATTTTTCTTTAATCGTAAGCTATTTGGCCGTATTAGACTTGTTTTATTACATATCACATTCAAATCGAAACTTGTAATACATTTTGCCGTGAAGTTGTTATTCTTTAGAAAATAAGCCAGGATTTAAACAAACTACAAGTATAAGGTAAATACTAAAAACAGTCTTATCTGAGAGTGTTACGTGTTACCAACGTACCCTTAACACCAAGACCATCTAAAATATCTAATACTTCACATATATTGCCAAATGCATCGGTGAGCCAAGTGTGACAAATTTGCTTACAACCACTTAAATTTTGTTATACAGTAGCCTATTTGGAAAATAAAACTTGTTTAGTTAGAGTGGATTATTAGATTTTTAATTCTTCAAATCCACAACATTGCCGAATAGGGGCGCGTGACCCTTTTAAATATTATAGGCCGACAGCTTACTAGATGGGAGGATTTGTAGGGAAGAAATCAGCCTACATCTCGCCTTCCAGGCCCCCCAGATGTTGTCAAATATCGCCATTTTGAGTCCCCATCTTACCCCCTAGAACGGTAGTACTCCAGACCGGCAGGCCTAGGAAATAAAGGTTCCTAGAATGACAAGAACTTTAAAATTTTGTTTGTGAATGTTCGGTATTTATTTAATGTTTTAAAAATCGTGTTTCTCCTTATTGGGTTTTGAAATTAAATTTTAGTCCCGTTTACTGTTTGATGTTTAAAAATTAATAATCAATTCAAAGTTTAATGTGATGTTTGCTTAATGTTTATGATTTAATGTTTAATGACTGTTTAATGTTTAATTTCAATGTTTAACGTTTTTGGTGTTAAATGCTTGTTTCATGTTCAACTAGCATGTATCGTTTAGTTTTAAAGTTTAATATGTGTTTAGTATTTATTTTTTGTTTTAAATATTTGTATTATTTTCAATGCTGTTGGTAATGTTGTTTGATGTATGTTGTATATTATTTAGGATTTATTGTTGTTTCAATGTGCACGTTTAGTGTTGAGAATTATATATTTAAAGATAATGTTTATTACTGGTTCATGTATCATTTTTTTAATGTTGTTCTTTATTCAAGAAGGTTTTATAAAAAATAATTATAATTTTACACCGTCTGATTTAATCTTACTTCTTGATGTGAAAGAAAATATATCACAACCCATAAAATAGTTTACAGTAATATCTAGCATGCTGATTGAGAACTTAAACTGAGGTGGAATCAAATTTATTGTTTGCGTGTTCATGGGTATATAATATTATCCTACGTCCATTTTTCATACAAAACGCTTTTATCTCCATCTCCTGTTTAAATAAGGCTTCAGGAAGGGATCAAAGGTGGTGTTTATGTTTATTCCAAGACGGGGTCGGTTACAAAGAGAATTTCTCTTACGTGGGATGCCTGTAAACGCTTAATGAAACGTTTTCTTCCAGTGCATTTAGTTTTTCAGATTTAGTTTACATCAAATTAAAAACTATCAAGAACTTTAAGCGTGGATCTATTTATGTACTACATGTAAATTCTATTTAAACTCAACCTTGAAATATTTTTACTCATTATATATTGTTGAATACGAACTTCACAATGGTATTAAAATTTCATGAGATTTTAAAATTAATTAAATTTTATAGTTCTTCTCTAAAGCGTTGATTTAAAATCTAAATATAACCGTTTCATTCAAAGAGCGTTTCTAGAAGGGGGTTAAATGAAGACTTCACGAGATCCATAAAGAGAGGCAAACCACGATAGCGCCTCGTTGTCGCCACCACAACAATAAATGTTTTACTGTATCTTCATTTTCTCGTCATATGTAGCGCTGCTTGGTTCATTAAATTTACCACTGCCATCTGAGGCCTAGTTCTCCACTCCTCTATATCAAGATAAAGTTCTGGAGATCGAAATAAATGTTACATTAGAATGAAATAAAAATCAATATAAACATAAAAGTAATTAAATGCGATGTCAAAAAGTACTTCTTTCTTTACTTCTACGAACCCAAATGTCTGTTCCATGATTTTTTGTTTTGTATTTCAATGCACATAACGACAATGCACATAATGAAAACACAATCCTTCAGACTTATTCATTCACTACATTGTGATCAGAGAAGAGATAATCAAGTCCAATGTAATATATACTGAATGTGAGTAGACTATATAATTCATTGTTAGCTGGTAAACTATGACATGATAGCACCAAAAGACGATATTCCTTCCTACATTGAGAATGAGAGAAATAATACCACCCCAAGATGTATTTGTGCATATTTTCCGGTTGGATCGGAAACATGGGTCCGAACAAGGCCACACTCAAAGTATTGGAAATTTTTTCAGTGTGGCCTTGGTCCAAAGGAAAAAAGAATTTAAGGAGAAATTGAAAAGTGGAGAGCTGTTTCTACTAAGGATAACATAGAGAATGAGTCTGCAGGTTTATTGCCACTAAAATGGAAATTTCGGGAGTTTTTTACTATTATACAATAGATCTCCTAGTTGGACCTAGTTGAAGCCACAAACCAAGTTTCATTAAGATATAAGCGAGATATAGAATTTCACTTTATTTCCCTTAATTTTAACATTGTGACAACTTAATGTGTTTATCACATTCAATATCTTGGTAACCAATGGTCATAGAGCAGTGATTTAAAATACTTAGTTGTTTCTTTTTTAGCTGAATGCAATGGTGCTAACAAAAATCGGATTATAATTTCATTCCAATCGGACCATTTTTGCGAGCGCTAACATGCTCACAGACATAGTATAAATTTGAACGAATGTTGTTTTTGGCTTCTGGTGGCCTCAAAACAAAATGTTATAGGGATCCCTGGCTTAGGTTTTACCATGAGACCTACGGTAATAGCTTCTTCCCTATAGGGGAAATTCTCTAAAACAATTTCAATCTTATCTGAGAGTGTTAAGTTACCAACGTACCCTTCCAAGACCCTCAAAAATATCTAATAGGCCCTACTTCACATATATTGCAAAATACATCGGTATGCCAAGTGTAACAAATTTGCTTAAAACTACTTAAATTTTGTTATTCGTATTTGGAAAATACAACTTGTTTAGTTAGATTATTAGATTGCTGTTTCTTCAAATCCACAAAATTGCCGAATAGGGGCATGAGTCCCTTTTAAATATTATACAGCTTACTGGATGGCAGGATTTGTAGGGAAAATCAGCCTACCTCTAGATAACTATCCAGCCTTCCAGGCCTCCCAATCATATGTCGCCATTTCCAGTCCCCATCTAACCACCTAGAACGGTCGTTCTCCAAGGCCATGGACCGGCAGACCTTGGGAACCAAGGTTGCTAAAGAGAAAAGAACTTTAAATTTTGGCTTGTTAATTTACGGTATTTATTTAATGTTTTTGAAATCTTGTTTCTCCTTGTTAGATTTTGAAACTATATTTTAGTCCCATTTACTGTTTGGTGCTTAAAAATTAATGATTGTTTTGAAGTTTAATATGATGTTTATTTAATGTTTGGGATTTAACGTTTAATGTTTACTCAATCTTTAATTTCAATGTTTGACGTTTTTAGTCTTAAATGCTTGTTTTATGTTCAATTAGCATGTATCATTTGAGTTCAAAGTTTAATAAGTGTTTAGTATTTTATATTTTTTTAATATTCATTTTATTTTTGATGCTGTTTGGTAACTTTGTTTCATGAATACTTTTTACTATCTAGGGTTTCTTGTTGTTGCATTGAGCATGTTTGGTGTCTGAGAATTGTATGTTTAAAGATAATGTTTTGTATTGGTTGATGTATCATTTCCTTTAATGTTGTTCTATATCCAAGAAAGTTTAATGAGAACTAAATATAATTATACAACGTCTTATTTGATCTTCTTCTGAATGTGAAAGAAAATATCTCAGAACCTATAAAATAGTTTACAGTAGTGCATAGCATGCTGAAACTAAGGTGGAATCGTTTTATTGTTTTCGTGTTTATAGGAATATAATACTATGTCCATTTTTCATACAAAACGCTTTTATCTCCATCTCCTGTTTAATTAAGGCTTCAGGAAGGGATCAAAGGTGGTGTTTATGTTTATTCCAAGACGGGGTCGGTTACAAAGAGAATTTCTCTTACGTGGGATGCCTATAAACGCTTAATGAAACTTTTTCTTCCAGTGCATTTAGTTTTTCAGATTTAGTTTACATCAAACTACAAACTATCAAGCTCTTTAATCATGGATCTATTTATGTACTACATGTAAATGCAAATTAAATTAACCCTTGAACCATTTTTAGTCTTTATATATGTCGATGAATTTATTTTTTACAATGGTATTAAAATATCATGAGATTTTACTGACTAAACTAAATTAAATTTTATAGTTCTTCTCTGTAGTGTAGATTTAAAATCTAAATATAACTGTTTCATTCAAAGAGCGTTTCTAGAGGGTAGTTAAATGAAGACTTCACGAGGTCCATAAAGGGAGGCAAACCACGATAGCGCCTCGTTGTCGCCACCACAACAATAAATGTTTTATTGTATCTTCATTTTCTCGTCATATGTAGCGCTTCTTGGCTAATTAAATTCACCATTGCCATCTCAGGCCTAGCTCTCCATTCCTCTATATCAAAATAAAGTCCTGGAGACCGAAGTAAATGTTGTATTAGAGTGAAATAAAAAGCAACATAAGTGTAAAAGATATTAATTTCTATATCAAAAATTATCTTCCATTTAGCACAAGTTCCTCTTTCTGTACTTTTACGAACACAAAAGTCTGTTCCATGATTTTTTTAGTATTTCTGTTTACATAACGAAAACACAATCTTTCAGACACATTCACTGATTACATTGTGATCAGAAAAAATAATTATTTTTAATGTAATATATGATAATAAACATATATGTATATAGTAGTAATTCTTTGTTTGCTGGTAGGCTACAACATGGTAGCACCATAAGATAAGGATCCGTCCTACATCGAGAACGAGAGTATAGAAAAAAATACCTCCCTTTTTAAACATGATGTATTTGTGCATATTTTATGGTTGGATCGGAAACATGGGTCCGAACAAGATCGCACTGCAAAAAAGGGTTTTTTCAGCGTGACCTTGGTCCGAAAGAAAAAAGAATATAAGGAGAAATTGAAAGTGGTCTGTGGGAAATGAAAATCGGAGTGGGAAGTAAAATCGGAGTGGTGGGACTGTGGTCGGAGAATTTTTCACGGGGTTGTCTACATTCTTCGATGAATGTTTTATCCCCATTTTAGAAAGTTAAGGTAGATTTTGGAAATTTTTAATTCGATTCAAATTCAAAACATTTTTACTTCAATAAAATTACATTTGTTACAAGGAGACAGATTTATATTAAAACATTAAACTTCAAATAGGTCAAAAACCTGTGCGTGAAGATGAGTTCGGTATTGTACCATAGTTTGCCCCCGCATATCACGGTTATTTTTCTTTTTTTTTTGCCACTTGTATTCAATATACTATTTTTCACTAACGTTAGTATGATATAAATGTCTTTATTTTACAACAAGATTGTGTCTTGTATAAAAATTAGACACTTACGTATTATACCGACCACACCCGTATTTCATCGGAAAAATAGTGAATGAATAAAATTAACTCAACTGAACGATATCACAACTTTTAACGATGAAATTATAAACTTACTATATAATTCTGTATATTTGTATTATTGATTGGTTTACTGTCCCTTCCAAAACTGAACGATGTCGCCGAGTTGTGTGTAGAACAGATCGCCGCCTTCAGCCGCCACTACCGACCGCGCTGGTTAGGTTGGGTTAGGTTAGGATAGGTTAGTTTAGGATACTCAGCGAATAAGATAGCGGAGTAAGACACGATACACGCTCGTACAGTCAGGCATTCTCCATTACAGTCTGGTGAGAGGAGGGGAATAGTGATAAGACTTGGCGGCAGAGGGGAATCGTATTGTTGAGAGTACACCAAAATTAATTCTTTACACAACAACTAACTAATGTTAATAGACAGTTATACAGTTATTAAAACTACCCATTCATTACCTCACGGTATCTTATAAATTTGCGTGTGGTCAGTACAATATGTAAGTACCAAACAGTATATTTAAAAATGATGTACTCTTCGAGGATTCATATGTTTGCGGAAATATTCCACGGAAATAAATAAATTTGAATTGTAATTTATTATCCTGATATTCTGGCTTTGAGTATGTCAATTATCAATAACTAAGCGGGGGAGGGGTTCACTTAGTTCGGGGGATGGGAGTGTTGACGGAGGACCGAGTGGTCTCTGGGCCCTTGGCCCTTAAAGGCCTAGGGTACCTTTAAGTAATATTATTGTACTTGTTTTGTTCAAAATTATGTTTTAAAATTACAAAGCTCATAAACTTGAACGCTTTTTACCCTAGTCAGAGTTAAAAGTTTAAAAAGTAATTTAGAAAATAAATATAACTTATTAAAAGTGCAAATTGTTATAACTGTACACAATGGTTTAGTAACTAAACAGATGTATTCCAAATAAGCACGGAAACACTTAAAATACCCCCGTTGCAGTAGACCTGCATACTCAGCGAATTTCAAATGCGAATTTCAATCAAACATAGCAAGCTCTGACATGTTTTGGTAAGCTCTATAAGAATAACATGGGGAATGAGTATGCAGGTTTGCTGCTATAGGTATATTAAAACTGGATGGATTTAATTCAATATTTAGTAGATCTGAACTAGAAGAAGCTGTTTACCAAGTTTTAACAAGATATGTTGAGAAATAACCGAGATATAGAATTTGACTTATTTCCCATAAGGTTAACATTGGGACAATGTACTGTGTTTACCACTTTCAATATCTCGGTATCCAATGGACATAGAGCAGTGATTCAAAATACTAAATTGTTTGTTTTGTTTTTGAGCTGAATTCAATGGTGCCAATAAAACATTGAAAATTTTTATTTTTCTATGTAAAACCTCAAAAACCACAATTTTTGGGGGGGTTTATTCCCCTTTTCCCCCCTTCCGGTGGTCCGATCGGGCTGGTTCAAGAACTCGTCCAGTTGATTACCACTTTACATGTCCGTACCAAATTTCATATAGATCGGACCATTTTTACGGCCGCTTTCGTGCTAACAGACACACACACACACACACACACACACACACACACACACACACACACACACATATATATATATATATATATATATATATATATACATATAAAAATTATAAATTTGAACGAATAGTGTTTTTTGCTTCTGGGGGCCCCAAAACGAAAGGTTATAGTGGTCCCGACCTTAGGTCTTACCATGAGACCTACGGTAATAGCTTCTTCCTTATAGGGGAAATTCGCTAATTGCAATTTTTTGTATAGAACCCCGCTTATATTTATGAGGAGCTATGGAAACAAAAGGTTAAGCTGGTGGTTGAGATTCTAAAGTGTTATAATCTTTTATGGACCACGTTAAAACAACCTTTGAAACAGGCTCTACAAGCTTAGAATAAATGGATATTCATGTACATGCTTAATTCTGCTGCCAAACAAAGATGCTTGTTTTCACATCTGGATATGGTGTGTTCGTGTCAATTGTTTCTTTCGACAGCTTAACATATACACAAGTATGTATGTATATTTAAATATGGCAATGATGTGACTATTTGAAAATCAATAGATAGTATTTAAGGGAAATATTTAAAAATAATTTTGTTTTTACTGAGATTTATATGAATAGGAATAATTTTTATTTGTACTAATAGAAAAATATCGATATCACTTTGTTAGAACTTATTATTTTTATGATTGTACCTGCAAATTTAACTAACTCAGGTTGTTGTTTTATAACACGTACAATTCTTTTCTAGTATACTTCCACAGTTGAATAATGTACATCAAGCAAGGGTTCTGTAAGAACAATTGATGATTTTTTGGTACGTAAATTTGAAGAAGTACCCCTTCGTTTACCTACTTTAAACAGAACCATTTAATCATGTTTATTCAACTCAAATGTAAAACAGTTATCAGTAAGCGTCTAGTACGGCTGAGAAAATAGGCGCTATACAAACAAATACATTAAAACAAGCCTTAACTTGCTTTGTCAGTTTTCTTTGTTTCCATAGTTAATTACTTACACGACTGGTTCAGCTATCAACCGTCTATGACCGGGGATTTAGCAGTGAATTGAATTTAGATACAGCAACAGCCCCGGTAAAGCTAGATTAGATGATAAGCGGATTCCGCACGGTGGGGGCTAGAGTAATTAGCTTTCAAACCACCCCACTTGACTAACACCACTTTCCCCGTGTATTCACCTGTCGTTTGAAAAAGGGAATGAGCTCTTTTGTTTCAAGTACCTTCATGTTTCCAACAGGTAAAACATAAGCTTCCTAATGAATTTGTTTAGCAATCATGGGATAATTATCTGTTTATAAAGCGACGTATACGGTGGAAAGAGCTTCTTTCTAGCGCCGCAACAAACGTATTGAAGTCATAATCACAGCTGTATAATAAAATAGTATATTTCATAACAGGAGAAGAAAGCGGTTCATTGTATCTTCGAGACCATATGTTTGAAGTGCGAGTTTTATCGAGCACGTTAAATGTTCGGGGATTTGCAGATCACTTTCGCTCGTGTTTTGATCTAAACTTTTCACATTTATGTTGAAAGCCCCTGGTATATATGTAAAATAATAGGTTCTCTCACCTTCGTCAATAGTCCAAATCGAATGTAAATAAAGCTTGCATTTTTCGTTGCAAAAACAACATTTTCAAAGCTTTGCAACGTTGTAAAACACTAAAATAAAAGACAGTCATAACACCGACACGCACGAATAAAATTTAAAAAAACTTGTTGTTACGTGTTTTTGTTTATTTTTGATTTGTGTCTTTTATTTTAATGTTTGACGACGTTGCAAAGCTTTGCAATTTTTTTTGCACCGAAACATGTAAGCTTTATTTACATTCGATTTGGACTACTGACGAAGGTAAGAGAACCTTTTACTAAACTTTCCACTGCAACTATAACAAATATTTGTTTGTGTGTATTGGAAAAAAGCCAAAAATCATAGCAAATATAACTTTCGCATGTTGAGCAATGTAATGATGAATTTCCGCTGATGATAAATACATATCGAAAGCAGGTGACTTCCAACAGTATAGTGAAAAGTACTTAACATAAGTTTCTACGAAGAGTTCAAACACTCTCTTAAGAAAGTGGTTTTAAATTGCGTCTTGTCACACGAACCACTCCTCACCACCACTTTATTCGTCTTTTTCATTATTTATAATTTTCAACAATCGAAGTACATTTATATTTTTTTACTATTATTCCGTAACGACGACTTTGATGTTTTGCCTTTCAGTATTTAAAAGCCTACAATATAGTATTTTAAAATTGAATTTTATAGGTGTCATTTGGGCTACTTATTTTTTTATATTATAGAATTGCACATTTTATTTTAACTAGGCCTGTCCAGATAAAGAGTAAATTAGCATATTTTTCAAATACAAAATCAATTATGTCAAATATGATCCAGCTACCTCATAAACAAAATTATCCACTTGATCACCAGGCACGATAGAGGCATATAAGCATTGCAAGGTTAGGGAATCGTCAGACAAATTTTTAAATCAAACTACACCTTTACAACTACACTATTAGATGTTCTTCAACTATACTAAAACTGAGAGGATGATGAATAACTTTGAGTAACAGATTCATTCCACAAAAACTTTTTTAAAACTTTGTACTAAAAACAGTAAAAAGTACCCCTCCAAAATTTTGTCTGAATCTATCTCCGAAACCATTTAATATTAATTCGAATTCAAGCAACTCGTGGTCTCCTCGATACATTAAATACATTTTCTAGCTCACAAAACATTGGCTCGGTCATGTGATTGGTGAGACACGGAGAAGTATGAAAACCACTAAAAATCAGTTAGTTGTTCAAACCTTATTTTATGTAATCAGATAAGGTCAAATTTCCTTGATGTCAAATTTCAGTTTTTACTGCATTTATAATTTCAAATTTAAAATACTGATTAAGAGAATAGCAAATGAGAACTCTACACACTACGAAAACCGATGTTTAGCGATCTTACAACATTCGGTTATTGTTTACTCATCTAGTGCTCTATGGATGTGATGTTTGATTACTGGAAAAATACATTATTTAAAGAAGATCTGTATCTGTTGAAGAGGATGCACAATTTACACACAACAGATGTAAGGTTCAAATCATTGTTATTATTTCTCCTTGAGGAATTCATTCTTGTTTTAGGAACTTCAAGACAAATCTCAAATTTAAATAAATCCACACACTCTCAAATTTATTAGTAAATGGCAGTTTAATAATCGCTGAGGAAAATATTAAGGAATGTTCCAAAAAAATTAACATTCACTATATGCAAAGTCATGTTACCATACCAAATTATTTCATCATATGCATTTCCAGGCGACGATTGTTTGGAAAAAGAATTTATATTTACACCGTGGATCCGCCTGAAAATTTTTTGCTTTACATATTGAAATGTAAATATTAGCACTTTCCTAGATTTACACTTTAAATGAGAAACTTAATGAATCCGACAGCCGGGGGAGAGAACCTCGATTTATAGCCCTATTTCAAAGAGCACCTGTGGTCGAAAAGGATTATACATTTGCCAAATTTAATCACAATCCTTTCGCCGTTTTCTGCACGAAGTAATGCTATGAATTAGGAAAATGGAGTTAAATACCGTGTGACTTTGGGAGAGAGTGTGTGGGTTTATACTCAAGTTGAACATTATTTATTAAATTATTAGTAAAACACGTTTAGGTATACATAAAGGTCCCCAAAGAGTTTGAAAACACCCTTTAGAAAAACATAACCAAGAATAGATTTTAATTAAGAATTTTCTAGTCAAATACGCTTTCTTTTACAAGGACCGCTTTCATCTCAAACCTACCAAGTGCTTGTGAACAACTTTATTTTGATCGAAGCCCTGAGTAGAAAGCATCGGCAGAGTTCGGCGAACAATAGCAATAAACTTTGGATGATTGCGAGATTGTCAAAGTTTCCCTAGATATTTGATCTTCGGGTTTCGCGTGTTAATTCTCTATCTATTCAGCGGTTTTATTCAATCTGGTGTTCGAGAAAAGCTGAAAAAGGGGTCACCACGGATAGCTGGTAATAGCGGATACAGTCATTTACTGTTGGAAGTTTACTTTTAAATATCAAACGAATACAGTCAACTAGATTATATATATATACAATCAGTAAGTACGTACGATGAAAACAAAGACAAACATGGAATCAAAGTTAAACATAGTTTCATTTTTAGTAATTGAGTCCAGAGTCTCAACTCAAACAAGGACTGATACAGCTACCAATGCGGTGCCATAGTAACTTGTGGAAATGGAACGAAAATGTCTAAGTTTATGGGCAAACAAAGACAAACATGGAATCAAAGTTAAACATAGTTTCATTTTTAGTAATTGAGTCCAGAGTCTCAACTCAAACAAGGACTGATACAGCTACCAATGCGGTGCCATAGTAACTTGTGGAAATGGAACGAAAATGTCTAAGTTTATGGGCCTCTTCTTTAAATAGCCAACCCTCACTTCACTATATTTAGAAATGGCCCGGGTATTGGATATAAAAATCTAAAAACCCACCCGGACAAAGGTGTGGCCTTGGAGCTTGTGGACGGAGCTTGGTCATCGCAACTTTTGTACTGATAGAATGAACACGGTGTGCTCGAAATGTCTCGTCTCTGCTTGAGCTCTTGTGGTAACATGCTTCTAAATCTTTGCCGAACCTGTCGGTTGATAATCGCTGATCAATATAAGGTGATTTAAGATTTCCTGGGTATACTTCAAATAAGTATTTCTTGCAACCGCGACGACTCGCGAATTATTGCTTTACGACAATCTTGACAGAGGTCCTGTCGTTGATGTAAATACTTAAATAGATTTAAATTTTATCAGTACTGTAAAGCTTTTAGTGAAGTAGCTAAAAATTTGTTTTGTTTTGTTTTATGCAAGTATACGGTGAGAAACAAAAAGGCGTAGTTTTTTAGTTTGCTGATTTTATATGTTTTTATAATCTACGTCATCTAGCAGGTCGTCGGACACTTAACATAAATATTATACATAAGACATTGCAGAGAACTGCAGTAGTTTGTTTGGAATAAAATCAATAATTTTAAAAAATCCTATCATGATAAAGGATTTCGTAAAGTTAATTCTACCTTGGTCACTCCCCGGACAGTTAAAAGACCTATAATTATCTCGACAAAGATTTTTTACAATAGAAAAGACGGAATAAAAGCTATTTTTAGTCGTAAACAAACTACTTGAAGAATAACAATTTCTCCCCTTTCAAAAGCGTAATTTTAATTTATGTTTGCTGATAGATGGTTCTAAATAATGCCCATTATAAGAAGTATTCTGTGTTCATGTTTTCAAAATGCTAATAAAACATGCGTTCAACGTTCATTAAAATGTTTGCATTTCGATAGACAGGTTGACTTTACTTCTAAATTATGTTTCTAAAACTGATTCCACTGGAAATTTAAGTTTGTGTGGCAATTATTTCGTCGAATACGAGATGTGATGTTTGAATACGTAGGCTACAAAGCACACAGCAAAATAATTTCTAGAAAGCTGTTGACTTAAACCGTGTTTTGTGAAAATTTAAATTATTTTACATACATTTTCAACTGATAACGCACTCTGACCTTAACTACTTTTCCTGGGATTCTATCACCCCATAAACACACCTACTATTAAAAAAACTACTACAAATGGATCGTAGGTTAAAAGTTTCAAATTATACTACCTAGAAGTCAAGTAGATTGAGCTGTGATATTATATTGGCTGTGAGTACATATTTAAAAAATGTATACTATACATAATGAAAATAGAATTAAAATCTAAAAGCATTTGATTCATACAGTCGTATCGGCTTGATATAATATCGGTTTTTATCATTTACGTGGATTATACACGAGCATAGAAGCAGATAAATACTGTTGCAAACAAGGTTTACCTTTATTTTTTACAGCAACCTTTATCTTCAGTAACTAAACTTTTAACTTTTATCACGAAACCTCAAATTTCTGCAAAAAAACTGGGAAACCCTGAATACAATTCTTTCTATCTTTCAAACAAAATTTGCCTTATACTTGGGTTATCTTGCTTTTTTCAACACTTGAGTATTATTTATAACCATATAATCGAAAATTTCATAAAACGCCAAAAAGTCTGGATTTAGTATTATGATCCTGAAGTTTGCCAGACCAGTTTGAACTTTTACCCGTGCGACACAACAAAGAGCTCCCTCCCGCTCGTCCGTGTCTCGTTGTCCTACTTTGTCCCCAGTTGTTAAGATCCTTCCTGCTCCAAGTGATCCTGGGACGGATAAAAGTATGGTTCTTCCTTCTTGTTTCACTCGATGTATTTGTTTTATTTTTATTATTTTTGAACCATTCACTGAAGAAAATATCTTATAGTTTTATTTTTTAAATGAAAAAATAACCTCGCAATCACTTAATCTTAAAATATTTTCTTTCCGTGATTTGCTTCTGGACCTAGTTTTTTTTATTATAAGGCTAGTAATCAATGCTCCTGAAATTTGAGTGGCTGGACTAAATGAATAACAAAAGCTAGCTTCTCCTAGTTCAGGTCTACTAAATGATTAATGAAAACCGCCCAGTTTTAATATACCTGTTGCAGCAAACGTGCATACTTATTCCATATGTTATTCTTATGGAGCTTACAAAAACATGTCATATCTCGCTATTTTGGATTGAAATATGTTTTCATGCATTTGAAATTCGCTGAGTATGCAGGTCTGCTGCAACGGGGGTATTTTCTATTATGGACATAAAAAGAATCCTCGGGGACGTCTATACGATACCAGGAGGAATTCTATGATATTTGAATATTTTCTTTTTTCCGCTCAAGATAGAATTTCTGAAGTAAGTCAAAATCAATCTGAGATAATTTATTCGACCCAAGAGATTTCATTCTATATTTTCATGTTGATTTCAATGCCGAAATCTGTTCTTCAAAATCTTCATCCTTTCTTACGATATTCATTCCAGATAAACTTTAATATTCCTAAATGTGAAGTTGAATTCCACAGTAAAAATGCCATAATTTTTTTTTCTTTATAACTTTGTGTAGTATCAGCAAAAATACTTCTAGTTTGCTCCATGTACTTCTTCTTTTGTCAATAAGTATAAAATTATGTATCACTCATTGAAGGTTCTTATTTAAAAATTTGGTCTACCTCGTTTTGGGGAGAGGGTTTTACAGCATTGTAAGTATATCTCAATAAAGAAATAAGAATAAGTAATATGGGAGTGGGACATCGGTTGGAGTTTGGTAGACAATATCAATAAACTTCGGAGATTCACAGGACTGTCAAAGTTTCCCGTTAAGAGGTTTAAGCTTTATGGGTTTTCATTGGTCGATAATATAGTATCACACAATTATTTTGTAGGTGTTCAAAATTTCAATGTGTTTCGTGCAGATCTCGGGTAATAATTAACTACTGTTTTTTATAAGTAATGCTTTCGTTCATCGTTATTTTGCTTTTAGGCATTTTTAGTAAGGAAAAATAAATAAGATACAGTCACCACCCCTTCCAAACACGGTCGTTTTATTATTACAATAATCAGAATTTTCCAACACGTCTGAGGTATCCCTAGTTAGGCTTTTTAAGTAAAGCTGTGAAGTAAATCTCTCTTTTAAAGCAATACAAGCCTTGCTTAGAGGCTTAAGGATTGTTTACGTATCATTTCAAGAAGTATTCCTTTATCTCAATATTGGTTGTTTCTGACTGAACTGTAATGTAATATTTAGGATAAAAACTCTTATTTTAGACTAAATAACTAATAATTTGAGAATATACATTTTCTGAAATGTAAAAGAGGCTACAACTTGTATTGATTTATTTTAGACATATTTTAATGACATCATTAATAGTACATTTAAAACCTATGTTACAATTAAGGTAATTGAGTAATTTTACCGTGCTCCATATTTAACAAAATAATTTTTTTACAACAAAGTTTGATTATACTACGAAAATTGCTGTTTGCATTTTTGTTTTTAAGCTCGAACTTTTATTTTCCTTGTACGTATTGTGGCATTAATTAAAGTTATGTAGCATTGATAATTAAATTTACTCAATAAATTTAAAAGTACAATTGTTGCGATAGACCACTTGAGGGAATTATTTGATTCAAGCAAATGTTTAATTATACCACAGAATACTTTGGCTGGATCGAGCTGCAAAATACATTTTCATATGCTTGGAGGTTAACTGTTATTTTATTAAATAATAATTAAGAAATTTGATAAATCCATGTGACAAAAAAATTTAAAATTGACGGCGACCTCATGTTACAACATGCAAAGGATTATTCAACTTTAAGCACAGTTTGACGCGACTAAGCCCCTTTACCTTCAACGAGAAAGTTTTAAACAAAAGGCTTTGCTGTGCACACTTTTCCTTTGTCAAGCTCAAAGCTGATTTGTCTGATTTTTTCTTTTATCTGGTTTAACATCCAACCAACCAGTTTTATCGTTGTCTGTAAAAGAATACTGATATGATTACACGTTCAAATTAGCAGATTAAAAATATTTATTGTTTGGTTCGGCTACAATTTCTTTACTTAATTAAAAGAAACTTTCAAATCATAAATCATAACATTCTTAAAATATTGTCATATTACGTATATTATAATATTGATTAAAGGTAATGTTTTGTGATTCTGAGTTAAAAATGCCATTGTAACGAGTTTTTTAAAGATTTTAGACTCGTGGTGAATGTTTGCAGTATACGTTCTTACCGTTTCCACTACTTAGGAATATCAACAGAGGTTTAAATTAAAAAGTATATTATTCATGGAAGCCTTTAGATTAACCCAGTATATAAAGGAAAACTTTGGAGCAATTGGAGCAGATAAAATTGAGTCTACTAAGTTACTTCGTCAAGAGGAATTGAGTCAAGGCAATTATTACTAATTATAAATTCAACAAGAAATTGTTGGTTTTTATTGTATTTGTCATTGGCATCTTAGTTCTTAGCTTTGAAAATAATAATCGGCCTCAAGTTCTTTATTAATGTTTTGGACAAGGTAACCATATCCTTAATTTTGAGAAAATTCGCGAACAGGCTTTGCAAAGTGAAGCTTGTATAAAGTTTGTGTCGTACCGTTGACTGTGAATTCTTACAGTCAACTCACAGCCAACGGTCGTACTGAAAACTGTACAATTAATTTTATTCTGTTCCAGCCCAGATCTGAGTTCCTCGCTTTATCCAACGAATCAAACACAAAGGAAGATTATTCTAGTATTAAAAATATTTACATTATTTGATAACTTAAATTTAAAGGGATCTTAAATTTTTGGCTTTTCGGATTGTAGATTCAGATATTTTTTAATAAATTTGGAGTCAGTAATCTTTAATACTATACTCTAAGATTTAATATTAATTTAAAATTCAATAGGCTAGATTTTTTATGGAAACCAATTTATTTAATAGAACATTGATTTAAAAAATTAGGGTTTTACTTTATTATTCACTTTACTTTGCATCTATTTCCTAATTTTGTGTTTCACAAGATCGAAATATTTAACAAGATAGCATGTACACATTTATAGGGTAGGCTCTTTTCTAAACCATGCGTCAAATTAGTTCAGCGAATACAGTTGAGCAGATTAGCAGAATGATCTAGTATTTTAATCTATTATTAAATTAAACGTATACAAGTAAAAGTATCCTCTGAAATGTATAAAATGAATTATTTTTGTTAGCTAGTTCATGATGTAACAGGAGTCACCTGCGGCTGGGATCGAACCAGCGATGTTTTACATACTGAGCCAGCGCTTTACCAAAGAGCTACCACCTTGGGTATAACCGATGTATTGGGGTATACGGAGCGATTTTTAAGTAAAAACTAGTCGACTCTTTTTTCTATCTGATTGATTTACAAGTTTAAATAACTCTTTCTTAACGGAAGACGTGCTACGGTGATGGGCTAAAATATTATTCTACATGTACCTTGAGATCAAACTAAGATATAAATCTTTACTTTTAAGAAATGTAAACTTACAAGTAAAATGCCAAGAAATTAATAGGGTTGCGCCAACTTGAAATATTCTAGCTTGAATATTTCAAAAATTTGACTCCAACAATAAATTATTTCGTTCCTCTTTTGAGGTGGATCGGTGAGAAGTGTTTGAGGTGGACCGGTCGATTTTTTGAAAAATAAATTATATAACACATTGCTGTCAGTGAAATAAAAACTAAGTATTTAATCACATGTTTTAAATAAACAAAGTCTAAGGTTAATTTATCAAAGTATTTCAATAAATACTACGAAATAAAAAATAATAATTTGATCCTTACTTCAAAATTTGATTTTACTAAAGAAATACAGTCATTAAAGATTTTAGTAGCGTTATCAAAAAAAATTGTACAGAATGAAGACGTAGCAATTGCTTGAAAACTCTATGACATTGGAACATGATTAGTTTTTAATTGAGATTCGAGGCTTTTATTATATCGTCGATGATGACGTAATTTGAATAGCCCTTTATCAAACTATACCTAAGCCTTAAATACGGGAGAACAAGTATTTGGGTATTTTAACAATATTCCCATAAAAAACTTAAATTAATAACAAACTACTTTTTTGTGAACATCCATAAAATGGAGTCATGACAGAATGTTTTTGGGATGTCTTTGGAGATGCATGTAGGATATTGAGAAATGGGAACTTGAAGTGAGTCCAGAGCTACCTATGATGAAAGAAATTATACTTGATTCGCGTAAATGTAAGTCTTGGGGACCAATAGTTTGGTTCAGACTTTCTTCTAGCAACCGGACCTCAGAGCTGATCTCAGCTTAAAACGACTTGAGTGACGGCAATCCGGTTAGGTTACTGGGACTTCACAATGCATACAAAATATGTGGCCCATTTTGATGGCCCGTCCATGTTGGGATTTCCAAATTTCAAATACACCAGAACTTAATATCAAGTAAGCACTTCATAGTAATTGGAACTTGACTTATAGTTAGTACTTACATTATAGTTAGTATTCTTACCATTTCTGAGGAATTAATTAACAATCATTTTTCTGGGCAAGAGAAATGCGATTTCAGCCATTTTGTAATTTCATAAAATAAACCTGACCAAAAGTTATAGTACTAGGTTAATACTGCATAGTACCCAAACACTACAGATAGTACGACAGCATATACCACAGCATATGCTGAGTACTAATATATGTAACCATCTACATTTACATGGAACTACACGTCAGCATGGCCATACAAAATGTAATTTTCAATAACTTTCTAAGAGATAATTCTATGCGGGGTTATTACTGCATAGAATCCCAAATATTTACGCTGCTACTCGAGTAGTTGCTGAGTTATCAGCGTTAACATTTGTATTGAGGCATTTCGCTGGCCCCGCTATGCTGGAATTTCAAAACTTTATATATACAGAGTAAGCCGAATGAAGGTATACAGCCACAATACATTAATTTATTACTATATATATACAACCAAAATTCGCAAATATACCAGAACTTGGTATATATTGTCGCACTGTGTATGAGAGTAATGAGAACAGGTTCCAGGAATGCATCAATGTGGAAGATAAACATTTTGAGCACCTTTGAGACTAAATATGTAATTGTATATGTAATTAAATAAAAGCCGCTGTATACGTACATTTGTCTCACTCCATTACATGCTGTATGATTGACGATTCTTAAATTGCTTTAAAAAAAAAGATTTCATAATTATTTCTATTGGGAAACTTAACATTTACATGCAAAAATCCCCAGGATGTGTTCTCCCAATGTCTTTCAGATAATTGTACAAAAGAAACCTGCCAGAGAGCAGCTGCAACAGATTCCCACCCATTGATGTATGAACAAACTCCCCACGTGACGTTCAGTGGGAAAATGTTTTCACGGGTTTTTCGCGTGTAAGTTTTGGGTTTTCCATTTGTTTTATTTTTAACTTGATACATAGAAATCTTAAAGCTTTATACAACTTTTTAAAACCCACAATTTTGTACTTTTATTATTTTCCAAAAACTAAACATAACCGCTGTAAACATTATAACATTATGTTTAATTATAAAAATTTAATCAGCTGGGAATAGCATAGACCATAAAATAACACACTTTCCGCAAGCGATGTATTATACTGAGTTTGGATCACTGAGTTCTGGCAGCACAGTTAGTTGCTGTTCGTTCCATTGAAATACATGTAATATATTGCGTGTTGTTTTCAAAGACTGTGATGTAAAAACGTTTTACAAAGAGCCATCATTTGATTGCTTATGGAAGGAGTTTCTGCTCCTGTGACACCGGCATTAACGAGGCAGACTCTTTTTTCAACAAAGTAATATACAGCTGTTTTTAAACAGTGAACATAGTCTTATTAGTTATATGGAATTAATTTATAAAAGTTACAGAATCCAACTAGTTTACCAGCTTACCTGAAGAAATAGTTTTTATTTCAGCGCGTGGAAACACAACAGATATACACATAGTTTTCCACTCCTAAAAAATATGCCAATAAAACATCAGTAACTATACAGAAAGACATCTTAATCATTTTTTTTGTTTTGGGATTCCCAGAAGCAAAAATCACCATTCGTTCAAAGGTTATCATGGTCTCAGGCTTAGGTCTTACCATGAGACCTACGGTATCAGCATCTTCCCTATATGGAAAATTCACTACTACAACTCGGTCTATCTATTTAGTGAAAGTAAATAGTTTTTGCATTTACTTTTTAAGTTTTAGCGCAAGGACCCTCACGCACTTTCACTTCATCCTTCCTGCAGATGCCATTATAAAAAATGAAAATTTATTCAGTTCTTAAAATTATAATTAGTTTGTTATTAACATAAAATTCCTTCCAGATTATTTATAATTGGCAGGAAAGTTGCTTTGATTCCAGTAATGAGCATGATTTGACGCGTTGTTCTGTTGCCAAAGCGTTGAGCTCTCATTAACGTTCATTCTCGTTTGCAATCTTAATAATATTACTAAGTACCATTCACAAGATTTAGCTTGAAACTGTAATCAACGTAATCCCTAAAATTTTGAGGAGCATAGAACGCTTGAATAATATAATATTTTCTTCCTGTAAAGGATAACTTCTATAAATTTTGCTAGATATATTTTACACGATTTAACACCATTTAAAGTTATGTATAAATGAACAGGAAGTGCCAAATCTTAAGGCCCAGTCCGTCCGTAAGACAAATTTTAATTTTAGCATTGGGCTTATGGACGGCGTGGGCCTTAATTATTATTGTGATTGTTTTATATTTTCATTTACCTCATCGGGATTTTCGTTATACAAAAGTTTAAGAAAAGCAAAAAAATCTTTTTTTTTCAATAAACATTTACAATTTTTTTTATTTTGTTTGATTTTATTTCTGAATTGTGAAGATTCGTAATAGAATTACATTATACCCTGCCCTTTCAATCGATGTTGTAGGTGAGCTCCAATCAACCTCACAAGTGAGATTATCCATCTGATCGTTTGTGATAGAAACTATCATGGTCTGACACAGCACCGACAGAGTCTCTCACTGTGTGAATGCAAATAGGTGTACTCGGCGCTCAATGTTTGCATTTTGAGTGCAGTAATCTAGTTGGTTTGAGCTTCTTCTTGGATCCTCGCTGCACGTTCTGTTTATTGGATACTGCCACTCTTTGATTTTTACTCGCTAAATGTTGTGCCCTGTCTGTGTACTTATTTGGTTGTTCTTATTCTTTGCTTTAAAAATGTTTTGTTTGGACTAGCGACTTGATATTTTTATTTATGATATTTCTTAATGCATTTAACTCTTTCTTCAATAAACATTTAAATTAATTCATTTATCAAATAGTTATGATTAGCACTTTCGGGTTTGGACCTACTGCTCATGTAAATGTCTACGCTGTCTAAACGCTGTGCTGAAAAATCGCCACACTCAACGTTTGTAGACACAGATTTTAGCTCGGGAACCTAATTTTCTTTTGAAAAATCGAGATTTTTTGCTCCTTTTTAGTTTTTTTAAATTTTTTTTATACATTGTTTTTCTATAATATCTAATTTTTTCCTGAACCAGTATAGCGTTGTAAATTGTCATGATTTGGAATCCGATTTTTTATGTTAAAGTTTTGAATATTAGTGTTTTTGTACTTATTGCTCCATGGTAAGCAGGGTAAAGTGTACAGTAACATTATTTTGGTTAGATTTTGGTTCTTATATTAAAAAATATCTAACGAGAAATACAGCAAGCACTCATGTATAGTTTTTATGTAATTTTTTTTTATTTTACATACTTTTATTCTAATTTGTACAGTATTTTTGCCGTAACGTTTGAAAGTATGAGATGTTTCAGAACATGGTGAATACACCAGAACTCGGATAGATTCGTATGATAATGTCCAATTTCAATAATCAAAGTCAATATTATTCAACTCACGGATTGACTGATGATGCAGTTCTATTGGATATTCAATATTGAGATTGCATTAACCTTCTCTCTATGCATTTAATGAAATTGCTTGTATGTGAGATAAAAACTAGGACTTCCGTTGGTTAAAGTATAATTTTCAAAGCAGACTGACCTATCTGCTATCTTGCTACTCAATTTTAAAAGTTTTAAATATAAATACGGAGTGCTGAGAACTTTTGGCATTCTGGGTTTTACATGAATACAAAGCAAGGCTAAATTAAAATATTTTAATTGAAAAGAAGTAATCATAACTATTTACGTTATCCGAAACTTCCTTACACCACGTTTACAGGTGTATTAATTTTAATTATTTTATATGTAAGCTTACGCCTAGGCTAGTATAGGACTGTAAAAATAGCCACATTTTTCAATGATATTACGTAATACCCATAACAGTTTTATGTAATTGGCACACAGAGTCCGTTATCTGATGACACTCAACAGTTATGTTCTGTTAATTCTGGTTGCTAGCTCTATCAACAGGGCCTTGTTACTAGTTCAGCGGATATTTGGTCCCCGTAGTCCTTGGGGGGCGTCATTTGAAATATGTGACGATAATCACCTTTTTCAAAATTATTTATCAAAATTATTGTTTTATTAGAGATTGAGATCTGCTTTGGAAGTTTCACAATACAAAAATAGTCCTATGTAATTGGCACGTAGAATTCGGTATTTGATGACACTCAACAGTTATATTCTGTTGATTCTGGTTGCTAGCTCTATCAACAGGGCCTTGTTACTAGTTCAGCGGATATTTGGTCATCGTAGTCCTTGGGGGGCGTCATTTGAAATATGTGACAATAATCACCTTTTTCAAAATTATTTATCAAAATTATTGTTTTATTAGAGATTGAGATCTGCTTTGGAAGTTTCACAATACAAAAATACTCCTATGTAATTGGCACGTAGAATTCTGTATTTGATGACACTCAACAGTTATTCTGCTGATTCTGGTTGCTAGTTCTAAGAGGGCCTAGTTACCTGTTCAGAGGACAATTTGCCAGTTGGCCCCTCTCTCTTCGTCCTTTTGGTGGCCCAACGACCAGCTTTTTTGAAGTAAGACGGAATATTAAAAATTTTCATTTCGAATTCTTATCACCCAGATTAACTGTTTCAATAGTCATTGATTTATTGATAAATGTTATATAACTATAACATATCGTTGTATAGCATGTAATATATTATATTATTATAACTTTTGGCATTTATATTAATAGTTCTAGATATTTTCCAATATTTTAATTTATTTGTTAAGGGATTCAAATCCTCTTCTTATTATTAGAATCAGCATTATTTTCTATGTGAACTATAAAAGAACTTGTAAAAGTAATACATACCGGCCGCTTTATATATAAGTTTATTTAATGTTTAGTTAAATAATGAAATATCATTGTTTAATAATGCTTTGCTTTCGATTATTGGTTAGTACCTTTCACAACCAGTACGCCTACCCTTATAAGCCTTTTAATTTTGTACATCCAAGATCCCAATTTTAATGGTTAATGTTAATAGTGACAGTACACTGTACTATTAAACGAGTGAAGCTTTGCGTTAATATGCTAGTACCTCTTCTGTGTCTTTGCAAATACTCTTTACTTAAAATATTAATACGGTAATACTAATACATTGAGGTAGTCTTACTGTTTGTTATTACTTTCCCCAAACAAATAGAATCAATCTAGGAACTAGAAAACATTGCCCTTATTTTTATCAGAGTTTGATATTGAAACTTTTCATTGTTAAAGTAAAATTGTTATTTTCCTTTTCCCTACTTTACTAATTTACAGAGCTGTACAACATGTGTTCTAATATAACTTGATTGTTAGAACATAAACATTATTACAATGAACAAGCAATTACATTTTAGTATAATTTTTATAATATAATAATATCCTTTATAATTTTATTCATTTCTATCCATATAATTACTTATGAAGATAAGTAACGGGCTATATAAGGGAAAGTCACTGGGTATGTGAGGAAAACCTCTTGCCAACGTGATAATGATCTCTATTGAAGTCGTGTCTGTGTGCTGTGTGCTGCGAGCCGTATGATCGAAATGTTCAACTCTGGTAATTGAGTTGCAATGAGCAATTACTAATACGAACTCAATCACCTCTGACGTCAAAGGTATTTTGCCGCTTACAGCAAAATGTAAATAGGCATTTTAAAGCGATTTATTGATAAAGTTTTGTGACTTATCCAATAATGTTACTCTTTGAAAAACTCTCGTGTGATCCTGCAAACACTCATACCAATATGGAAATCCCAAATCTTACACATAATTGATCACTTTGTGATCATTTTATTTTCTAAATCATTATCTTAATATTAAACCAAAATTTTTTTAAACATGCAGACGCAACCATTTTGTTTGATATTCGAAGCTCATAACAATTTTATCCAAATCGCAAAGAGCCTTTATCAAAGAACTGTTTTTCTGATTATTATTTGATTTCAACCATATTTAAATATTGATTGACATTGAGTTAAATGAGTGGGTTATTTTGAATAATTTGTATGCATTATCTGCAATCTGCCACTGTTGTGAATAAATTTCTATATACGTTTAAATGCATTGATTGTCCTCTTTAGGTTAATATTTGACATTTTACTATTCTTCCCTGATAGATAAATGTTTCATTTCGATCTCAAGAATCTGAGATTCTTTTATCAGGCCTTCAAGAACTAAGAATTAAAAAGTTTACTGTCAACGAAGGCATAAAAATACATTACTTGAGAGAAACTCGTAGCACTTACTATCTTCAGGGACTTGTTTTAAATCAAAGAATGGTGTTTTTCTTAATTGCAAACTATTTCTATATCCGTAGCCAAAATGCACAACTCTTTATTCTACAAGCTTTTCCTTTTTCATAATATCGTCAGTTCCTTATAATAATTTAAAAAAACATTATATTACTTATAAAACCAGATTGTGAAATTTAATTGTTAGGCATTAAAAAGTGTTTGAAAATAAGGGACACAGCATCTCTGAATTTAAAATAACTTTCCTTATTTCAAAATAAAAATGACGCAAAAATGATCGGAGGTGGCTCATTGTTGCAGAATTATAGGAAATCGTTAAAATAATTCAACTTTTTGCAACGTTAGATTTAATTGAAAAACTATTCTAACTATTCTTTAAAAGATTTAAAATATTGAGAACGGATTAAGATCTTAACAAATTGATTGCGGAATTATGCTCAGAGAAAAATTCTTGTGAAATTATGGGTAGTAATACCTAATTTTCATTTGAACAGATTTTTTACTTATATCAGATATGACAGGTCCAATATTGCGGCTGTAAGGAAATATCTAGTAAAAATTAAGTATTGCAATGTTTTTAGGAAATTTATATCTTTGCAAAAAGTATAACAAAGGATGAAGAACCCGCTTGAAGCTTTGTCTATATGTTTATTCGCGTCCTTTACCATTACGAAATCATTGCCAAACATCATTAATATTTAATATTAAAGTATTGGGAATCGTTTATAGATATAATGTTTCGTCAGCTACGTTCCTCCGTTTATTGGAATCTCATTGAAAAGAATTTATTTCAGACATGACATGTCCTTGGTTTTACCAGTTAATTTATTTATTATATGGAATATTTACAGATAGAAATAACCTTGCCATTTTAAATCAAAGAACTGATGACAAAATGTTCCTGAAAGTTGAGCTAACTTTAATGTTAGCATATTGATATCATCACTTTTTAGCTATTTAAATCTTGCCACAACTCTTTTTCCAAACGCATTCTTTATCCTGTTAACACCTATTAATATATCGTTATGATTAAAAATAAAGATAAATAATAAAAATAAATAAATAATAAGTGAACAATTTTTGAAAATAAATAAATGATTTTCCGAACATTTCATTGGTCCTGCTGACAGGGCCGTAACGACCACCGGGGCAACCGGGGCACCGCCCCGGGGCCCCCGCGGACAGGGGGCCCCTGGCTCAGGAAACATAAAACCGGACTCGACGCCGTCCTCGTCGCAGCCGTATTTTTCCCGAAAAAAATTGATTGTTCTTAGGTTAGAACCAGTAAAAAGATGAATGTATGTTTAAACAACTTTGAGACTGGAATTTTTCTCTGCAACTGTTTTTATTCGACCATACATATTACCATTTGATTGTAATAATGTAATAAATGTCTTAATTGTAACTAGAAGCCTGCGTCACTTCGTGACTTTAAGTTTTGGTTTCATGTTGGTTATTTATGGGGTTCCGTGGCGTAAAAACCCGTTCAGTGAGGAAGTGTGTGGATTGTCGTGTTTTTCTCTAGAGAAATTCATTGCGTTTTTTAATAAAATTACCCGTGGCTGAACTTTCCATCAAAGTAAACTTTTAAAATTAACCTATTGCTTAAGATTTGAAACTTCAATATGGGAAAGAAATTCCTCACAGAATTTCGGTGTTCATTAATTTAACCTACTTGAAAGTGTCCATGAATATAACGTTATGCTGATCGTAATCACTGAAATATCCTTCGCATTCCAAGTAAATTTTCAAAAAAATTGTTTTACATTTATAATGTATTTTAAGTTTGTTTTATTTTAGATACCCCTTCAACTAATATGCTATTTTATAATTCCAAATGTTGAAATATGCTCCAAGAAAGCCCCACTTCATGAGCACCTCCTAAGTTAAATTTAGTTTAAGTTTAAAGTTTCCTTTAAAAAATACTGGAAATTAAAATGATATCAGACTGGCCTTCGTTTCAAAAGAGTAGATCCTATTCCTCCAGAAAAATAGATTATTTTCTGTTGTCTTTTAAAAACTTCTATATTTTAAGAAATCAAAATCATAATGTAAATAAATATTATCTGACATTTGCTGGTCCCATATTCTGTGGTGTAGGGACAACTGTGTAAATAATTAAAATCTTGACCATCTGTTTTGTTATAAACAAATGTGAATTGGTAAAAGTCCACAGGTTTTACAACAGATAGTACCACTTTCGCTGAAATTTCAAAAGCCTCCTGTTCGAAGGCCTTTTATGCAATATTTTCCAAACCAACAAAAGGCACATCTAGAGAATATAGCTTTAATTGTATACCAAATATGTATGGACAAATATATTTTCAGGGGTCGATTTGCTCCGGACAAAATCCCAGAAATTCTTTTAATAATATAAAAGATAGAAGATAATCTAATAGTTCTTTGTCTTCGAGTTATATTGATGAGTGCACAGCGTATTATAATACTTCCAGTAAGTAACCATTGCAAAGTCAGAGTTTTTTTTTTTTTTTTTTTTTTTTGGGTAGGAGGTGGAATGCATTTACGCACACTGAGGGGCTCATTGTCCCCTCAGTAGTGTCGGACTCCCACGAGCACGATGTCCCGTGAACTGCCGACTAAACCACCTCCCTCGGCACCGAGGACACTAGCCTGGAACTGTTTCACACATTACTTCGGGCTAGGCCTTTGATATTACGCCACTAGGGCAACCTCCTTGGGGAAAAGCTGAGGATTAAGGCCGATCGAGGTCGACCTTTTTCGCCCGAAGAATGGCCTGGACGTAGTGCTGGACACAGTTCCAGTTGCCCTCTCCCTGGAGCATAGCTCCGACGATGTTGTTTGGGCTGACGACCACGCCGATCTCAGATGAAAGCGAGGCTCGGCGGACGTGCCATCGGTCGCACTGAAAGAAAGTGTGCTCGGACGTGTCTGGGATGCCGGGGCAATACAGACAGTCCGGGCTGGCGACTTTGCCCATCCGGTGCAGATAGGCTCGGAAGTACCCGTGCCCAGAAAGAAACTGGGTCACGTAGTAATCGACCTCGCCGTGCTGCCGTTCCACCCATGGTCGGACGGAAGGTATAAGCTGGAAGGTCCAACGTCCCCTCGGCTCGGCTTCCCAGTCGCGCTGCCAGGAGTCGAAGCTGCGATCGCGCTCTTCCCTGGCAGCTGTTTCCCGGCCCACTTCAGGCCTCCTCCGGTAAATCGCCTGCCTCTCCCTCGCGAGGAAGAGGGCGGGGATGACTCCGGCGATCACCATCACAGCAGGCTCGGAGACTGTGCGGTAGGCTGAAGCGACCCGCAGAGCTCCTCGGCGCTGGACTCGGGCAAGCCGGTCTCGGAAGACTCGCTTCTCGAGTGCGTGAGCCCATACCTCCGCCCCGTACAGCAAGACTGACTGGACGGCAGTCATGAGCAGACGGCGCTTGCAGGAACGAGGACCGCCGACATTGGGCATAAGCCTACTAAGGGCAGCGACACCCTTAGCGGCTTTGTCGGCGGCGCGCTGGATCTGCTCGCCGAAAGACAGTCTGCTGTCGACCATGACTCCCAGGTACTTTGCAGCAGGCTTAGTCTCGAGTGTGACGTCACCTATCTGCACCGGGAACACGGTGTTTATCCTCTTTTTGGTGAGGACGACGATCTCCGTCTTACTGATAGCCAGGGACAAGCCGTGATCTCGCATCCACCCATTGACCTTGGCCATTACAACGCTGAGCCTCAGTTTTGCCTGCTCGACGTTCCTCGCAGCGATCAAGGCAGCGACGTCGTCAGCATAGCCAACGAGGCGGGTCTCATCGGGCATGTCTAGCCTCAGCAAGCTGTCGTAGGACACGTTCCAGAGATCTGGTCCGAGAATGGACCCCTGCGCAGCCCCGGAAGTGATGGGAATGCGCCGCTGACCTTCGGTCGTGTCGTACAACAGAACGCGGTCTGACAAATACGCTTCTATCATACGCAGGAGGTAGGAGGGAACTTGGAACGTATGCTCAAGCGCCCACAGCATATCGCTCCACCTGGCGGAGTTAAAAGCGTTCTTCACGTCGAGCGTGACGAGAAGGACCACGCGGCGCGACCAATGGTTGTGGTCCTCCGCCCTCCGCACTGCCTCAACTACCTCCTGAATAGCGTCGATGGTAGAGCGACCGGATCTGAAGCCGTACTGCTGCGGGGACAAGCCCCCCGCAGAGACGATGGCCTCGGTCAGCCTGACGCGCAGGAGCTTCTCAAGCACTTTCCCGGCCGTGTCGAGCATACACAGGGGTCGGAAAGAAGAAGGGGTCCCCGGTGTGCTCTTCGCCTTCGGGATAAGAACAAGGCGGGCAACCTTCCACGAAGAAAAGAAAACGCCTTCCGCCAGACACGCGTTGAACATATCGAGCAGAAGCCTTGGATTCACCTCCGCAGCGAGCTTGAGCACCTCCGCCGGAATGCCATCGGGACCGGGCGCTCTTCTGGGTCGTAGGGATCGGACGGCAGCGGTGAGTTCCTCTTCCCGGAAAACTGGGAAGGCGCCTACCTCTCCGAATTCCCTGACTGGCCGAACTGGGTGGCTGGGAAACAGTGTATCGACGACGGCGGCCATGGCTTGTGGTTCCATGACCGCAGGTGGTGAGCGAACCCCTAGCTTCTGGGTTACAAGTTTGTAGCCCATCCCCCAGGGGTCGTTGTCGATATCCTGACACAGCTGCTTCCAGCACCTGACTTTACTCCGGTTGATGGCACCGCGGAGCTCTCGGCGGGCCGCTCTATGCTCAGCCGATCTGGCATTTGCATCAGGGCGGTTCCTGGCTCGCTGCGCAGCTCGTCGGAGACCAAGGCATCTCCTCCGGAGTTCCGCGATTTCAGGCGTCCACCAGTAAACCGGCTTCTTCCTGTGGCGGCGGGAAACTCCGGGTATCGACTGCTCACACGCGGTCGCGATGAGACGCATCGTCGATGCTGCCAGATCTTCGGCGCTTATGAAATTCTCAATGCTCTGGTCTTTAATTACGTTTGTAAAAGTTTCTTTGCTCAGACGACTGGTGTTCCAGCGTCGAGCCAGAGGAGCAGGTTCAGCGCGCAAGCGCGCACCCTCGGGAAGGACCTTGAAAAGGATCGCCTGGTGGTCGCTGGAGGAGTAGTCCTCGCAGACACGCCAGTCGGAGATCCGCTGGGCAATCCCTTCGGAGGCAAGGGATATGTCTGGGATCGTCTCTCTGCACCCCGGACGGCGAAAGGTGGAAATGCCGCCCGTATTGAGGATACAGAGGCCCGACCTGGCAGCCGACTCGAGGATGTAACGACCTCGAGTGTCGGTCCGCGGGGAACCCCATTCCACGGCTTTGGCGTTAAAGTCGCCACCGACTATGACCCCGCCAGAGGTGTTCATGATCTTTTCCTCGATGGAATCGACCATGTGGCGGTAGTCTACGATCGGTTGGTTAGGCGTGAGGTAACAGGAGAAGACAGTGAAACCCCTGCACCTCACCCAAACGAAGCCGTTGCCCGATCCGGAATCGAGAACAGGCATCTTCCCGAGGTCCAAGATCCATATCGCCGCAGTGCCGGAGGGATCCGAGAACCACTGTGCGGAGCGTCGGTTCTGGTACTGCTCACTGAGAAGCAGTAGGTCAGCACCCTGCTCCGTGGCGAACTGGAACAGCAAGTCGTTTGCTGTCCTGCTCCTCTGCATATTAAGTTGCAGAACACTGATCATTTTTGTTGTTTCTGGCGAAGCTCCTGGATGGCCCGCCTGTACTGCCCGCAACGACCAGACCCAGCGGAATGCTTGACCTGGTCGCCCTTCAAGCCGGCTTCTGTACACAGGACACAGGACAGCGCTGCATTGCACGCGCTGGCCCTGTGGTCCTGGCCGCCGCACTTGAAGCAGAGCTTGCTTCTATCGGGTCCAGGGCAACGATTAGCGACGTGACCGAACCCCAGACATTTAAAACATCTGGAGGCCACGAGCTTTTCGCGCACCCGACAGCTCACATACCAGACTTTGAGGTGGCCCTTCTCCAGGAGCTTCGCAGCTGCTCTGGCTCCCAGCGTGAGGATCGCCACCTTCTGACCCCGAGCGTTCGCCTTTGAGAGGAAGGTTTTTACCTCGACGTTGTCGCCGATGGCGGATTTGACGGCAGCGGTCACCTCTGCCTCGGTCGTCAGCTCGTCAAGGTCCCTCACCTCCAGCGTCGACTTGGGTTCGAGAACGCGGACGGTCGCGTTCGCCCCCAAGATGGTCTGCAGGTCCTCGCTGAAGGCGGCTTTGCTTTTGGAGGCGTCACCGAGCTCGACCAAAAGATCGCCGGCTCGGGTCTTCCTCATGCCCTTGATGACGGCGTCCTTCTCATCGGGCTTCGCTTTGCTGCGAATTTCGCCCAGCACGTCGGCGTAGGATTTCCCCTCCGACGGCTTGATGAGAAGAGCGTCCGGCCGCTGCTTGCGGGACTTCTTCCTCGGCTTCTTCTTCTTGTCCTGAGCGCCAGGCTGGCATCCAGGCAGCTGGGGAGGGTCTCTCTTCTTCCCCCTCTTCCTGACGACGTCGGTCCATTTTTCGGGGTCCGATGTCTCCCCTGGACCGTTTCCTCGAGGTTTTTTCTCAGCCTCCGGTTGGGCGGGGCTGGAAGCGGCCCGCTTCCCACCGGCTGGCTGAGCCTTTACCCGCAATGACGGGGTCGTCTGCGTCGAAGCAGTCACCGACTCACATGACTGCCACGACCTCCTCAGCTGGATGATGTGGTGAAGGCTGGCCTCCAATTGGACGATGCTATCCTTCACATCCTGACTGATGTTCTTCTGCCGGGTGGTCGCGGCCTTCATCACAGCGAGGGTGTCGAAGCACTTTTTGATGTGCTCCTCCTCCTGCTGCCTGGCGAGCGCGACGACCGCCTCGAAGGGAGACAAGTTGGCGTCCATCGGTACGTTGTCTCCATCGGGTTGCTTCTCAGTGGCCACAGATGTTCTGGCCACCGATGAGGCAGGTGTCACGTTGCGGCCTGGCGGCGATCTCGTGAGGCGGGACCTTCGCTCGAAGGGGCTAGCCACCTCACCCGTGAGCCCGCTCGGAGAAGCGGTTGATTTCGTTGTTGGGGTTAGGGTACCCCGGAAAGAGTCTGGCACCTTTTCAGACGTATTTTTATTGTTTGCTGCCATCATGTCTGGTTTGGCCCTCAAGACTAGGCATTTGACCCCCCAAAATGTGCCCCAATGAGAAAGTCAGACCGACCCATCACCAGAGCAACTATATCCATGTTCGACCGCCTCCAAAACACCGGCGGTCCTAGACGAGCAGTGGCCTCGGCAGAGCCCCCCCGTGACCGCAGCGGGGCCCTATCCGGTCGCCAACCGGCACCGCCACGGCCAAGGGGATTTTCGCCGGCTGATAGGGCAGCCAGGTCAGCTGGCTGGGCTGACCCGGGCCCCTGTACTATCCGGCAGCCTGGGAGGTGCAGAACCCAGTTTTTAAGCTGTACCCTCTGCTCGTCCTAGACCCCCAGCGCAGTGGAGGTTGAAGAACACAGAGTCAACCCGGCGAGTAGGACGGAATGATTTAGAAAAACAACCGGGCTATTGAAATGATTCGGAGAATGGAGTTGTGAAAAGGAGACGCGAAAAAGGACCAGTGCGCCCCCCTCCCCTTTTAGCCGGCTCTTACGACAAGCAGGGGATACTGTTGGACATTCTGTCCCGGCCCAACACGGGAAGTTGCAAAGTCAGAGTGATATTTTCTAAGCTTGAATTAATAAAAAGCTATTGAAGAAGTACAATGGCACAACACAGTAGCTTAGCTCTAATCTCTATTGAAAGCGACGGAACTCAAAAATTATTTTTTTTAAGTTATTGATGACTGCCTGCACGAATGAGAAGAGCAAGGTTTGGGGGCCCCACCAGCTAGTACTGCCCCGGGGCCCCCAAGTTTAACGTTACGGCCCTGCCTGCTGATGAACTTTCTGCCAAGATTAAAATACAATAAATACTCTTCATATTTGCTAGACTCTTTACTTTGTTTTAGATTGTAATTTATTCTGTTTGAACTGGTCACACGAATTGTCAATTGTCAACGTTGCCAGTTTGATTTCTCAAATAATGCAATGACTATATGTGTCTGTTATTTAACTTTGAGAAATAAATAAATAATTTACTTATTTTGATGAATTCTGAAAATTTATAAACGCATAAGCTGGCTTGTTGTTTTCTTTCAAATTCATTGAAGTAGCCTATGTCTATCTAATCATTCTATTAAAGAGAAGTGTATAAAAGAAACATTAAAAGCACCAATACGTATAAAAAGCACAATATTCAAAAAAAAAAATATCTAACTCATTATCTTCTTTGAAAGAGTAGAGAAAAATGGTAATGGGTGTTTCTTACCTGCTCTATCTGTAATATCATAAAATAGAGATGATGTGTACCTATATCTATCTAACTGTTGCAAAAGCAAAATCTGTCTGTATGTTCTACACAAAAACCACCTAACCGTTTGAGATGAAATTTTGCCGAAACGTAGATCATAAATCCAGCCAACACGCAGTTCGATTCACGTGCATGAAATACTGACAGGCTTCGCCCTGTAGGCTTTTTAAGTTTGTAATCAAATTGGAGTTTTAATATTTTTATATAGTTTCTGTATAAACTAGTATTAATTTTCAATTTAGCAATCTAACCGTACAAAGAAGAGTAATTTTGTAATGAACATTCAGTTTCTCATCAGTATTCTACGTCCTGAATGATGCAACATGGAGACTAACGAATATTTTGATAACATTGCAATCCGTCGGGCCTGGGGTAAGGAAGACGATTTTAAATTTTAAGCTTTACAATATGGTACATGCGTAAGATAAAACATTTATGACAATACATTTGTTTATTACTTGTATAGTATCGTTATACGGATAATAAAATATAAAATAAAAAGTAAACTTTTTTCTTATTATATAAAAACAGACAAATTAAAATTAGCTCCCTTGAAAACTGTTTTCTATTGTAAATATTTTAAACATAATAATATGTTAAATATTATGCATAATGTTAAGATGGGATTGGCATTATAATAATATGTTTTTGGAGATAGGGGTTGGGGTTTTGGTATTTGGGTTTTAGACCTATATTTAAATATTACTGTAAATAATTTTGAACATAACTTAATGTTAATATATTCCATTGATTGAATTACTTTAGACGTAAACCTAACAACCATGAAACATTTTAATGTGTTATTGAATTGTACGTTTATTGAATAATTTGAAATTTCTAAGCCTTATTAGAAAAATACCCTAGTTTCATCAGAACAACATTTATATAAAAAATATTTATTCATAAAGTATACTAAACATTACTTCTGCACATTTTACATTACTTCTGCACATTGCCTGGTGGACTGAGGCTTGCTCGGTAGTTCATTATGTTTCTTGGATTTGATTATCATCCTTTTTGCTGCTGTAAAACATATGACTTGACAGCTTTAGCATTAGTTTTATCTATGTTTACATTTTTCATTCTTATTTCGTTGCAAAGTTAGCAACCCATATGGCGTCTTATTAAATGTTACAGCTTACAACTTAACTTTTTTTAATAAATAATATCATGTCTTGCCAAGTAACCTACATGAAACACGTTTATGAATTGAAAATAACTTGTTTCCAAAATTTGATGACATACCTGGAGCCGTTTTTGAGGCAGTTGTATAACCAAACAAACTAGCAAGCAATCATAAATTGCTCATATGTGTACAGAATTACTTTGCTTTGGTTATATATTTTTATTATTACCAACGGAATTATCAATATATAATAAAAATTAATAAGGATGATGTATTTTAATAACGCATGATAACGTTATAATAATTGTTTCCAAGAATCCAATAATGAATACAAGGCTTAGTGCACCTGGAAAGGGTTATATTTCTTGTTTAACTACAGTAATAAGCACTTAATTGTAAGCGTGGTTCTTAATGATTGTAAGCTGCAATTCCTTACACAAAATGAACGAGGAAACAATAAAAACCAATGGCTTCAAGAGTTAATTATTTTCAAGAGTGGTGAGCAGTAAAAGTATCTTAATTAGCTATTGAGCCCTTTATTTTAAACAAAGAGCCCTCTTATTGTCTTTTGATTTCCACAATGCTCTCGTGCATTGATTAATTTATTATTACAGTTTTAAGACCTTTGAAAATAATAGTTTAACAAATTTAACTTCAATTTAAAAATAATAACTTGTTATTTATTAATTGTAGTAACTCACTGGTAAGCTAATTACTGTTCATCAGAAAAAAATTACAGGAATATCTTATAACATTTAAATTCTGATAATTAAATGTTATGTGAAATAAAAATTAAATCTTTTATGTACTTTCAAAAATTGTGTTTTTTGTTGTGAATTCAACTCTTTTGTAGTAAACATATTAGCCATTTAACGTAATTGAAAGTTTTTCATGTATAGACACACACAAAAACGATACTGTTAACGTATTTTTTTTTTTAATACAGGGTGTCAATGAAAGAACGCCAGGATTTTTAAAATTCGTTAATTTAAAAAATATATAAGATAGCAAAATGCAATTAATTTCTCTTAAAGGAGTAGCTCATCAAGTTTTACTTATACTAATTGGGAATGTTTTCGTCGAGAGGGGGCAGAGCTGCGGAGCATTAACCTTGAAACAACGTAACGCGGCTGTCAGTGCTGTCTTGATTGCAACTTGCGATATGGCGACGCCTCAACAACAGGCTCAATGCGTTATTTGGCTAATAGAAACTAAATAAGATGTTACGGTAGAAGAAAACTTCCTGATATTAACCATCTCGGCAAAGAATAATCAATTGTGTGGCAACCGTCCCCCAGACATGCTGGCTAGGACATGGGAAGAGGTGGAATAACGTTACGAGTGTACCGTGCCACTAATGGAGCTCAATTTGAACTTTGTTAATTTGCTAAGAAAAACTTGAAAATGCAACCTTTGCAATCATATTAAACATGTATATTAGTTTTTCACTTCATTAAAATATTTTGCCTCAAAACATCGGAGTTTTTTATAGACACCCTGTATTCTACTGCATCAACAACTGTTCTACTTTCTCGAGTAAATTCTGAGAATTGTAGGATTTTTGATCTACCACAACATATCGTAGGATTTAAAAATATTTATTTATGAATATTGTTTGTCCTTTGAACAAATAATAAAAAGGGTGCATGAATTTTTGCCCTTTTTCCTTTTTTCATGACATTTTAAATAATAAGGCATGGTTGGATATGATATATCTCTTTATTTATATATATATATATATATACATATATATATATATATATATATATATATATAAAGAGATTTTTGTGTTGGTATACTTTGTGCTACAGCCAAAACTACATGTCGTAGACACTTGATCTTGGTGTCAAAGCTTTAAATCTTATGTGCTCTATGATGGTTTGGTTTTGATATGTTTAGGACTTAGGCACAGGTTCGTCCAAAAGTGAACCATGTCAAGGATTTAGAAGTAATTTAAATAGTTAATATAATGGTTACCGTTAGAAATATCTACTATGGTTATTACTAGAATGCGCATCAAGAAATAACAAGAATAAAATAATCTCCCGGGCAAAGATGGGGTCATCAGCTAGTTTTAGAATAAATAACAAAAATTATATTTACAAAAATTCGTTATTTTGAATATTTATGTTCCCGAAGTACTTGGCAAATATAAAATTATTTCATATAAACTTGGTGTATTTTTTTCTCTAAATTAATTTGTTCGTCAGCTTAGCATAATTTGGTGGATCACAATAATGAAGCTAAAGAAAAGTAATCGGATTTGCTTTATCATTTTAAATAAGTCGACTTTTTAATCAACTATACTACATTATATTTGGAAATGTATCTGTTATATATTTGATTGAAATAAAGTTTCAAGCTTTTTTTGCGTATTCTACTGTGGCAATTTGTTAAGAGATTTTGCATGAGGATAGTCCGTAACCTAACTATTTAAAACATAGTTTTTTTGTTATTGAATTACTAACACATAGTTCTAAACAAGTAGTCTAGTTTCGCAACCATTAAAATATTTGTTCACAATAATTAGGATTAAACTGGGAAGCTTCTTATTAGGTCTGTTACGCTAAGAAACTTTAAAATATTACTTATAGAGGTTAATATATTTATCAGTTGTAATATTAAGTAAATGTGTTACGGTAGTTCGATTTTTGTTGTCTTACAACAAATTATGTAGCGAAAGGACACTTTTTATTTTACATTTACGTATATGCTAGAATTTTAAATTTTATAATTACCATGTAGTTGGCAGCAATTAAGCATGATTTAAAGTTATTTCCTCACTATCAGAAAATGGTGTTTTAAAGCCTCAACTGCATGATTAACTTTTACTTACCTATTTTTATTTTTGATAATGTTAATTTAGTACCATAAAATATATATGCAAAAGGTAAATTTAGAGAAGAGGCATGAGTTCAGATAATATACTGTTAACATTTTTGCAGCGCAAATATTTGTCAGTTGTTGTTTATACAAAAAAAACTATCCACGATGACCAAAAAGGATGGCCCTTTCTCGAGTAATTAGTTTTAAATTACCAATTTAAGTATCCTCTAAGATAATGGTTTTATTTATTAAAGCACACTGTAATAGTAAGCTACAATTTGTAATATCGATTTTAAAAAATTGTTTACATTGCAACCATTTTTACATTTTAAATGCACGCACTATTTGTTAAAGTGTGTGTATTTAGTGCTTGTACTGCAGTTTCGTATTTGTAAACTGTGCAGAAGCTTAAAATACCAATTTAGAAAAGTGACGAAAATTGATTGAGTCAAAGTCGTGGATAATAAGTGATGGTTATTAACGGAGCGCAAGGATATTAGAATACTCTATGAATATTTATCGTGAGTATTTTTTTTGGTTTTTTTCCTAACCTGGATTCTATATATAGAAAACTTATTTTGACAATGGAATTGATAAAACTAGTTATGGACTTAGCTTTAACGTATATTTAACGTGCATAAGCTTATGTTATTATAATAAGTTACCAATTATTCTACACATTTACTGGCTCTTGAAAAACATTGCCAGTTATACCTTGATTATAGAAAGAATTGACCGGCGGAGCTACCACGTGGCAGTAAAAACATAATATATCATACCGCTGTAGAAACTTAAAAACGGAGTTCCAGATTTACAGTTAACTTTATTCCAATGTTCAGTTAATTGCGTGTTATCACAAGGTTCAAATAATTTTTTCCAGACTCCGTATAGTTTGTTGCAAGACGTATAAAATCCCGACTTACGGCAGTCAGCGTTGACGTCGAATTGTTACTGTGCTTTGTCTAGCTCGCGTACCAGTAAACGAGTTTAATATAAATTTTTTATATTAACACATAAAGTCAGTGTTTTGCAACATTTAATGAATGCTTATACAAGTCTGTGTAGACGAGTGAAATAATTGCGAGTGTAGACGCAGAAATGAAATGGGATAATCTATTAATAACAGAGTTAAGAGTATATTGGACAAACAAATTAATATCGTCATTAATATTAACCATATATACGTAAATGTTGATAGTGTTCTTAATACACTAGACTAAAGATTATCAATTAAATATTTCCCAGATGCTGTTAAATAGATATTCTAAATCAATCATAGGGAATCAACTTTTTTGTGAATTTCCCGTACAGGGAAGAAGCTATTACCGTAGGACTCATGGTAAGACCTAAGCACGGGACCATCATAACTTTTCGTTATGGGGCCCCCAAAAGCAAAAAAATACCATTTGTTCGAATCTTTAGATATGCATACATGTATGTCGCAAGGCACCATCATAGCCTAAATTTTAGGGGTCTGGTAGAGCAAAACCTTCTCTCAAAAAAAATGTTTAAACCAACAGCCCGGTTCCGTTTAATTGAAGATATCTTTGTACTTTGGCAGCATGGCATGGATACATTTCAAATATTTTCGACTGATCTCAACAATTGTTCATGTCTGAACTTCACATCAACAGTTTCTTGAAAAACAGTGACATGTTACAATCTAGATATTTTCTTAGAAGATGTGAAACTAAAAACCAAAATTCATGTCAAAAAACAAAGTGCAATATTTTCATTGCAGCTGTTGTCACCCTGCTTATGAGCCTTTAAAAGCCTTTCAGCCAAAGCTAAATCTTTGTGTAGGCCTACTGATCCTGAAGACTATAATTCTTATTTGAACAAATTAAACAATGCCTTCACTCAAAGCGGTTATCCAAAAAAAAGTAATTAAAAGACAATTCAAAAAACGAACCCATTACCCAAAGCCCATTTTATCCAAAGATTTCAAAGACGATCCAAAATGCATAACCTCTTACTTTCATGGCATTTATAAAATGAATACTATAAGAACAGGATATGAACTGCTTAAGTATTCTCCCCTACTTAAGACCAACTACAATGGTTTAAAAAACCTCTTAAAATTTAAGAAACATTCTTGTAAGGCCCAAGCTTAAGCATTTCACTAATACTAGTCACAGTTCCAACCATGGATGCGAACCATGTAAAGAGCTACGTTGCGGCATTTGTAAAATCACGTTCGAGGCAGACCAATTCCGTAGTAACGTTACTGACAAAGTTTACCCAATAGTTGGTTGCATGGATTGATCGTCAAATCATGCGATTTACCAGTTATACTTTATATATTTGTTGATCAAACATCAAACACATAAACTCAAAAACCTCTTAAGAGTACGCATGACAGGACATCGGTTCTCAGTTAACCATAGGGAGACAAAAATGCCTGAGGCCTTTCACGCTGTTCAACATGATGCTGAGTTTGAAGATTGTTTTGATCTCAAAGCTATCAACAAAAACAATAGTACTGAGAACAAAGATCTCATTGAAGTAAATTTTAATAACTTCTGAATTGGCTCATCATCTAGTTTAATGGTCGAATCAACCTTATTGATTCAATTGGATTGTTGAATTAGGGACATTTATCCCTTTTTTAGTACTTAAATAAATTGTTAGACTCCTTATCAACAGTCCAAATCTAACAGTACCAGTAAACCATCTTAGCTGTACATTTATGATTATGATTGTGATATTTAGCTTTAAAAAGGAAAACTCGAAATATTGCTACGTAAAAATATTTTAATTATTTCAAAGTAAGAACGATAGTGGCCATTAACATGGTCTTCTTAATGAAATGTGGTACAGACATGTAAAGTGGTAATCACTCAGGCGAGTTCATAAACCAGCCCGGATCGTAACAGAAATAACTGAGAAGATTCAAGTTATCGCATGACAATGGCCTAATACTGTCTCATTTGCTGAGACTGAGGCGTATTGTACTTCTACTTTCCTTTGAATGTTTTAAAATGTATAAAGCAACCTAATACTGTTCTAAGCAGTGCAATTAAACAATCCCAGAGACAAAACAAAACTTTTAATTGCGTTACAGTAGCTGTACGTAACAAAGCCGTTGTAATTACTTGGAAATCCCTGAACAAAATAATATAATTACTCGTTTAAAAGTGTTTAGAGAGTTTTGCAATTTAGTTCAAATAATTATTTTTGACAATTTATGAATTGAAAATCCTGTTAATATTTGGCAGGTATTATATAAAACATTAGCCTTTCAATTTAGCAGGTTTTTGTAATCAATATTTTGTTTTGTATATTTATTTACACTTACATTAACTGCACCTATATTTACACTTATTATTTACTGTACATTAAGCATAATCAGAAAACTATGTAGTCTGGCCACTTTAATTGTTCCCCCCCCCCACCTCCTATGTTTAGACGCTTTGTATCCCAGCGGGAGTTAAGTGATTACGTTGTCTCCCGGCGGGAGACAAAGTAAACCCCATAAGCATAATATTGAAATCAATAATTCAAAAATTAGATTGCCTTCAAATCTCCACGCACACATCCATATATGTTGCGGGTAAGCGAATGCAGGCGCTAACAGCTGATTTAGTGGCAGGAATAATAAAATAAGATTAACATCAACAACGATCACCTGGAAGAACGTCTAAGAATTCATTAATCATGTAAGAACGTTGCAGCAATCAGCTGATCGATGGTGCATGCATGGTTGCAGCTACCCGGATGCAGGCGCTATTAGCAGAACGAAACAAAATGGATATTTTGGATATTTTTATTACTTACTAAGTTAATACAATAATTTATTGTTTTACTGTCTGAGCAGTTGGATCACAGAAATTGATTTTAAGTGTTATTGTGTTTCCATTGGCTGCCTACTTTTGAAACGTTACTTTAGGCTTTTTTATATTTTCTCTAAACTGAAGTTACATAAAGTAAACTTTACAAGAGCGATACAAGAGTGATACAAGAGTCACTAAAATGATACAGGTTCTAAACCAGTGAGAGCTCGGCATTTGTCTTAACTAGTATGATGACAGAAATTATGCATTTCGCACATCAGCTGATTGTGCCACTACGATTGATGTTTTAGTTTTAGCGAATTTCCCCTATAGGGAAGAAGCTATTACCGTAGGTCTCATGGTAAGTCCTAAGCCCGAGACCATGATAACTTTTCGTTTTAGGGCCACCAGAAGCAAAAAACACCATTCGTTCGAATTTTTATATATCTATATATATATATATATATATATATATATGTGTGTGTGTGTGTGTGTGTGTGTGTCTGTCAGCACGATAGCGGCCGTAAATATGGTCCGATCATAATGAAATTTGGAACAAACATGTAAAGTGGTAATCGAATGGACGAGTTCGTGAACCAGCCCGATCGAACCACCGGAAGGGGGGTAAAGGGGGATAAACAGCCCCAAAAATGGGTTTTTTGAGTTTTTTACACATAAAAATAAAATTTATCGAATCTTTGTCGGCACCATTGAATTCAGCTCAAAAAAACAAACAATTTAGTGTTTTGAATCATTGCTCTATGTCCATTGGTTACCGTGATATTGAAAGTAGTAAACACAGTACGTTGTCCCAATGTTAACCTTATGGGGAATAAGTAAAATTCTATATCTCGCTTATTTCTCAACATATCTGGATAAAACTTGGTTTGTGGCTTCATCTAGATGAGATCTAATGTATTTTAGTCTAAAATCCCCGAAATTTCAATTTTTGTGGCAGGAAACCTGCATAATCATTCCCCATGTTATCCTTATGGGAAATAAAAAAAATTCTATATCTTGCTTATTTTTTAACATTTCTTGATAAAACTTGGTATATGGCTTCTTCTAGTTAAGATCTACTAAATAATGAATTAAAACCAACCAGTTTTAACATACCTGTTGCAGCAAACCTGCATAATCATTCCCCATGTTATTCTTATGGAGATTACAAAACATGTAAAATCTCGCTAAGTTGGATTGAAATACCGTTTGTTGTGTTGCATCTGAAATTCGCTGAGTATGCAGGTCTGCTGCAACGGGGGTATTTTATATGCATATCCTCTTATTTGAGTTGACTCATACCATCATGGGTGAAACTAATGAGTTTTGGTCAACTCAAGAGGGAATTATTTCGGTGAGGTTTGTTGTATACTCGTGAGATGTTTACAATACTCGCATCACTCATGTTTTAACTTAAATCTCAATCGTTGATTAAGAGCTTGCTCAATAAAATCATAGCATTAACTATTATTAATAGCTAAATCTTTGTGCTGTGATAACTCCATTTCGGTAAAATAGTGTACTCTTCACAAACAATGGTGAAACTTGAAAAAACCCTTACTACCAGATTCAAGAATAAATCATATTCATGCAAACTTTGAATCATCACCTCATGTGGCCTTATTGTGATTTTAATCAGTCACATTATTGATACATTTAGTTATTTTCAAAATAAATATGGTTACGGTTTTTATGTGTCGATTAAACTATCGAACTATTTATGCGTGTAAAATCAGAAACAATCATAGTTAGTAATGGTGCTTGTATATAGTCACTTCTTTCCACAATAATCATCTATATAATTAAAACAACAACAACATGTAGGCCTATATTAGATCATGAATATCTAAAAAACATCAATTAACATGCAATAGCGATTAAGGACCGCATGTTTTTTAATAGTAAAAACAACATTCAATGTTGTGTGCATTAAATATAAGCAAATACTCGTAAATCGTAACTCAAATATAATATTCATTATGATATTCAAAAAGCAATTCACTTCAACCACGATCAAACTTTACCGCTCCTAAACATAACACTACGTTCTTCCAGCATAACATCTCTTATAGGCTAATTATTATTATTATTATTATTATTATTATTATTATCTATATATAAAGGAGAAGGGGTTTTCTATCGGACAGCAAATCTCCAAAACTATAAGACCTAAAGAGTTGAAATTTGGCACATGTGTTACTCTTGGGTTTTAGATGCACACTAAGAAACGGTTTTACAAAATTCCCATAGGGTTTCGCCCTATGGTACTTCAAAGTTTTAATGTTAAATTATAGGGAAGGATATAAGGTTGTCATGGCAACCTTAAAAAGTAGGACAAATTAAATCCTAAAAAAGACAGAGGTAGTTTTTATGTTTTTCCACGGGTGAAACCGTGTTGATCAGCTAGTAATTATTATAATTGTTTGAGGTATTTTAACTCATTGACTCAGGACCTTAAGATGGAATTATCTCTATCAAAATTCCGGAATCGTTTAAAAAATTGTTAATAGCCAAGGTGTACTACAGTATCCATGATTTCCTCGTCAATAGATATTAATTTAATTTTCTGATTGGTGTGCACTTTTTTATTATTTTTTTATGTTAAGAATGTACAGTTTTAATTTTACAATATTATTTATGTTATAAATGTTGTCGATGCCCATTCAATGTACTTGTTTTTTGCAAATAAAGTCTTGGTCTTCAAGTCTTGACGTGTTGAAGTCTTGAACTCTAGTTAGGTATATCTTTAAAATTAATTGTTGCAAGAGTAATGCAGTTTTAATTCCAATAAGAATTAGAAATCTCTGAGGAATCAATTTGAATTTTAAGAGATATTTCATAATTCTCAGGGCGAATATTTAAGCGCCTCATTTACATGATAAAGCACAGCGAAATTATGCCTCGTGTAATTATATTTATTGGATTTTAAAGATGTTACGCTAGAAAATGCAATCCTCTTTTAAAAATTACATCATCAAAGAGTCCTATTTCCCCGTCTATAATAGACTTTTTGACTTGAGCACTAAATTACATCAAATCATGACAATTGATTTATTAGTTGTCACTACTTGTAACCGTTCTCCGTACAGCTAAATAATGATCTCAAAAACAATAGTTCCTACAGAAACCAAATGAAAACTTCCAGAACGCTAAAAATTAGTCCAGGCTTATGGTGTGAATCCGCACGTAATTTTACGAAAAACTAAATAGGAATATATGTGGTGGGCCAGGTCCGTGATTCACAATTCTGCAAAATTCCAGTCCAGTCTGTTCAATATAATTTTTGGGTTTACCTAGAACGGCAGACAACCACACAGAAACGACCTTTTTTGTAATATTACTAGTTTTTGCAATTGCTCTACACACTGGTTGACAGGGAAATCAACAATAGTACCTGTGAAAACTAAATAAAATCACAAACATTAGAACAAAATATAACACAAGTCGCCAAAGAAGCGAAGCTCGAGGGATTTGGAGGACGTTAATGGAGCTATGTGTTGACCGAATTCATCATCTACCTTAAGTAAAATTTCAAAAGATACAAGTAGGTAGACTGTTGTTTTTTTTTTGTTTTTTTTCGTAAGCCTTTACTTTTAAGTACATATTTTTAATGCTTGCAAAAATTAATATTCCATCTTATACTTATTTTATTGACGGGAGAAAAAAAAAGTAAACTAAGCTAAAAGAAGTTTTAAACTATCAACATTTTAGTGACGTCAGATAGTTGTGAGGAGCTGCCGAGTTAACCAACGCTTTGGCATGTACAGTTTCCGCAACGCAATTAAAAGTTTGGTTTTGTCTCGAGACGTTGTAATTTGGCTGCTTAAATAGTTTCATCTTTAGTTAAAAGAAATTTGAATAAGTTACCCCTTTGTGTTTTAATATATAAGTCCAACAAAGCAAAATCGCTGCGTATCCCAGATGAAGCCTGGACCTCACATGTCGAAAACACATTTTGACTTGAAAATTCACAGGCCTTTCATAGGTAAATCAAGTAATCAAGTAACCCTTTTTATCTCAATTCCAAACTATAAATAAACGCTAAAAGGTTAGGACATTATCTGGATTCATTCCTATTTTTAGCGGCAACCTTAGAGAGATAACCTTACGAAAGTTATTTTCATTTCATAAACTACTTTGATTATATAAATTGGAGCGTTTGCTGTTCCTTCATATGAAATTATTCGTTATGTAAACTGAAATAGGCTCGACAAATTATCTGAGAATCAACGTAACAAGTTTTACAGAATTTAAACCAATCAAAATGTCCATCCGTTTTCCCGGTGCTTTTATCTTCCATAATTAATATTTTGATTGGTTTTGGTTTCATATCGGAAATAAATATTTACACTAATACCTTATTTATCAACATTTGTTGTATTAGCAATGTTAAAAAACTCAGGAAAAAGAGAAAGTAGTGTCGTTTTTTTAACTACGACAGTAATTTTAATTCTGCTGAAATTTACAACTTCTAATTATTTTTTTCCAGTTTTCCATCTTTTACCTGACGAGCTTTCAAACCATAACTTGAATTCGACAAGTTATCTACAACCTTACTCACAGTCCAAGGTTTGTTGTAAACAATTCTCTGTAATCTCCAGTCGTACTTTACCATAGTAAGGTACGTGTAATCCCTTATCATTTTCTAAAATACCCTTTAAATTATCATCTGAACAACATTTTTAGAGGAAAATCAAAAATAGTGGTCTAGTTCAGTCTTTCTCAACCAGTGGTACGCACTGGTGGTACGCGAAGGCCTTTCAGGTGGTACGCAAGAGATTGAAGTAGTAAAAACTAAAATGGTTACCGAACGAACGCTGTCCCACGAGCAGTAAAGTCACACTTAATGTTAATAATATACTTAGCTGTATCAAAAGTTATTTTAGTTAAATTGTTTTTATTTATAATTTTAATGAACTTTTCCAGAATAAGATTTGGTCATAATCAGCGTCATGATATGCCAATATCGTACCAAATTTTAGGACAAAATTATTTTTTAGAATATTCGCTTTCCGAGCATAAACCACATAATGTAATGATTCTCGATTGCCATAATTGCCTGGACTTAACTTATTTTTATAATAAACTCAAGATACATAAGACGTATGACACGGACTATGGGTCATGAGTGAGTAGCCATCAACGTTTAGTTGTCAAATTTAGTCGAGCCTCTATTGTTACTCTTTCATTTTAAGAGTAGTTCTTTTTAGCATTATAAAATGTTCTTTTCATTGCAAAAATGCTACTACCATTTTTAAGTGTTAATTTGGTGGTAATACTTGGGTTTGATCTGTTTTAGCGAATTTCCTTAAAGGAATAAGCTATTACGGTAGTACTCATGGTAAGACCTAAGTCCGAGACCATGTTAACTTTTCATTTTGGGGTCCCCAGAAGCAAAAAATACCATTCGTTCGAATTTATATATATATATATATATATATATATATAATATAAAGGAGAAGGGGTTTTCTATCGGACAGCAAATATCCAAAACTATAAGACCTAAACAGTTGAAATTTGGCACATGTGCTCCCCTTGGGTTTTAGATGCACACTAAGAAACGGTTTTACAGAATTCCCAAAGGGGTTCTCCCTATGGTACTTCAAAGTTTTAATGTTAAATTATAGGGAAGGACATAAGGTTGTCATGGCAACCTTAAAAAGCATGACAAATTAAATTCTAAAAAAGACAGAAAGTTTTGGTTTTTCCACGGGTGAAACCGTGTTGATCAGCTAGTATATATATATATATATATATATATATATATATATATATATATATATATATATATGTCTGTTAACACGATAGCGGCCGTAAATATGGTCCGATTTTAATGAAATTTGGTACAGACGTGTAAAGTGGTAATCACTCGGACGAGTTCGTGAACCAGCCCAATCGGACCACCGGAAGGGGGGGTAAAGGGGGATAAACCCCCCCAAAAATGGGTTTTTTGAGTTTTTCACATAGAAAAATAAAATGTGTCAAATTTTTGTCGGTACCCTTGAATTCTGCTAAAAAAACAAACAATTTAGTATTTTGAATTACTGCTCTATGTCCATTGGTTACCGAGATATTGAAAGTGATAAACACAGTACGTTGTCTCAATGTTAACCTTATGGGAAATAAGTAAAATTCTATATTTCGCTTATTTCTCAACATATCTTGATAAAACTTGGTAAATAGCTTCTTCTAGTTCAGATCTACTAAATATTGAATTAAAACCAACCAGTTTAAAAATACCCGTAGCAGCAAACCTGCATACTCATTCCCCATGTTATTCTTATGGAGCTTACAAAAACATGTCAAATCTCGCTATATTGCATTAAAATATGTTGTTTTGCATTTGAAATTCGCTGAGTATGCAGGTCTGCTGCAGCGGGGGTATATATATATATATATATATATATATATATATATAGATCTATATATCTATATATGTGTCTGTTAGCACGATAGCAGCCGTAAAAATGGTCCAATCTTAATGAAAATTGGTACAGACGTGTGAAGTGGTAATCACTCGGACGAGTTCGTGAACCAGCCCAATCGAACCACCGTAAGGGGGGGTAAAGGGGGATAAACCCCCCAAAAATGGGTTTTTTTGAGTTTTTTACATAGAAAAATAAAATTTATCGAATTTTTGTTGGCACCATTGAATTCAGCTAAAAACCCGAACAATTTAGTATTTTGAATCACTGCTCTATGTCCATTGGTTACCGAGATATTGAAAGTGGTAAACACAGTACGTTGTCCCAATGTTAACCTTATGGGAAATAAGTAAAATTCTATATCTCGGTTATTTCTCAACATATCTTGATAAAACTTGGTAAATGGCTTCATCTAGTTCACATCTGCTAAATAATGAATTAAAACCACCCAGTTTTATTATACCTGTAGCAGCAAACCTACATACTCATTCCTCATGTTATTCTTATGGAGCTTACAAAACCTTGTCAAATCTCGCTATGTTGGATTGAAATATGTTGTTTTGCATTTGAAATTCGCTGAGTATGCAGGTCTACTGCAACGGGGGTATTATCTTTTTAGTAATAGGCTTAAATATATATCCTTTAAATCAAAATACGATCTAAAAATTTACATTGACGATTAAAATAAAATATATTTAGCTGGGAATAACAAAACCGTCAAAGGGCAACTATGAGCACTGTTGGAGGGGATCTCTCAGTGGAAGGGGGGGGGGGAGATCCTTGCGATGGTACGCCAAAATATTAAAAATGTGGTAGGTGGTACGTGGACACAAAAAGGTTGGGAACCACTGGTCTAGTTGAACGATGCGGCGTTGCAGATTATAATTAAGGCGTTCCACTTAAAACTCACTTATCGACTTTTTTTCGATTTCGAGGTACTGGCATCACTGGATTCGTTGGAAAAATCTGCATCGACCTTTAACATTAAACCTTCCCAAAATTCACTTTTTATATTTTTAATTAATGTAGAAAATCAGGTATCTTTCCAAAACTGGGGTATTGTTGTTCCATAACTCACTCATTACAACAGCCAATCAAAATGCCTCATTTTCATGACATTCACCTGAAATTTTCAAGTCACGTGACAAATTGTAGCAACGTTATTGGCCAGATGGAAAGAGAGAGTTTTGGAAAGGCAGCAGTTTCAGCTACAGTATCAAAATGAAGCATTTTGATTGACTGTTGCAATGAGTGAGTTACGGAACAAGACCCCTAAAATAAGTCAGTTTTGGAAAGACACCTGTTTTTCTACATTAAATTAAAAATAGAAAAAATTAGTTTTAGAAAGTTTTGATGTTAAAAGTCTGTCCATATTTTTCCAACGAATCCAGTGATGCCAATACCTCAAAATCGAACACACTCCTTACAACGTGTCATGCCAAAACTCGCTGATTGGCAACAGAAAATGAATGTTTCAGAAGGTTCCAGAGGTAATGTGTCACCAAATTACTCCAATAACATTTGAAGAACATGAAAATTACAATCTAGAAAAGTTTTTTTTTAGTCTGTAAAGTTTGTCAAACTGCAATGAGTGAGTTTTGGAATGGAACGACACAATTATTGCTGTTAAATTATCCTTTCTAAAATAATCTTTGACGCCAGAGTTATTGAAAGGTTGTAAGTTGTAATACAGTAATGGGTGGCATATGTACTCTATTCCATATGTATATATTTCAGGAATTTGATCAGTTTAAATCAAATATTTCTCTACGCACCAATAATCAAATATTTAGTAATACGCGCCATCGAAGATATTACAAATAACACCATTTGCTCAGATGTACATTTTTTAACCAAACAAAAACAGCTGCATAATTTTTTTTTTCTCCTCAACTATTTATTTTTTTACATTGTTTTATTTCTGGATCAATATACAATATATTATACACAGAAAGGATAACAGTACAGCGATAACATTATCGGGTTCGCTCTATTTAGAGACACCCATGAGCAAAATTAAATTAAAATAGTTAACAATAAGGAAAGAAAAAGAAATAGATTTGCAGAAATAATTCAATTAAATTCTTCCGTCGTGTCACCAAAATCTTGAGGGATATGTGGTTTCAATCTACGGTTGAGGGTTGGTTCCCCAATGTTGAATGCCACTGCTCCAGGGACGAGGTGCAAATTTGAAAGAAAATTTCTTGTAGTCACTGTTACAAAGGTTTTAATAGAACGAAGGCCTAATTCACGGTGTATTTGTGCATTTCGAATGTACCAAGGGGTGTTTATAGCTATTCTTAACACTTTATTTTGGAAAATTTGAATTTTATTAAGTTTAGTGGGGGATAGGCACATGCCCCAAACTAAACAAGCATACATGATTAAAGGACGGAGAATTGTTTTGTAAATCAAAAGGGTATATTCAGGTTTCAATGTTGAATTACGATTTATTAATGGAAACAATATGGCTAAGCGAGCATATGCCTCTGTTAATTTTGAATTTACATGCAAGTTCAAGTTAGTTCTTTATCTAAATATATGCCCAAATATTTTATACCTTGATCATCAGGGTTCCACGAAACAATTATAAACTTAATGACACAAGTTCCAAGCAAATGAGAGCTTGGCATTTGACAAAAGAAATGTCATGATATAAATTACGCAATTCTCACATTAGCTGGTTGTTCCGCCACTACGATTCATGTTTTCAGACATTCCAAGTTCCGTATGGGACAATCTAATAATGTTGCAACTAGTTTTGTGGACTTAAAACATCAACCTGGTTTTAGAGATAAAATAAACTTTTATTTCCATGTCATTTTATTATTTAATACGTAATACATTTTCGATTTCTTGGAAAGATTCAAAACATTTGAAAAAATTAACAGAAGACTGGTTCTGTACGGGACATCGCAAAATCACTTACCATCCTAGTTTTGCAAAAATCTCTTATTCTACTTGTTTAAAATGTTTAGAGTGTACAAAAAAGACACATTTTTGTACCACTTAAGAACTTAATTATTATCTTTATCAGAATATTAGTTAAGATTTGTTTTCAGTCTTTTAGCTTTAATATAGGACAAGCGGTTCCGTATAGGACCCGTGTAAATGGCTTTATCAGATATTAGTTCAGATTTGTATTCAATTTTTTAGCTTTAATATAGGACGTTAAACGGTTCCGCATAGGACTCGTATGAATGTAAGTTTTAAATCAAGCAATTTTCAGTAGTTGTAGCATACATTTAATACTATTTCATCAATACACACCTAATTTGGAACTCAAAACTCTATTTAGGTTTATGAAATAAAAACAGATCAAGAAAATTAACTAAAATGAATCTCTAATGTTTATGTTTATGTTGGGGGGCTACAAAATCTTTAAAAGTGAAATCTTAACAATCTTCTAACTTGGATTAGGATAGTGTTCTAAATTTTGAGGCATTTTAGCCTAAATAATTGAAATAATGGTTATTTTAATCTTGCTTCTTGTAGGCTCATCAATGATTCTGGAATGGCTGTTTTAGTTTGTTTATGTGCCCAGCCTTAAATCTAATTTGACCATCGAGAGTGAAAGTGATTGATTTTTCTGATCATGGGGTAAATTTTATGTATATTGAAGTGCCCGCCTACAAACTTGTAGGTAGCCGGATCGATCCCGAGAAAAGTTAGTAGCTTTTTGAAGGGTTGTTTCTGGAGCCAGCTGCCATTGGTTGTTGGGCTATTAATTAACAATCCTGTCTAAGGAACATGCCAACCTTAGTCAGTATCAAGGCTACAAGATCGCGCCACTATCATCACGATCATCACACTCATCCTTCACTCATATTCAGGGTAACGTCCTCCATGAGGTACCTGTCTTATTAAAGTGATTAACTGATTAAGTGGTCGTAGATAAAGTAGTGTATGTAACGATTGTATTCAGCCTTTTAGCCCCTCGTGAAATGTTTACTTACAACTCACTCGTAAAATGTTAACCTATATCGAGACGTAAAGACGTTCATAATACAATCGTTGCTTAAACTACTAATATATTGTATATCTAAAATATATAATCAAGTAATCCTCTCGATGACTTATACGCAAAGTGAGTTATTGGTGTGGCACTTGAGAAAAACAATTAAGAAGAAAACATGAATATGATTGTTACAGCTATAAATTTTAACATTATTATTACACTATTGTACGTTTAGACAACATAATGAACTGTATAAAACAGAACATAATTCAAAAATTTTATGTTTTCCTCCCAAAGATTTGTTAGAATGCATCTCTGTTTCTCTGCAGTGAGATGTTGTAAGGTATCATGCAGCAGCATCCAAACTGAGCTTAAACTTCATGAAATTCGTAAGATTGTAACAGGTACCAAGTTCGTCACTATTATCTGATATTCGAAAGAAAAAAGCTCTCTAATTACCAAATTTAGCTTAAGCTAAAAACATCCAGTTAGGTTACGATTCTCATTATGGTTTATTTATTGTAATCGAACGTGATGAACATAAGTTAAGAATCGAGCTCTGAACGTAAAGATGAGTTCGTAACATAAAGATCGTGAATGAAAAGCGAGACATAACCAATTGATAACCAATAATTTTATATTATGTGAACTATTTATTAGTTTTTCCAAGGGCAGTTGCTATTTTAATTTTTTCACCGAGGTAAGCTTATTGGGGAACACAAACAAAGAACTTGTAGTAAGTATACACTGAAGTTCGCCTCGTAAATTGTCGTTGCGTGTAAGAATGTAGGGATATGGGGAATCTAGGGACCCAGGCTCAGGTTTAGCAGTTTATTTCTGATAAATGTAGCTTTGTACTTTTTTTCTCCCGAAAATATTTTATTTCGTTCATTCTTAACAAAGTAAGGACATTCATACAGTAAGTGTCTTGCAGTGTTTTAAGTTCAAGACCATGCTGCATTCTTCGTCCGTCGACAGTCCGCATCGTGATATTATTATTTGCAACAGTTTTTTATCAAAATTTCTTCTCCATTTGCCAATGTTTTTAATATATCACGATATAATATTAGTTAGTATCCATTAGGTTGTAGAGCTTTATGTACTAATATTATTTTTTGTGATTCATTGTGAAATAGGCTCCATGTCGGACTTAACGTCAAATTTGTCATAAAATCTAGTTATTTTCAAAATTTTAAAATCCAGCAACTTCAGTTTACATTAACATTCTACACATTACACTACAAATACATCAATTAGAAAGTAATTTAGGGTGGCGGGCTCATTTTTATTCGTCATATTCCATTTTCTGTATTATATTTTTCCATACGTCATTTTAATTATAATCATACCCTAATCTCGGCTCCATGAATACCCATTACTTGAGATACAACGCAAGTTAATGATAATCTTATTTGATTCGTATGTCTAGCTTTAGCCAGGTTTAGAGGACAATATGAAGTAATACCCTAGCCTACCCCAAAGATATTTTTCACTTTAAATTTAATTCATAGTTCAGTGTTACTTCTTTGTTTGAAATTCATTGTTGGTGATGGTAAGTTTGTAATTTGACTTTGGTTTTTCCGGACATTTGCCATCACTGATTAGTAAAAACAAGTTTAACGACGTTTCGGAATTTGGAATTTTAGTGTTGCATCGAATTTTTTTTGTTAATATATACACTAGGAGTTTGGTAAGAATCTCAATTTTTTTCAATTTCTGTATTACTCATAGAACATAATATTTTTATTTAGTCTATGAAATTTACAGTTTTTCAAAAGGAAATATTGCCAGCCTAGCATAACACTATATTAAGAGCTACAAGCTCTGGTTTTCAGAATGAAAAACTTTACATCTTGTAATCAAAACCTAAAGCATCCTAAGTAAACTCGTAGCTTAATGAATATTTTGAAACGGTGCCAATCAAACGGTCGGATTAATTTTGGTCTTAAGTCTAACATAATCTGTGAAGTATCTACGGCAGTGATGGTAACTGGGTTGCCTCCAGTAGTCGCTCATTGTGACTTCAATTACTGGAAATGTTCATTTCGATTATGCGCTTCGTGGCACACGTACAGCTCTGTTCTAGATAATTATATCGTGTATAGTTTTTTTTTACCAATTTATTCAAGAGTAAAACACATTAAAATTAGCTTTGTAAGGTAAAAATGCTTTCGTAGAATCGTTTTTAATTAGCTAGAGCTAAATTGGAGTTTGATAATAAATATATTTATCACAGAGTTTCTGATTGACAGTCTATTCATGATGAATCCCTCTTAAAATATACGGTTTGATTAGTGTTAAAATATTTGGAATATTTATTGATTGTTAACTTAGGATATCATAATTTCATTCGAGAAATATTATTATGCCGGGTTTTAGCGAATTTCCTTAGTTTTTTTTTTGTCTTTATCACGGGTTTCAAATGGAAACCTCAACGCATGGATGACAAACAGAAACGCTGCAATTACGAATTTTTTACCAACATTTTTGAACCACCACCGCCTTACAAGACTTTTGCCGAAATATATACAAATCTAGTTTGACCTTATTACTATAAGAAAATGAAGGTCATATGTTCCATTCTTCAACACATACCAATTTAATTCAAAAGATGATATGCAAAATGTTGCTTGGAATTTTTTTCACTTTAGAACTAGTAAAAATATTACTTTTATGGATAAGTACATTTTTTATATAAAAAAAAGGTACTGTTTAGCTAATGTACTCAGGAAAAAACACTTTCTAAAAGTTTCACTGTTTCACAACTATGTTCTCTATCCTATAAAATATAATATCTAAAACAACATACATGTTAACAAGGAGCTTGGTGAAAAATTACTTAAATACAGAATCTGAGGGTGTTATTTCTATAACTTATTTAGCTAGCCTTTTAAGTAATAACACATAGACGTATTGGTATTAACCAATCTAGGCTAGTTTAACCTTGTAAAATTTTCAATGTGACTTTTTGGTGCTAACTCTCTAGTTCCAGCCTTGGTACGTTCATAATTAGATGAGTAAAATTATGATGGACATAACCGGTAGGCCTACCAATGTATATTAGGGTGAACATAGAAAGCATATCCGAACTTTGGCATTAGATTCCTTACATCCGAAATAAGAAAATTCAAAATTAAGGTATGTGCTAATATGACGTTTATTCAGATTACCGTCATTTACTATTTTTCACAAAATATTTGTCATCCTAAATTTTACATTTTTAACTCGATATGCATCTTATCGAGTTTTGTCAGATTATAAAAAATAATCAACCTGAATTCAATACTAAAATTATAAATGGCGGTTATTGAAAATATTTGAAAATGGGGCTCTAAATTAAAATATGCCAAACGGTAATTTTTACAAAAAAAAAAAAATAAATACCAAAAGTATTTGGTAAATTTAATTTCCAAAATTATTAGAGCACAATCATGGAAACCGGTTCATAAAAAACTGAGTTATGATTGAATAGGCTATAGCTAACGGGGCAACAAAATGGGCAGCTCAACCTATTTTGCGACGAGCCATGCGTTGAAATAGGCAAATTTTGTTGCCCATTTTGAACCAAATTCAACCATAACTCAGTAATTTTTTAACTGAATTATATAATTTTGGTGTCATTATATTGCAATTCAAATGTGCGCTAAACATTTTCATACCTAATAATATTTCGTTTAGCTTACCGGTTTTAAGTTATTTCAATTGAAAGATTTTAAATGACCGCAATTTTGAAAGTCACCGTTGTATCATGTTGATTAATTTTTTTTTTTAACTGATCTTTACTAGTTCAAGGTGGAAACCCCATGTTTTTTTAAGCAATTGGGTTTTAAAACTATGGAGATAACACATATTTTGAAAAAATACAACGTATGGGATAAATATGCATTTTAGGAAATGCCTTCATATTATTATTTTTCCTTGTTTAGATGTAAGGAATCACATCTAAGTTCGTAAATGTTTATCATAAATACCCGGAATAACCAAGCACCTGGGTTTTGAGAATATTTAACAGTGAAGTCCTTTAAAGAAATCTCTAGAAAAAACCTATCTTTGGGCTTACGTTTATGCTTTAAAATGTGTTAGTTGAGACACTAACGTGTCTTATTTTAAGGAATATATGAGTTCAGTATGAGTGCAGTATAAACCTGCACTTTTTGCTTCGTGTGCAGGTAAAATCTGAATCTATGGAGCACTATGAGGGCAGTAAATTTTGAGGCTCCAAGACCATACGGGAATCAAATCCAATCAGGCATGAGGTAAACCAAAACGTCCTTCCCTAGTAGCTTGAATCATTTTTAGATTAAAAAAGTATAAAAAAACTATTTTAGATTTTAGGTATTTTAGCTATGTCACCTCATAGTCTCACCTCATACATTATTCAACAGTCTATTCATTATACCAACGACCAATGCCGCGTCATATCTCTCGTTTTTACGGATTAAAGTAGCAATAATCTGTTAAGCCAAAAGACCATAAACGTAATTAATCTCTATGTCTGTGTAAATTTGACTAACAATCAAACATGAAAAAACTAACAAGCTAAAGAAATCAAACGAATTTTGATTATAGTTTGATAAAATTGTGATGTTTTCCTGGAATTACATGGGACGTTATGATCACGCAATAGTTTCCTAATTGGAGCTTTTATCGTTATAACTGTTCCGATGATTGGCGAAAATTGGCTTCACACTAATCAACTTACTGACCAAACCAATTTGCTGCTTCTACCTGGAATGTTTTACATTAGGGATAGGCTACAACCAAATCATTTAACATCCATTTGAAACTAAGGTTTCATTTACTTTTAGCGAATTCTCCCTTAAGGAAAGAAGCTATTACCGTAGGTCTCATGATAAGACCAAAGCCAAAGACCATAATAACTTTTCGTTTTGGGGCCCTCAGAAGCAAAAAACACCATTCGTTCGAATTTATATATATATATATATATATATATATATATATATATATATATATGTTTGTGTGTGTGTGCGCGCGCGCGCGCGCGCGCGTGTGTGTGTGTGTGTGTGTGTGTGTGTGTGTGTGTGTGTGTGTGTGTGTGTGTGTGTGTGTGTGAGAGAGAGAGCACGATAGCGGCCGTAAAAATGGCCTGATCTTAATGAATTTGGTACAGACATGTAAAGTGGTAATCCCTCGGACGAGTTCGTAAGCCAGCCCGATCGGCCCACTATAAAGGGGAGAAATGGGGGGTAACCTCCCCAAAAATGGTTTTTTTTTAGTTTTTTACATAAAAAACAAAAATAATTCAATTTTTTGTATCACCATTGAATTCAGCTCAAAAAAACAAACGATTTAGTCTTTTGAATCACTGCTCTATGTTCATTGATTACCGAGATATTGAGGGCGGTAAACACAGTACGTTGTCACAATGTTAACCTTATGGGAAATATGTCAAATTCTATATTTCGCTTAATTCTCAACATATCTTGATAAAACTTGGTAAATGGCTTCTTCTTGTTCATATATACTAAATATTGTATTAAAACCACCCAGTTTTAATATACCTGTAGCAGCTAACCTGCATACTCATTCCCCATGTTATGGAGCTTACCAAAACATGTCAAATCTCACTATGTTGAATTTAAATATATTGTTTTGCATTTGGAATTCACTGATCGTGTAGGTCTGCTGCAACGAGGGTATTGTTTATTGCTAAATTACTTGCACTAAGTTTCCTTCAATAATTCATGGTACACGGGATTGCTAATGAGAGTCTTTTTTCTGAATTCGGATTGTTTTCCTCACTCATCGGTACGAGATAGAATAAAAACTAGGCATTGCGTTGAAGCACATGGCAACCACATTATATATGAAATACTCGCGTTGCCACACACCTGCAAACTCAGCGAATTTAAAATGCAAAACTACAGAAGTCAGATTAATCCTTACATCAAGTAAGTAATATATCATTGACTAAATCAAGTCTATGGTAACATAAACATATGTGCATGTGTGTGCATTTATAAAACAATGTGGATACGATCCATAAGAATAACATCAACGAAAATCGAATATTCAGGTTGGCTACCAGATGTGAAGCACATGGCAACATGGCAACCACATTATTTATGAAATACTCGCGTTGCCACACACCTGCAAACCCAGCGAATTTAAAATGCAAAACTACAGAAGTCAGATTAATCCTTACATCAAGTAAGTAATATATCATTGACTAAATCAAGTCTGTAACATAAACATATGTGCATGTTTGTGCATTTATAAAACAATGTGGATACGATCCATAAGAATAACATCAACGAAAATCGAGTATTCAGGTTGGCTACCAGATGTGAAGCACATGGCAACATGGCAACCACATTATATATGAAATACTCGCGTTGCCACACACCTGCAAACTCAGCGAATTTAAAATGCAATACTACAGAAGTCAGATTAATCCTTACATCAAGTAAGTAATATATCATTGACTAAATCAAGTCTATGGTAACATAAACATATGTGCATGTGTGTGCATTTATAAAACAATGTGGATACGATCCATAAGAATAACATCAACGAAAATCGAGTATTCAGGTTGGCTACCAGATGTGAAGCACATGGCAACATGGCAACCACATTATTTATGAAATACTCGCGTTGCCACACACCTGCAAACCCAGCGAATTTAAAATGCAAAACTACAGAAGTCAGATTAATCCTTACATCAAGTAAGTAATATCATTGACTAAATCAAGTCTATGGTAACATAAACATACGTGCATGTTTGTGCATTTATAAAACAATGTGGATACGATCTATAAGAATAACATCAACGAAAATCGAGTATTCAGGTTGGCTACCAGATGTGAAGCACATGGCAACATGGCAACCACATTATATATGAAATACTCGCGTTGCCACACACCTGCAAACTCAGCGAATTTAAAATGCAAAACTACAGAAGTCAGATTAATCCTTACATCAAGTAAGTAATATATCATTGACTAAATCAAGTCTATGGTAACATAAACATATGTGCATGTGTGTGCATTTATAAAACAATGTGGATACGATCCATAAGAATAACATCAACGAAAATCGAGTATTCAGGTTGGCTACCAGATGTGAAGCACATGGCAACATGGCAACCACATTATTTATGAAATACTCGCGTTGCCACACACCTGCAAACCCAGCGAATTTAAAATGCAAAACTACAGAAGTCAGATTAATCCTTACATCAAGTAAGTAATATATCATTGACTAAATCAAGTCTATGGTAACATAAACATATGTGCTTGTTTGTGCATTTATAAAACAATGTGGATACGATCCATAAGAATAACATCATCGAAAAGCGAGTATTCATGTTGGCTACCAGATGTATGTAGAACTGGGGGGATTCCGTGCCGTAATTCGGTATATCTAAACCGAAGAAAGCCACATGTACTTACATTATCTCAATTTCGTTTTTTTTTTGAGGAGTAAAAGTTTATTTGTCTTCGTTTTATGAATGCCGTAGTTTGTGAGTGTTTCGTTCGTTCGTCCGCTTGTTTCTTCGGTTGCTCGCTCGTTTGTTTGTTAATTTGTATGTCGTTTGCAAGAACAGCTGTTTCGAATGATTACATTTTAAAAACTCAAATATCAATAAATTTTTATTCAGTTCAGATTATTTTTTCTAACCCTTGCGAAGAACGTGCACAGCATGTTTCCCACAAGAGTGTCAACAATGTAGTGGGACAATGTACTCTATTTGCCGCTATTAATATTCCTCAACCAGTGAACTTAAAACAATGATTCCAAGTACCAAACTAATTGTTTTCTTAACAAAATTAAACTATATATAGGAAAAGTATAGTATTGTAATTAATCTTAGTAAAAAGTTCAGCAAATTATTTTTTTTTATTTTAATGTATTTTACTCAGTTTTTATCATAGGTAAATATTAAATGTAATCATAAGATATCATTTAGTTTTTATTATGTGTCTTTATTACGGTACATAATAAAACCGTCGTCATAATAACATTGTCGTCATAAAAACATTGTCGTCATATTTTACTACGGTACATAATAAAACTTGAGTCTTTTCTTTTATAGTCCTATAAGACATTCACAAAGTTTGAAGATGATACTTCAAATAATGTAACAATTACAAATAAGGAAAAAATCAATACAGACCGAAGGATGAAAAACCAGAATTATGAAACCTATGTCAATAATTATTTACTTTAACATGACGAATCAAGTCCCAGTGTTTTAATTTTTGGCTGTGATATACTTTATATATTATTTAAAAATGCGTTCGTATAGTTTTAGCTTATTTTCGTTATTGTCTTTTAAATTGCTTATAAAAAAGTTATAAATATAAACATTTTTTATTGTGACATAAGTCTAAATACTAATAACATAAATCCAATATAAATAAAATTGTCACTTCAAAGTGCAACCAAAGGAAATTCATGGGATGTATATCGATCAGAGCTAAGGAATGTTTTGGCTAGCTCCCAAAACGTGTAGCAGATAACTGTAGAGACTCTTATCGCGGTCCCAGACTCAACTTTCAAAATGCTTTAAGAAGTGATTTTAAATCCTAGATACAAAAATTGCTGCCAAAAGAATTTGTATTAAATATTGGGAATTCCCCATTATAAAACTAAGTTTTAGTCATAGCTGTCGTCATGAAAGAACAACAAAAACTTTTTTTCTAGAGGTCGTCGTTGCGTGCTCAATCACTGTCCAACTTGAAAATCGATCTTCTGTTACTGAAGAAGTCTAACCGTTGATTGTCTTCACTCTCAATTTGACGTTTTACTTCATGTTTCACCTAATATATTTTTTTCGTTAAATTTATATCATTCGTTTTTACTTTGACCTAATTCATTCATGTTTAACATTAAATTATTATTGAGTCTCCAAAAATTTTCTTGATTTCGTATTAAGTCTCGAAATCAAGAAAAATTAAATAATACAGTTTTCTATTTTACCCACGTTCTTTTCCAATTCAGCTAAGTCTATTAAACGCTTCTTTCGATCTTGCTTTTGTCTATATAAATAAAAAAGTTCTATTACTACTCATCTCATTATTTTTATCTACGGCTGAATACTTACGATCTGGATGACTGACACCAATAATCTGAGATAATTTTTACGATGAAATTATTTTCATCGAATTTTTAAAAAATATTTAAGCTTGACTGATGTCTGATTGAAAACGGTAGATTTTCTCGTCAAAAAAAAACATATACATCTAAAGTTTCAAAATCATAGGGCAATCTACGATTTCTTTGTATATTTCATTTGCCTAATTGTATCCGATGTCCATAAAATATTCTATTACAGCTTACATTTATTGTTCAATCTATTTCTGATGCATTTTCAGTATAAAATCAGTCAATAAGTTAGAATCAATGTTTAACTAATCCTATGAATACTGCAAAACCATGTCAAAACTAGCTATAAATACTTTGAAATTAAAATAAATGTGTACAAAAAACCTTAGATTGTATCGGGTTCAGCCCGATAGAAAATTATTTCCAAAGGAAGTGTGACTAAAAACAGCATCATTGGCGTGATGGCAGCTGTTAATATCTATAAGAGATTCAATTTCCGCAGAGAGCGCGTTATCAACAGCTACTGCCACTTCAGACGCTGATAACGTTTTATGCACACCCGATACTCGGGCGGCGCTCAGGTTTATGGCTTCTCTGAGGGCGGACATGTTATCTACCACTGGCTCCGTTAACTTTTACGATTCTCAGTTACAGATACTCTGATTTACACATATTTATTATTTGTCATGAAAGTTTTATGTACAATGAAAACTGTGGTCACTATTTGAATATGCCAAAAAATAAAGGGACAATGGGTATTCTGATTTATCTAAAGGAACAAAATACTAAAGTTGAGTTTTCTATTTTGACCAAATATTAATTTACAAGGAAAGGTTATTAAGTGAATTGTAATTAATTATGATTAACCTAGATTGCTCATATAACTTAATGTTAATCATGAACTCATGATTCATTCAGCTATAATAACTGCAAGAGAACTGTTTTTATCCAGTAAAAAAGGTTCATGAGTTGATTTATTTTTCAATGACTCTAAATTTTTGCAAAACCTGATAAATATACCCACATTTTCGTAGGTTACATATGCGGATAGCTGATTTTTTTGTGTGATCAGAGAAAATATTTTTGTTTACATCGTCTTACATCGTTTATCGTGTCTTAGCTAATAAAATATCGCTATAAACCCGTTTATTAGACGATTATGTCCTTTGAGCTATTTCTCATGAATACAGTAAGCTACACTCTCAGAAATATCTCAAAATATCTCAATTTATTCTGATTTTCCAGCCAACAAAACCACATTAATTTAATTTTATAAATATACTACCCTGATAGTAACGACGTGTTTATTTTAGTTCTCGTTCGCTGCAAAAAACTCTCTACATCTAGAAGGTGATGAAGTATCAAACTACCTATTGATAGCTAGAAGAGATCGTCCAATTGACAAATATTCGACCGAATCATAAAACCGAGAAGTAGGACTAACTCGTTTCGAAAAATTCATATTGCTTAGTCACATTCCAACACTTTCCAATACTTTCCTATGACGAGTACATAGTAGATATCATGTAGGACACATTTTCTATTTAAAGTGCAAATAAACGTGAACGAAAAGTGGAACATAAAGAATCTAAGTCATTTTTCGTACCTCACAGAAAGAGGAATTTATCGAAATCCCGGACAGAAAGAGGAAATTATCGAAACATTCTCTAAAACCTCGAGCAGAATTGAGGGACATATTTTCATGTCATGGTTTAGGCTATGGTTTAATAATTAGTATTTCAACACTCTCAGTATTCAAATACTCTCACTTGCGGGGCATATTTTCATGTCATGGTTTAGGCTATAGCTCAGTAGTTAGTATTTCATTGAGATTCATTGTTTATTTTGGTTGAAGATTGATCCAATCATGAGTCATATTAAACCAGAAATTCTGCCGTTCTATCATATCATCTCATACCCCTTTTTGTCATTCTTCCCCTATAGATAAGCTATGAGATTTTTTCCATCCCTACTTAGATAATCTATGAGAATTTGAGAACTAATCATCTTTTAAAGGTTGTCAAGAATATAATTTAACCTCCCAAACGCTAAAAAGCTATTGTCTTGAATTATTAATATCTTGTCAAAACGCAAGCAAGATTCGCACGTCGCGTTATAATATCTTCTCATTTCTACATTAATGTAAACAAAATTTATCATACAAAATAACATACCTTACAAGTATTTTCATACAGGTCACCACGTGTGACAATGTGGCATGATTAAATAAAAGACATCCTTCAACATTTTATAAATTTTATCACCAAATCAATTTGATTCAGACATAAATTATCAACTGTTAATGCATTATGTGAAGTAATTTCTAAGACAGTTTCTCAACTAGATCAAAAAGATAATTCAGTATCTTTATTTCTTGATCTAAAAAAGGCATTTGATATGGTAAATCATGATCTACTAATTTACAAACTAAATAATATCGGAATTAGAGGAATAACTTTAGATTGGTTTAAATCATACCTATCTCATAGAGTACAATATGGGCAAATTCCATATAACGATCAAAATTGCATGACTTATAAAAAAATCAAGAAAATTGGAAATGAAAACAGGGGTACCTCAAGGATCCGTACTTGGACCGATACTGTTCATCATCTTTATGAACAATATTATGGAAACATCAATACCATCAAATATCTATCTTTTTGCCGATGACACGACGATAAATGTATCAAGCAAAAATTAAGAAGATATAGAAATAGAACTTTACACAAAGTCATCTGAAGTAGTACAATGGTTTGAAGAAAATTATTTTGAAGTCATTTTTTCTAAAACAAAATATGTTGAATTTACTATAAACAACCAATAAAATTATCAAGATTGTTTAAATTTAATTTTGTGCAATGAAGAAATTTAAAAAGTAAATACAATTAATTTTTTAGGTGTTATGGTTGACAAAAATTTAAAATTTGATCAACAAATTGATAAAATTTGTAATAAACTATCAACAAACTTATTTGTATTAAGAAGATTATCGCAATTTTGCAACAAAAACACATTACAACGGTTTACCATTCTTTAACTACACCTATTATTACATACGGAATTCAAATCTGGGGTATGGAAAATTCTAACGTTAAAAGAATATTTAAACTGCAAAAAAGAGCCCTAAGAATTATATTTAAGATAAAACAAAGAAACTCTTGTAAGAAAACTTTAAAAAAATTTATTGACATTTTGGTCCATATACATTTATGAAACATTAAAATTTGTGAAATGTAATATATCAATTTTTCATCACTCAGAAAATAATGTTTACAAATCAAATCTTCGTAAAAACAATACATTCAATATGGAATACCACAGAACAACATTTTACATACGACATTTTATGTATAATGGAAGAAAATTATATATCAAAATGCCTGAACAGTTTACAAAACTTACCCATTGATGAATTCAAATCTAAATTTAAATGATATCTTATTAAGAAAACATACTACTCAATAGAAGAATTTTTCGAAGATTAACATCAAGATTAATATGTCAATAATCAACATAATCCAAATTTAGTTTTAAGTATAATGAATGTAATGCTGATGCAAAATCTTGTCAAGGCAAATAAATATTATTATTAATATTATTATTGTTATTATTACCTTGAATAGCAATTATGCAGCAATTAACAGCAACGCAGCGAAAGAAATCAAACGTTCAAACAAAACACTGCAATTATTCCGCAAGTAAAAACACATCAGCAGCGAACAAAACAAAACCAAAACGAGCTCCGTTCAGATTTAATAAAACTTTTGCTTTTGATTATATTGTTGAAATCTTTATTGTCGGCCACTCGAGAGCGCAGCGCAATTTAATACCAATTACTGGAACTTGACAACCCTCGAGCAGCGGGACTCTGACGTTTAATGTCACCAGTCCGCCGCTTTATGCCGCTTTAACCCGTATTGAAATCAGCTGTCTTCATCCCTCTTTCTCTCGGTTATAATTGGTTCTAATGCCTTTGACGGGCCAAAGAAATTCTTTTCCCGTTTTTTTCGTCAAATATTGATTAATGACCAAGTCGTGCTGCAGGATTTGAAAGTTTTAAGATTATTAAAAAACGATTTTACAACAATTCTCAACATTTTATTACCTTAATTGACCTTTTTTACAATATTTTTGGTCTTGATGTTATGGCCATCATATGAAGCAGCTTTGAACCAGCAATCGATGGACGAGAGTATTTAAATATACATTTCAACATTTTAGCTCGAAACAGTTAAAATCGTACAGTTTTATTCCCATGTCCCCAAACCCTGCCCCACAACATAGAAACAGTCGGGCAACAGCTGGGATAACATCAGTCCACCCCCTCCTCCCCGCGCCTCAATGTAATCCAGTTACCATTGAAACAATCAATTTTCATCAAACCAATCGTAGATTTAATTAACTAGATTTCAAACCGCAATGTTTAACTGGTAGAAATTGAGTGTTTTTATTTAATTAATGTTTCAACGCTAAAATGATTAACAGTGTCAGTTTCTAACTGTAATTATTTAAAAACTGGTAATAAAAAAAAATAAATATCATTTTAGAACTTTAAAATACAAGTAAGCTTATAAATTTTCTTATTTTTACAGTTTTGCGAATATGTATATGTTAATATGTTATGATGTTGATAAGTACATATGTTAATATGTACTCATCAAAACAAGCATGAATGGGATTTTTGCATGTGGGAGATAAATATTATAAAATCAATTTAAAACATCAGTTTTTCTCGTATGCACTGTTGAACAAATATATTCGCATTTCTGTTTTTTCCTACACTCGTTTTAAGAGGTCCTAATTGCGTAACATTTGAAGGGATTTTCAGTAAATAATTTATTTATTTTTCATTTTGTATGTAATTGTTTTTTATTTTGCCTCCAAACTCTGCCTGCAACTAACACTAAAAACGGCCATAAGAAGTTAGAAAAACTCGAACAGACGGTCAAATTTGTAATATTTTTGTTATTTAAGTAGAAACTACTCCTGTATTCCTAGCCTAATCGTATTAAATAAATAATTTTACATTCGTTTTGATATTTTTAATAATACTAGAAATAACCTAATGATGACAAATTCGACCGATCATTGGTCCTGGAAATAGGACAAACGAATTTGGAAAAATTAGCTCACACCAATACGTTTCTAAAATACATTTTCGTATTAGACACATTTTTTATTTAAACAAATGTATTGTAACTGTCACTAAACGGGAACCAAAAGCGAAACAGTAAGCCTCAATCATTTAGCTTATAACGTAATTTAATAAGGTTTTGTTCAAAAATTTTGGCTCCCCTTTGCAAATACCCATATGGAGTCACCTTGATACAAAACCAAGAAGAATTATTGAAATTTAATTATGATTCTGTTGCCTATTAGTACTTTGGTGTGTAACTTCCTCTTTTATATTTGATAATTATTAAAGTTATATAAATTTCTAAATGGCATTTATCAAAAATCTACATTTATTTTGGGTAAAGGTAGATTCGATAATTGCTTCTCAAAACAGCAGAAATAATGAAATCCCTTCAATTTTCTCTTTTCGCCATCTCTAATTCTCTCTTCTTCACTCTTTTTCATCTCTTCCTCCTTCATTTCTTTCTTACCTTCCTCCTTTCCGACCATCCCTGCGTTTCTCTTCTTTCTCAATTCCTCCCGCCATCAGTAAAACCGAGCTATGCTCAGAAAAACAGTCAGTTGAAGTCAGTTGAAAATGTAATTCAATAGTTTACCCTTTCTCAACATAATAAATGTCAGTTAGTACATTAGATGGTCGTGACTCAATGTGCTTTTTTATTTCCTTTTCATCAGCATAAGCTAATTCATGCTGATGAAAAAAATGAAATACGTCTATTTCGTTTGAGCATTTTATTTGCTCCCTATGTTAAGCAAATGCACATTTTAATACTCAATCTCCAATCTTTACTAAATGGTCCTAATTTCAATAAAATGCTCGGTTTTCGTTCCATCCCTTAATGAAACGTCAGACTGAAAATTCTTCTAGTTGTTTGGCTTGTAAAAATGGATTAAAGGTCTCAGACAACCTTCAGACAAATTAATACCGATTTCTAAATGTTTACATGGGATTCTTAGTTAAAAAAAAAAAACACATTATTGTAGATTTTTTATTTCAGATTTTTAATTATATAATCTGATATCTGGATGTGATGTTAAATAATACTATCTAAATTCGTGTAATTTACTGCCGAAGTCTAAAGAGTGGTGACATTTTCTCAACTGTTTGAATAATTCAAGATGCAAGAGCCACACCAGTAAATCATTTCCAAACTGCTCAAGTTCGGTCGTTACCTACTTCCTCCAGACCAACCGTCAAACTCGTTGGGACTGAACTTTAAACGTTCCGACTCGACTGAGACGCGCCGTTCATTTAACAAGATGGCGTTACAGGTTATCATAAGAAACAATTAAATAGTTAATAAATAGGTTTCCTTTAAACTTATCAAGTTAATCCTACGTCCCAGCCTAAGATTTCGGGGTTTCAAATATCGAGGAGAAACTGAAAATATACAGGTATATTTTATTACCCTTTTATTTGATTGGCTTTTATTTGAAAGTCTTCTAATAATAATAATTCAGCGTTGTTAACGACGCTGACAACTCACTTACTACTGACTTTTCATTTCATTTTACGGAACTTGACATTGGGGGTCTGCGGGGCGGGTCGGCACGTGGTCATGACGGGATCTCGGCTTCATTTCTGAAGTAAAACGTTCACTCTGTTTCTGCCTTTCCCGCTCATATATAGTCAACTTAAGTTTGTATAAAGGCATATTTCCTGATTACTTGGAATTGGCCAAAATTGTCCCTCTTTTCAAATCAAATAGTTACGCAGACACGAATAATTTCCTATCTCTTTGTTAAGTGTCGTTGCTGAGATTATTGAGAGGATTGTCAAAGATCAACTTGTTTTTTATCTCCAACGTTTCTAAGTTATTTGTAAATCTCAGTATGGGTTAATGATGCAGTTTCAAGTAGTAATCACGCAATGCTTGTGCACATAGATTAAAAAACAAAACATTTGATTCAGTAGAAAGAAACATATTGTTACGGAAACTAGAGTTAATCGGGGTGCGCGGCAACGCTCTTATGTGGTTCCACAGTTACTTAGCTGAAAGATCTCTAGCTGTATCGATTGATGGGACGATGAGCGATGTAATGTCAGTGGAGTACGGTGTGGTTCAAGGTTCAAATCTTGGTCCTATGTTATATTTTATCTATTAAAAATAACATTTCAAAATTTCAAACTTACAATAAACTTTTGTTACTTGCGGACGATACGCTCATTTTTGTCACTGGAAGTACCTGGGCTGAGGTAAAAAAACAAGGCGGAGCTCGATCTTATGCTGCTTAAGAAATGGTTTAATAATAATATTTCAACCTTAAATACATCCTTAATCTTAACTATTTAACTATCTTAATTCGCCAGCAGTAGTGGACAGACTTATCAGAATAATTAGTACAACAGGTCTATTTGATTATTTTTATGCTTCTCAATAATGCTAACTTTGCGGTGTTTTTGACTGAACAGTTCTAATCGAACAGTTTTCGAGCAAGAAAACTTTACCTGGAATTTAAACCGAAATGTATGATTTTAAGTTGGACGAAAGTGAACTTGAAAACCCTACGGTTGATTTGCTATCAGAATTGTAGAGATTTTTGGACCTCGAGTTTGTCTAGTATATTAAATAACTTTGTTAACTCTTGACGGTGAACCGCGTATCAAAAAGTTCATTTATTACAAGAGATGAATTGAATGAGATATATTGTATGAAAATGTTCAGCTACAAACAAAAACTTTCCAAACAATAAGTTTGGAATCATACGAGAATTAATTCACAATCCAATTTATAGTTGGTTTATTGTTACTGAGTTAAACTCAATCTGATAAAAAGAATCAGCTTCTGAAAAATCTAAATCTAATGTTGACTGTTTTTTCCTTTATTATAATTGTATCTCACACTTGTTAAAAGTCATTTTTTATTACTAAATTACTGAAAGACCGCGACGTCTTTAAGGATCTATCTTGGTTATTTTATATAAATAGTTCAAAATTGCAGAACTAAAACAAAAATATTGCTATACAAACACATGCCCACATTTTACTATATTACGTTTTGACAATCAAGACAAAAAAGATTACCAACTTTGTTTCTGCATAAAAACTAGTTTTAGTCATAAAAAATAATTACCAACGGTTTCTAAATAATAGACTGTAACTTAACTACATTTAATTTTGAATAACTTTTACTAGTATTTCAAATCTATTTTCCTCAACTAATCAAAATTCAGTTAAAACTCTAGCTTTCATAAGAATTTCATCAAAATTCGTTCCTTTGTAAAACACTGCGGTTCATTAGCGAGATTTGTTTTAACTTTCTCTTCGAGCCTTTGAAGTGGAAATAAGATTCAGATTGAGCGAGTTCCTCAGTAAATAGACTTATCTTAGCTATTATATTTAAAAATATAACATGTTTTTTATTTGAAACTAATTAGGTTTTCCAACAGGTAAGCATAGAAACTGTAACCCTAGACTACTGAAAATATATTAATGAAAATTGAATACAGCCTATTGGGTAGATTAAGCGGTTTCCAAAGTGTGGGTCGCGACCCACTGATGGGTCGCGGAAAGGCCTTAGGTGAGTCGCGGAGTCGCGTCGAGGTTACAACAACCATAAATCCCGAAAAAAGAACCTTGTAATTCTAGAAAAAAACTTAGAAACGAAACGGTGATTAGCAGTTAATTAATTAAAACTCCAACTATTTGAGAAAAGTTGTCGGAAACATTTTTTCTATTAAAAGGACACTCTACCCCATCCCTTGAGTCGAACTTATGAATAGGCAGAGTAAGAAAGTTAATATGAAGGAAGCATCTTACCGCCAATAGAAAACCATACTTTTGCCAAAATCGTTCAAACCCTAAAGTATAATTCACAGCCGACCAATGGCGTTTCTTTGGGTTTTGAAGATCGGTTTATCTTCAAGACTATTTTTCTACACTTTTAAATGCATTTTTTGGGGTTTCGTTCACTTTTGACAACGGCTGAACGCCTAACCTAAATTTCCGACGGAAACAAGTCGTTTTTAAGGTCCTGAGGAAGCGTGACGTTTTTATGTTCTACTGGTTCCGCGAAATGTCACGTAGGTTTTTGGTCGGGACAAATTTGGGTTTTGTGAATTTGTTTAAATATTTGTTTTGGATATTTATCAAATATTCCCGAGACAAACGCAAAGGAAATACGTCTCGGATATATTTGCGTTTAATTGATGTTAAAGATATGAGCACCACAACGAGACCAATGTTGTTAAGGAACTTTGTTGCACTTTTAAACGAAATTTTCAATAGAGCTTACACCAAATTCTTCATGTCTTTGTCTACGCTGAACAAAAGAGAGAGCTAGCACACATCCTAATAAGGATTTTGCTTTGGAAGACTTTAATTTTATTTCGTTTATTGTTTGAAATTGATAATCTTAGACAGAACAGGTGCACACCACCAAGGTTTTAGAATAATTTCGTACGATTACGAGTTTAGGTTTCAATGAGGTCGACCTGATATTCAATGGAATAAAGGACTCTCAATCGAGAATAAGTAGGTGCAAATTTTGAATTAACATGTAGATTCCAATTTACCAGTTTGGTCAAGATGAATTCCCTCTTATTTTATGGACTGGTCTGGAGGATTCCATTCCATGAAAGTGCCATCAACAATATCATTAGAAATAAATTTAGGGTTTCTTTAATTGACGATTTTAGATTCATATTTATTTATAAAAACTGCCAATTGTTGAACTCCATTCTAGCAACGTATCAGTGGAATGTTGAAGAATTTGCTATGATATATGAATATGAGAATTTTGATATTCATACACATCATCTGCGTACAAAGCAAGAAGAGCGCACGGTGGAATAAGGTATCAAATGTAAACATATTAAACAGTATGGGGACCTTAGGACTCCAGCTAAGACAATACGAGTAAGTGAATAGTAATAATTATTTTATTTCGCGCGAAATTTTCTATTAAGTGATTTAATCAGATTTTGTAAGCAATGGAAACCCAAATGATTTAATCTAGAATATCATGACCTAGATCCAGACGTTTTCAAATGAACGACCTTATGACGGCGTTAACAAATGGGCGTCGTCGAGAAAAATTGCTAGTGAACGCTCTTTTATTTCAAATCCGTTGTTGATAAATTCGAAGATTCGCTGAACTTGATTCACTGAACTTCGCTAAAACTTCATCGCTGCAGTGTTTTGGATGAAAACCAAAGAAACTAGCATAGAAAGCGTTTTTGAGTCATCAATAAGTTATCTGAACGTCTAAAGAACTTTCGACGCCGTGTTTTTGAGATAACCGTTTAGTGAAGTAAGCATACAAGTATACATTGTCCAAGATCATATAATTACTGTATCACGATTATGTGAATTATGTTGAATTACGTTTGAATGCTGTATTTCAAATTTCGTTAAACGCCATACGTTTGACTAGCTATCCAAGTACCCATAATACGAGAATAAACAACCGGCAGGCGGCAACCATTTGTTCCTTAAAATCTCCATGCCGGACGACATGGTTGACATTAATTAATGATTAATCATTCCAGAGATAAATTCATCATAAAAGTGACCGACTCATGATGTACAGTTTTTTTTTTAAGAAGTTAGTATTGGTTTTGTTATAAACTTTTTGTACTTTTCTAGTTGTTTCTTAATATTATTGCTAAAACATACCATTAAATTTGTAACACGTGACTTTGGAAGGTTGGTGACATTTCATTACAAAAATACCCTCATAACTCATCAACCAATGGCATCGTAATATGAGCCTAATCCTGAAACAAAAATATGAGTGACATTGCATAAAATAATATTTTCGGAAGAGATTTTGACATCAAATTCGTGTTGACTACTACAGTCGACGATTATAGTCAATTAATGATAGTTCAATTTATTAATAATGTATAACATCTCAACTACTCACGGTGGTTATTATTGTAATAGAGTTTTAAATCATTTGAAACATACCATAATAATATAAGGCACCCTGATGTTCAGTGTTCTCTGGGGATTATTTACAATTTGTTAGCGAACGACCTGAAATAGACTACGAACCTGACAGATCAAGGTAAGTACACTTAACTAATTATGTCAACGAGTGTGGTGGTGTGAGGTCCTCTGTCATCCACCATTCCATTTTAGCAGACTTCTTATAAGGTTTGTAAAATGTCTTAAAACTAGATAAAATAGTAATATTTGTATCGTTTTTTATTATGCAACAACATATTTTAGTAGTTCATATATTGGTTTGGTCCTTTGCTTTATACATGCATGTTAACCCTTAAACCCCTAAAATTATTTTTAAAGTTAGCTAACTTATAACAACGCCCATGTATTTTGTAGTTCTTGTATTTTGTAGGATTCTTCAACCCGGACTTATGTATAGACAAATTATGTAGCTATTGCAGACTATTAGTCCCTGTTTTCTTTAATTTTTTTTATTTATTTATAATCAGGAAGAAAATCTGTTATGTACTTTACGAAAATAGAGCAATGTCACTCGTGCAATGTCACTTATACGTCTATAAATCCAAATATAATAACTCCAAATAATTATTTGGTTCATTGCAACCAAAATTAGTAAAACTGTCAGCTAAAAAAGTTGAAGATTTATTTTATCAAATAAATTATTTGATAAAACCTATAAATGAAACGTCATAACAAAAGTGAAGCCAATCAACGTTTAGACTTCTTCAGAAACGGAAGATCGATCTTCAAGTTGGACAGTGATTGAGCACGCAACTTTCAACTCAAGAAAAAAGTTCTTGTTCTTTCATGTAACAAACATGTTCGAAATTTGGTTTCGTCGAACCCACAAATATACCTAATATTTTAAAGCCGTTTTTGTTTAGCATAAGGTTTTCGTTTCGCACCTGGTCGTTTAGAGATTTAAGTCTAGAACCACGATTGAATAGAAGTATCCTAATACATTATAAGTGGTATTCTAAATATGCAATAGTGAGTGATTGTACACTCCACACTAGAAGCATCATGTTAACTTTTGTGCGAGTATTCCATTGGTTAGCTTTCTGTTTAATTGATCGAATTGTTGTTTTTATACTTTCACAGTAGTGGATTGAAACATGGACATAAATATTGTTCTTTATTTATTTATTTATTTGTTTCCAACGGTTCTTAAACAAGCATTGTAAACATTGCAGCTGAACCATTCTATACAGTATCATATTACATCTGACGGTTAGAGTAACTTAGTTCAACAAAATATTTTCAATAAAATTTTGATTTACCGTATACATATTATACACGACAACCTCTAGAAACCTTTACCGCGAAAGTCAGGAAATATTATTCCTCTGCTACGCTGATGAAATATTAATTGATTGATTAAATAACAAATTATTGATTGAAAAAATAGTTTGAGTGACTAATTAGTTTTCGACAATGTTTTGAAACTCATTTTACCGACGGTAAAGTCAAACTACGGAATCAATTCAAAAAACGTAACGTACCTTTTACGAGTACCTATTTAGTGCCAGTCTTAATGTAGTTTAGGCTATATTGTCTACTTAATTTTGAAAAAGGCTCATACAAGGTACGCTCATTAGTTGTCAAAAATTAATTAAGTTCACAAGCACTTAAATTACAAACATTTAACATAATTAAAAACATAATTCAACACTGACTTCAAGATTGACATAAACGGCCGGTACAAGAACAAGATTCATATTTTATGCCCAGCCGGTGTGTTTGTACTAAGGCCAGTGTTAAATTATGCTTTTTAATATTATAATTTCAGTGCTTGTGTACTATTATTTTTTGACTAGTGAGTGTAAGGACATTTAACATGGGATTTCTTATGTTGAAACTGAAATAGACCATATAAATTATATGGAGTGAAAGCATTGCATAAATTCAGGTGGCGATATAACCATGAAAAAAAACGGAACACTAAGTGACTAACATAAACCATCGTTCCATTGATTAATTTTTAAAGCCCCGCTAGCCCGGGTTTCGGCACTTAAGACAAGTCAGCCCATCACTTTAGTCGGATAAAAAAATGTATTCAATATTTTTACTAAAAATAATTTTATTTGTAAAAGAATGGAGTTTGGGTGGCATTGCCTTAGCAAAATATTAATTTTCGTATCCTGTTTGAATTAATATAATATATACAGCCGCTGGTGTAACTCTGGTATGCAAATTCTTCCGCACTTTCCGATAACATAGCGACTTGAAATTCTGCATGCACTTTCCTCATTTCAGAAAATGAGGAAAAATATCAAAACACAATTTTTAATTTCAACCCCTTAAAAATAATTATAAAAATTCGCTAAAAAAGCTTATTAATGTTATTTTGAGCTCTAGTGGCAGATAGGATAGCCCAATCGAAAAACAGACTGCACCAAGTGCTACGGATGCTTTACGATCTACAACTTTCGTCCTATGAATTTTTGCCCTATCTCGTCTCCGACATCCTTAGAATTTTCCATTTTCGAAGATTTTCTCTAGGTTTTCCAGCTCCAGTTGACTTGATATTAAACGTAGAAAGCTGAAATGTGGTACACATCATCTCTACAGCATATAAGTTACAAATCACCAATAATATAACTAGTTCCTGGTATAAAAATGTATAAGTTTTAAAGAACAAAAAATCTTCGAAATTTACCGTATGTTAACAATTTTGACTCTTTGATACAACCCGCCTTACATGTTCTTCTTTTTTGCTGTTTTTGCAGCTTTCGTAATTACAAATTTGTTTCTTATCAGTAAAAAATTGCAATAAATACCTTTATCATTAAATAATTTTTACCATATAAGGTAATGTGTTATTCCTGAAAATACTTCAATCGCCTTATTCTTTCATGCTCTTATTGTATTGAAATAATAGTTTTACTTTAAAGTTCTCGCTATTTTCACTTCATGTCAATAATACATTAGTAACCAAATCAATATAGATCGTCCAAATCAATCTCACGGTAACTCAGTTGTAATAGATATACAATTCGGTCTAAAAAGGTCTAAATAAAAAAACTCAAATGAAAACAATTAAAAGTTTAATTTTACCTCTAAGGAATGACCTCTTGGTGCTCTTATGTTTAAATAGAACATTTGTCAGTGAACGGAATTGGGAACGAAACGGCCCACCCAAGACGGAACGTAAGTTTGCCGGTCCCAACGAGTTTGACGGTTGGTCTGGAGGAAGTAGGTAACGACCGAACTTGAGCAGTTTGGAAATGATTTACTGATGTGGCTTTTGCATCTTGAATTATTCAAACTGTCGGTAAATGTCACCACTCTTTAATGTCTGGTAGTAAAAGACTGGAGTTTGGATGGCATTGTTTCAGCAAAATCATTATTTTCGTATTGTACGAAAGTTGGCTAATTACTGATCATTTATCTTACGTTACGGCACAGCCACTTCGTGAGTTTTTTATTGTAATTAATTAAATTACCTTAATCAACCTCGCCTAATGCTTATGATAGTCATTCCTTTTGGATAAACCATCGATTTATTATCAGCATGATATTCCAGAAGTAGTTTGGTGTTTGAAACAACTAACGAAATTAAATTGGAGTAGGTTATCAGCTGTATAGTAATAAAACTGGGTCTTAGAAACAATACTTCCCTCAGCTGTATAGTAATAAAACTGGGTCTTAGAAGTAATAATTCCCTTGACAATTTCTATCAACACAATAAAAATAAACTTTTCTGGAACAAAAGCGACCAAATTTATAAAGTTTCACCTGTATATTACAATCACGTTCTAAAATTGTTTTTTATGACACTAACTAAGAGAGACAGACAACAGATAGAAAACATTGGTTCACTATTTTTCTATTCAACCCCTCCCAGCCACCATTGTAATCCGGTTACCGCTAAAGCAATCAATGTTCATCAGACCATTTACAGATTTAATTAACTAGATTTCAAACCAAACTAACCGGTTGGAATACATTTTGGTTGTTTCGAAGCTAGTTTATTGTTGACGATCCGAAGGTGAGAGTATTGAATTGTTCGATAAACCTGTAGTAGCATATTGATACACATATTAATACTTCTGCACTATCACAATCCATTGTCGTTTTGATTTATCGCGAAACCATTTAAAAATTATCCTCAATGAAAATCTGCAGTCTACTTTCAGGCCTATGCTTTTTAATTTAATGACATAAATACTATCATAGTTTTATCAGTTGCTAGAGGTTGCCTAGTGGATAAAATGCAATCATACTGATGTAATTTTTTTTTCACTCCTTCCCTGCAATAAAACCGATGAAGGTTCATTATTTCTATTTCGTTTTAGCAAATTTCCCCTTTCGGGAAGAAGCTATTACCTTAGGTCTCAAGGTAAGACCTAAGCCCGGGACCATCATCACTTTTTGTTCTGGGGCCCCCGAAAGTAAAAAACACCATTCGTTCAAATTTGTATATGTGAACCCTGAAATATACTTATTTATTTAGTATATTCACTCGGACGAGTTCGTAAACCAGCCCGATCGGACCATTGGAAGGGGGGTAATAGGGGATTTCACCCCTCAAAAATGGGTTATTTAGGGATTTTACATAGAAGAATAAAAAAAATCTAATTTTGGTTCGAACCATTGAATTCAGCTTGAAGAAACAAAGTCTTTATTATTTTGTATCATTGTTCTACGTCCATTGGTTACCGAGATATTGAAAGTGGTAAACACAGTACGTTGTCCCAATGTTAACCTTATGGGAATTAAGTAACATTCTATATATCGCCAATTTCTCAACATATCTTAATAAAACTGGTTTGTGGCTTCATCTAGATAAGATCTAATGTATTTTAGTCTAAAATACCCATTTCCATTTTTGAGGCAGAAAACCTGCATACTCATTACCGATGTTATCCTTATGGGGAATAAAAAATTCTATATTTTCATTATTTCTAAACACATCTTGATAAAACTTGGTATATGGCTTCTTTTAGTTAATATCTACTAAATATTCAATTAAAACCACCCAGTTTTAACATACCTGTTACAGCAAACCTGCATTCTCATTGCCCATGTTATTCTTATGGAGATTACAAAAACATGTCATATTTCGCTATGTTGCATTGAAATATATTGTTCTGCTTTTGAAATTCGCTGACGGGTCTGCTGCAACGGGGATATTTTAAAATAAATTTCCGAAATGCTCTAGAGATTAATGTAAACTATAGGGATTTTGCCCGTCAACAGGAATATGTCTTTAAAACTGGATAATTAGTAAACTTCCTTTGCAGCATTACAAAATACGTAAAACTATGAATATTTTTTATAATAGTACAAAATTTTAAGTGGCTTACTAAATAACATTTTGTAAATACGTAGAAAAGTTGGTTCAGAACAAAGTTACTAAATACATTCTGCTAATCAGGTTTCCAGAGCATTAGTTAATGCAAAAATTATTTTTGTTATGTTTACAAATTTCATAAAACTACCAATGTGATTGTTAAAAATACAATGCACATTTATTTGTATTTATAGCAAATGTGTTTTTAACAAAGTAACATTAGTAAACCAAACTAAATACTTTTGGTAATTCCGACAAAACCATTTGTTGTATCAGCAAATAAATTGGTAAAAATTGCTCAACAAATGTGGTTTTGTTGATTTCACCAATGCATTTTTTTCTAAGTAATCCCCTTCAAATGTTATGGCGAACAACAATTTAATGGGATGGCTTTTCATTAACTTAAGTTATTTGCCTTACCACCGTGCCCATTACAAGTACACACTGACAGTCAGATTAAATAAACATCATACTCTTCGCAAGGTGAAATAATTTTAAAAGTTACTTAATGGTATGTAGGGCTCGAAAAACTTGTTGGTTTTGAGTCTGATTACCTCAAAAGTTCGTCGCCCTCTAGGTCCAACAGATCTGTACGCTTCCGGCTGCAGTAGAAAAAATAGTTTAGTTAAATATTGTGTTGGATGAGCAACAACATATCTTAATTTCATATAAATTAATTTCATTCAAATTTTGTCTTGAGACATCCAATAAGTTTGGTAAAAATTCCTTCAGATTATTTGAATGCATTTTAATTAAGGGTGACCAAAAGTATTGAGACATCGAAAACTTATAGTTTTAAACTATATCATTGTTTTATTACTTCTAAGATGAGTCTGAAAAAGTATTGAATTAACTTGATAAAGGATTGCCAAGGTAAGGCCTGTTCTTTAATACATAAATAACTATTTTCTTTTCTTCAATTATTACAAATATGCAATATTTGATTATTTGATAGTTTTACCGGCTGTAACTGTGAATCGTAAAAGTTAACAGAGCCAGTGGGAGATAACATGTCCGCCCTCAGAGAAGCCATAAACCTGAGCGCCGCCCGAGTATCGGGTGTGCATAAAACGTTATCAGCGTCTGAAGTGGCAGTAGCTGTTGATAACGCGCTCTCTGCGGAAATTGAATCTCTGTTATAGATATTAACAGCTGCCATCACGCCAATGATGCTGTTTAGGTCACACTTCCTTTGGAAATATTTTTTATCATTTTTTGGATGCGATCTAAGGATTTCATTTAATGTCAAAGAATTCATAACAAACAATCGAAACTTAGTTTCAAAAGTAGTGTAAAATTTTATTTGATTGGTAAAAATGTTTATAGCTTGAAGAACTATAGAGTTTGTATATTATATAGGTAAAAGATTTACGTTTAATATTTTTATCTGTAAAATCAGTTAAATATTCAAAACAAAACATTGGCAAAAAAGGTATGTATTTTAAGTAACTTGAAAAATAACTGATCAGGGTATCAGTTGTTAAAGAAACAGGTTCACAAAACAACTTAACTGAAATTCGAAGATTTGACACGGGCTTTAACTTTTACTGAGTTGCTAATGTTAGCAGGTATAGTCTGCCTGGAAATCAGATGAAATTTAAATTTTTCGTTTAACCTAATGAGAGTGCTTTTCATAACAACTTAACAATAAATTTTAAAGTGACCCATATTTTACAAGTGATTATAGCGGTATTTGGCTGTTGTTAAGTAGAAGACCTATATACTGGAATTAAGTACCTATCATTTGATGAAAACCAGTTGAGTCAGTTTTGATATTATAATTAGCTCGCGATTAGCATGCTGCTTCTGAGCCGCTACACGTGCCAACTTACTTAACTTACGCCGAGTCAGAAAATCTACTAGCAAGGCTACACTAGATCAAAAGGCTCATCACCCCTGCAGTACATACATTTATTATGTATTCAATTGTAATGACGTTTGCAATGCAATTCTGTTGTCGACAGCTATAAAGATATTATTTATTTATTAATAGCTCAGGGCCCAAAGAACTATTGTATACCTAACACACATCTAGACCTTTTGAAACATATTCCTGTAAGTTTCAATTATGTACTTTTCAAATAATAAATTCAAACTCGTCCCAACAAAAACTTTCAGTGGCGGTTCGTGCATAGAAGCACATGAGCACGTGAACCTCCTATGAAAAACCATAAATAATTTAATTTATTGAATACTTCTATATAAACGCAGAATGTCATAAAATATCCCAATCAGTTAAAAATGGCAGTAATAAGAACAACAAATAGCGCGCGTCGCTCGTGACGCAAGCGCTAATCAGCGGGACAAGCCAGGAGCACAATCGACGGCAGCTCCGCAGATATACAGGCGTAGGACGAGCCCATTTGTGGCCAGTGGCGCGGCGGGGGAGGAACCGTGATAGCATTGTGCTTTATGAATGGAGCTTCCATGTGAGCTGCTTCCGAGTGTGATCCTGTAAGCCTTGTGCGCTTTATGAGGCTTGTCGCTTGTGTTTTATGGTTCGGGTGATTTTAAAGTTTATTAATATAAATATTATGTGTTTTTATATTGTTTTTAGTGAGAAATATGTCGATTTCAGTGATTTAGTTTGGTATTTTATTATATACTCTGATTGTCGGGAAAAAAACAATTGAAGTAGTAATAGGTACAATATTGCTTGTATTACTTCCCTTTGTCTACAATAACATGAGGGGCCGTCCATAAATTACGTAATCTGGAAATAGGGGGAGGGGTACATGATGGAAATGATGGTAGTTAGGATGATGTGCATGGGAGGGGGGGTAAATTCTGAGATAACGTAATTTTTCAAACATTGTTTTTAAATTAAGTTGGGTAGGAAATTTATACAAATTCTGTGTAAATTCGTTAATTTGAACTAAACCGCTTCGAAAATTCATCACAGATTTTAGCTTCAGGTCAAAACAAAGCTACAGTAAATGTAAATTTTAATGATCGATATTTTTACATTTGCAGGCAGCGTCAGCGCCCATCGCTAGCAAAGTTAGTGCTGCAAAGTTCAAACAATTCTGGTTTGAATAGTTTATTAACATCAAAATAGCCCAAAAGCGGGTTTAAACTAAGCGGGTTTTCTCTATGGGTTTAGCAACCCAATAGAGAAACTTTCAATAGGGCTTTCCCAAAGACTGGTATTGCTTTGGGAGATTTTACCCTATGGCGTCATTTTTCAATGGCGGGGGGGCCAGGCGGATTAAGACAGTAGGATGGTTTTAGGGAGGGGGGTCTAAAAGTGGCCCAAAAGCGATTAATTAAATCAGTCTATTAAAAAGATCAGATCTATTCAGTCAGATAAGTCTATTAGTCAGATCTATTTCAGGATTAAAGATTATATTAAAATTAGTTTTAGTTATTCATTAATGTTCAACATTAAGCCGTACTGTATTTATATGTTTTCTTTGAATTGTCTTTTAAAATAAAAATAGGCCTACGGTTACTGTTATAATATGTAAGATAAAAAATAAAAATTACAGACAGTAAAATTAGGAAAATTTTATTTAATGATTAATTTTGGGTTATCAACATATTAATGTACAGTAGTAACAAAATACAAATCGTTATCGTCAAAGGTAGGCTGCTTCCTTTTAATATTAATACTTTAAAAATTGCTCTTGTGTATAACAACAGCTATCACAAGAACTGCAGGCACAACGGTCTTTTAAGCGTTTAACATTCTTAAATGCTGATTGATTTTAGGCAATAACTCTAATATAATACATTGGTATCATTGGTATCATGAATATGTTTTTAAGTGTGAACCCCCAGTTTATAAACTCACGAGCCGCCAATGGTTGTGGTAGAATAAAATACAGCAAACCGCTGCTTTCATCAGAGGTGAGATTTGTAGTATCCAAGAGCAACATATTTTACAAGATTTTACTAACCAAGACTCTTAGGATTAAACGAACAAAATAAATGTGGTTTGAATTCAAATCATCTTTAGTTCCCTACTTTTGAAGTATTTTGTTAACAGCTGAATAAAAAACGCTACTTCATAATATTCAAGTTTCATATAGCGTCCAGGTTTGGTTCCAAAACGTCCAGGTTGGGTTTCAAAGTGTTCAGTTTATAATTTCATAAATCAATACTAATACCTCCCGAGATCTTCTGGGTTTCCCCGCCTAGAGTTGTTAAACTCTACGCGGAAAACCCAGATCTCGGGAGTGATTTAAGTGCCCCCGGAAGCTTATCTTCGAATATTAATACCAATAACTGTTTCATAATGTCTAGATTTCAAAACCTCCAGGTATTATTTTTAATTTTTTCAAAACAATCCTTTTTTAATGTCAAATCACGGTCAAAACAATATCATAAGTGGACTGAAGTGATTTTGTAATATGGACGTTCTGAATCATGGACGTTTTGAAACAGCTATTAAAAATGATTTACCTAGATGTTATGAAACCTAAACATTATAAAATAGCTATTTCTTAATAATTAAACAAACCAATCTCGAGGTTCTACTCCCGGACGTTTTGAAACGTCCCCAAGTTTCTGATATACATAACTTTTATAGTATTATAAATGGTGATCTATGGTGGCCGAGGTTGGTAGGCTTATGCAGAAGACAGCTGATATTATTTTATTTATATTTGTTTTATTCATTCAATTTTTTTGTTTATTGTAGTCTGTATCTATGTGAACAAACGCATCCAAATATTGGAAAAGTTTGGAATTGAGGTTACGAATCTTAGGAGAAAATCTTTACATCTATTTTGGACTGATGATTCACTGAGGTAATTTACAGTCAAGCTTTAAAAGAATTGATATAATTTATGTTTTATGAATAATTTCTACTCTATGACCGGGTGTGAACGCATATCAGGAGTACAGGCTATCTGCCACAGATTGGATCTTGAAACCTGGCCTATGTCATACGTTTAGTCCTATATTTTATGACATATTTACGGGCTTTGCTTTTGTTATTTTGAAGTATGTTACAAATCAGTTAAAGTAAGTTTGGAATTATATATTTATTCCATTTTCAAACCTTTTTGTTGTAGCCTAGTACTGGTCTTAGCAATTGTTATTGGACGACCTCCGCAGAAGGTGCACGCCCGGTTTATCTCGGGGCCACGGTAGGAACCGGGGTTGTTGGGTGCGGAATTAACTAATGATAGCTGACAAACGAATTGGTTCATTATATCGATAATTCTATCGAATGTAGATACTGAAATATTGATTCGAGCAGCTATCCATTGACACTGTTAGGTTCTGTCATGCGTGAGATGTCTCTGCTTATTTAGCGGCCATGATTTTAGTGAAAGGAAATTTGTAGTCTGGCAAAAATCCGATGCGGGAAATTTGCAGCCAGGCCAAAACTGGTATAGTTGATATAGGCCTGTCAATCGTAGGAGGTGGTAGACTGTCACTTGTTCCTCACCGTTGGGGAACCGGGATTGTTGAATCCCAGTTCCCACCGAATCCCGTATGTAGTAATGTGGAGAAAATCGGTGGAGTATCGGTTGATCGTTCGTATGAAGTGTTTGACTATCATTAGTTCCCAGGCCTTTAACCCCTCACCAAGTTCCCTAGATAGGCCTAGTGAGGACCTTCAGCGGGACTATAGCCTTGTTCTTAGCTTATCTTGTGTTGCAGTTTACTATCCATCTCAAATCTCTGAGATTGGTGGGATTCGAACCCGGGACCCTGGGAGCCAAAGTCCCATGTTCTATTACTACACCAGGCCGCTCCCTTCTTATGAGAGGCCTCTCTTGTGGTTTTATTTTCCAAAGTATTGATTCAGTTTGATAAAAAATGAATCTAAATTATTATCATACCTATGGCGGTCGGAATATGGCTGTTAAGTCTTATTACAAAACTATTTTTTTCACAAGTAATTTTGACATAAGTAATTTTTCAGTTAAAAAATTCTTTTTTCAATTTCATCGTTTTTTTTAATACTCTTCCCTTCTGTAAATAGCCACCCCTCCCAGCCTTGCTCTGTCCCTGAAATATGGTGAGATCAGTTCATAATAAAACATTTTTACTTTCTCAATGTCCAAATTGGCCATAAGTTACCTTGTTCAGTGACTAAAAACAAAGTCAGGTTGAATATCTCTCAGAAATATTTCCAAAGTTTAAATTTTTTCCACTAATCCTCTTAAATTTAAATGGGCTATTTTAAGAGTGTTTGACCCATTTTTAGCGAATTTCCCCTATAGGGAAGAAGCTATTACCATAGGTCTCATCGTAAGACCTGATTCCGAGACCACTATAACTTTTCGTTTTGGAGCCCCCAGAAGGCAAAAAAACATTCGTTCAAATTTATATATATATATGTCTATGTGTCTGTGAGCATGATAGCGCTTGCAAAAATGGTCCGATTGGAATGAAATGTGGCACATACGTGTAAAGTAGTTATAATTTGGACGAGTTCGAAAACCAGCCCGATCGGACCATAGTAAGGGGAGGTAGGGGGGGATGAACCCCCAAAAAATGGGTTTTTTGAGTTTTTTACATAGGAAAATTAAAATAATCCGATGTTTGTTGGCACCATTGAATTCAGCTCAAAAAAACAAACATTACAGTATTTTTAATCACTGCTCTACGTCCATTGGTTACCGAGATATTGAAAGTGGTAAACACAGTACATTGTCCCAATGTTAACCTTATGGGAAATAAGTAAGATTCTATATCTCGGTTATTTCTCAACAGATCTTGATAAAACTTGGTAAATAGCTTCTTCTAGTTAAATAATGAATTAAAACCACCCAGTTTTAGTATACCTGCAGCAGCAAACCTGCATACTCATTCCCCAGGTTATTCTTATGGAGCTTACCAAGACATGTCAAATCTCGCTACGTTGGATTGAAATATATGTTGTTTGCATTTGAAAATTCGCTGAGTATGCAGGTCTGCTGCAACGGGAGTATTTCTTTTAATATCATTATTATTAGGGCTACTTGTCTTTGGTTTGTTTAGTCCTACTCCTAGGTTTCATTTGTTATTTCTGTGCTCTGTTGGTTTTTTACTCCGTTAACATACTGAGGGTCTAGATTTTTTTATGATACAGTTAGCTAAAGCCCGCCATCCACTAATGGACTTGTCCGGGAGAAAGCACTGATTTTGTCCGTGTAGACAATGTTCCGTAGAAGTACACTAATGGATGGGCTCGACAAGCACTGATTTTGTCCATGGCGTGCAATGTCCGGCGGACAAATTGTCAGTGGTCTCGGCCAAAAACCGCGGGCGGATTTTGTCCGTGGTGGACAATTTTCGCTAGTAGATGGCCATTCCCAATTTTGTCCGGCTCGTCAAGTTTTCTCCCATTAAAAACACTTTAAAATATATTATACTATACCCTCAAGCTGGTACATACATAGGCTACATTCATAAATATTAAATAACAAATAAGTATTAATGTAAGTTACATACATGCAAATAGTTTTATTAGGTATTTGCAATGATTTTATTATTTTATTTAACGTTAATTAAAGTTTAATTACTGTACTGTGTTAAGTAATTTACAATTAATTTATATTATTATTTCAAATTGGGACAGAGTATTTGTTTCTTGGAAGATCGAGACTTCTTGCGATACGTCGCTTCGCGCCGTGCCGTTTCCGGTCTCACGGTATATACCGGATCATTCCCTCCACAATAGCCCAGAGTTTGTCGCGCTGCCTGACTGACAAAGTCCGCTAGTGGATGGCGAGCAATTAGACGGACCTGCGGTCTGTCCAAACTTTCTCTGATTTTGTCCGCGCTGCCTGACGGACAAAATCCGCTAGTGGATGGCCCGCTTAACAAATCTTCTGACATGATATCTTTCCCATAGTTGTTGAGATGCAGGCCGTGGTTTGTGTAATGTTTTCTTCTCAGTCTACTGTTAAGGCTAAGGTATGTCCAACGGTTCTCCACACACACACAGATTGTTAATCATTTTGTTAGGGGGGCCTCCACCCAGATAATTTCCCTACTGTTTTCCTTAAGGGTTTTTGCTCTACCAATAATTTCTTTCCTCCCCTTTTCTGAAATGTGATTTACCCCTCCCACAACAGCAATCATTTTCCCGTTCCCACCTTCCCACCCCATTAAGAGCTGCGCTCAGAGAGGCCCCCGGTTTAAAAAAGGTACTTACATCTCACTCCCTCACTCCTTTTTCTGTCACCCTGCCCCTGCAACTCCTAGCATGGATAGGGGAGCCTGATACTATTTTGACCTTGGTTTTGATTGAACTAGTTCGAGATGATCTATCCCTCCCTGATAACACATGCTCCCCTCTGTTCATGACCGTCCTGCCCGGGGCCTTCTCGATATCCTCATCAGGTATCACGAAGGGACTCAAATTCATTTTTGTTTTGCATCCTAACCACTGATTTTCCCTGAACATTTTCCCATTGTTTATGAGTCCCGTAACCTCTTTTCCTTACTCTACCCCACTCTTCCTTGTCCTTTACATTCTTGGAGCTGTCAGTCTGTGATTAGAGACCTATAATTTTGGCTTCATTTTCATTTAGTTCACTTTTTAGTTTTTTTTTTTTCATCACATAATTTTTCACTAAGTCTGGTGTAGTCTGCAATTTCTATTTTTTAGGGACTCAACTAAACTTACTGGAATCGGGGACTTCATCGACTGTTTACCAAAGTTAATGTAACTTGGACAGATCCAAGTATCATTTTTGGTGATCAGTTTGAAAATGGACTTTTTGGTGTTAGGCCTACTACATTGTCTATCTGAGTGGACCCACTTTTGACAGGCATCCCAGGCAATTGAATCTTGTTCTTAATCTATTATTGGCCCATCGCAGACACCACATTTATCTTGGGACGTGTTTAAGTTAGTGCTTCAAAGATTTCTTTTGTTTAGATTTTTCATTTATATTGTTTGGGGAGTGTTAACTTACTATTTCTTTATATATTTATTATTTTTCATACTTGCAAGTAGCTATCATTATTGTGCCCTAGATACATGGCTAAAAGGTTTGCATTTTTGGTTAACTCAGAGGACTTTTTTACTTTTGATTATTAAAGGGCGATAAGTGTTGAACTTTATGTGTTACCACCTTGCTAAAAACAAAGAGGTTTATTAATGGAAAATGATAAATGTTAATGTAAAGACTTACATTTTAAGAGTAAGAATTTTGGAGTGCATTTTAAGGACTAGGCCTGTAGAATATTTAAAGAACATTTAAGTGTCAAAATATTTTTTGCTCTTAACTGCTTTTTGACGTTATTGTTCTGTAATCCTTTTCAGTCTTAAGATGGTTCTGGCCCAGTTTCTGTTCTTTATTAAGATCTTTTTTAGGTAAGAGTGATGATAACTCTAACTCGAAAACTAAAAAAAGATGCTAATGACAACAAAGCATTGCCTGCGGGAAACTCGACCAAAAGGGTTTCCGTTAGAGATAAACTTCTCGTCAAAGAGGTAGGTCTATGATTGTCGTAGTCATAGTTATAGTAAATCTTTATTCATTTCATGCACATGGTACAATGGATAGTGTCACATATGAAATATGAATTGCTTAATGCATATGAGGTTTTAAGTTTTCCATAGTTGCCTTTTGTGTAATAGCAGGCTGAAAATTTCTAGCCAATTCTGGCCAACAAAACAAAATAGTTGGTGTAATTCAAGCTAGTTTTATGATGTTTGTTTTCTCTGTTGCCAAAGTGTATGTAATCTTAACTAAAATACAAAAACAAAATACATGAATATTTAAAAGTCTTTTCGTTGTTCCACACATGTTGTCAGCACTCACCACTTGTAAACTCCTTTCAAGGGACATTTTCATCACAACAAAATTTGTCAAGTACATGTGGCTGGCACAAATCCTTAAATAAGTGTAATGGAAGCAGTCTTGCACTTAAAGATTTGACCACAGAGGGTACAAATCTGGGGTTACAATTCCGGGGCGTACTTAAGAAGCCAGGCTTAATCGGATTTATATTAATTATGTAACTGTTCGGTCAACATTGAAATGTCAGTTGATTAAAATATATAATAATTTATCCTTCTTAAGTTTGAGGTCCGCATTGTATCCCCGACCTCAAACAAGAACTTGAGGTTCATTGAGGTCATTTTGACGTCACAAGTGACGTCAAAATGACGTAGGCGTTTTTTCTGGAAAATACTTATCCCAGATCAAGGATAAGTTACTTCTTAAAGTCTCAACAATTTACATTTTTAGTGGGCTAACCTGTATCAATTTATTATTTTAATCCCATCCAGGTTCAAGAAATGGAACAGATGTTACCAAATACGTGCAGAGTTAAATTCGATGACCCTCACTCTCTACACGAGTTCAACCTGTTTGTGACACCTGATGAAGGGTTTTGGATCGGAGGACGCTTCTGCTTTCACATATACATTACCGAGGAGTATAACATGGCTGTGAGTAGAACCATTTACTTTTAGGGTACCCATATTAAATAAATATATCTTAAAAACCTGGATCAGTTTTGTTGGTGTGGTAAAACTGTGATGTGTTATTATCAGGTTTTAGGTTTAATGTAGGGACAGATACAAAAAATTAGAAAAAAAAATCTAGTCCAGTAAATATACTCCAAAAACCCCAATAGCAGTCGTATTATAATGAAGCTGAAGTTGTCCAACAAATTGCCTGAAAAGGCATGGACTGTACCCATGCAAAGATTTTAAAAGGTAACAGAAAGGTGGTTCAAAGAAAATCGTATTTTATTCTGTGAATGATTTTTTGACCTGTGATTCAAGTACGGTAGCTTTAAAGTTTTTTTAATTTTATTTTTTTCTTATTTATTTATCTATTTATTTTGTTATCCATTTATAGCCTTAAAATGTTAAATGACTTTATTTATTTACTATAAGATCATATGTACGTCTTATTTATTAGGTAATATGGGAAAATGACCTTGTCGATTGCACTGATGAGCTTAAAGACAGTAAAATATCTTGATTCTTGATAAATTCCAGTGCAACTGGTTTTGATAGGGTTCTGCTCCAAAATTTGTGTATTTCAATATATTGTATTTAGAATTGATTCACAGGAAACGCCCTAAAATCACATTTCAATGTGATGCATTTGCCCAATATTGGAAAGTTTTTGCCATGACCAAGATATTTTTAAACCATGATACAAACGAGATATTAGGAGCCTGCCATACAACCTCTGCTATGATTTCACAGAGAGGTTAGCAACAAGGTTAACTGTGGTTCAAAATGCTTGTTTTTGTCATTTTTTTTAAATGCCAGTTCAAATTTTCTGAAAAAGGTTTAAATCTTATTTTTTTATAAGGTTACTTGCTCTCTTCCTTGCTTAATTTAGGTTAGACCAACAATTTTTTGGCATTCTTCTGATTCCCAAGTGGTAGACACTCGGTTAAAATGTACTTTGAGGATCTTTCTAGTAAAAACCACATATTTTACCCCTTCAGTTTTTTTAGCGAATTTCCTTTGGAATAAGCTATTAGGTACCATAGTCTTAACAGAATGGACAAAAATATCCACTCAGGGTACAGTAACCTCAGCAATCATATTAATATTGATATCAATTAATAGCTCTTTACGTGTACTTTCTGGGTATGAAGTGAGTTTTTTATACTAGCCTATAAAGTGAAATTTTAATGCAAATAAAAGGCCAGCCATAGATAATAATTTAAATTAAGGAAATATTGTGAGCAAAGATGTAATTTAAATTAAGGAAACTTGTGGTCAAAGATGTATAGGGAAAGGGGTGAGAGAGAGAACAGGGGATATCAATTGAATCAACAGCCAAATAAACCAGGACAATATGAAATAACGACAAAAAGTTCTCGATTTTATTCTGAGAAGGCTCAGTCGAGCAAGATTTAGAAGGTCACCACCACTCTCAGCAGATTGTGATTCTCAGTTATCCATAATAATAATTTATTCAACAACTAACTACCCAGCCTACAATATTTATAGGCATATTCAAGACTCTACTGTGTGCCTGGCTTTAATTTACTGTGTTACGTATTGTTTCAGCCACCTAGCGTTAAGTGTTTAACAAAACTGTGGCATCCGAATATCAGTGAAGACGGGGATATTTGCCTGAGCCTGCTGAGGCAGAACTCCATTGACGGCCTCGGCTGGGCTCCCACTCGCAGGCTCAAAGATGTCATATGGGGCCTCAATTCTTTGTTTACTGTAAGTAGGCTTTCTTAATATTAAGTGTATGAATCGTCCTAATGAAACTTAAAAATTACTTACGGGTACCTATGTAGGCCTATTAGGGGTAGGCGAGTATTGGATTTTGAAGTCAAGTCGAGTCGAGTATCAAGCCAAAAACTCGAGTATCGAGTCGAGTCGAGTAGTTGTTTGTGAAAAGTAATGAAATTTTAATTTTTTCAACTAAAATCTTTCTTCAATTTTACTTATAAAATTGGTTTACTTTATTTAAGCTTATGTTTTTATATATTTCTTGGAAAAATAAAACTCTGATATTGTAATACCCCTACATTGCATAAACCCTACTTTTAAATGAATAAGTTGACTATGCTAAAAAATCACTCAAAATAACAAATCAGTTAATGTAACAAGATCACAAAATAAATTTATGTAGAATATGCATAGTTTTTAAATATAAGCAGTAATAAGATTAAATTATTAGCCTAATATTTAAACAATCAAAAACAGTTTTATATTTTACCTAAAAATAATTGTTGGCCCTAATTAAAACCTTAGCAGAGAAATTGTGGAAGAAAGAACTAAAAACATCAGGGAGGAGAGCTGTGCCCAGTTATTTGTTTACTTCTAACCGCGTTATTTGTTTACCCAACCCCGCCCCCTTGCCTGACTGCTGAACTATTGTTTTTGACATCCAATCACGTGAGCATGAATGACACATCTGCGACCAGATAAGAATAAGATATCCCCCAATACAAAAATTATAAAACCTTAAATAACTGTTTTATGAAGTCCACTTTACCAATGAAGTCCAAAATTGTATTCTCATTTTTACAAATCAAATGAGATAGAAATGAAGGCTGAGTATCATTTCAAAGATAAAATATAATTACAAATTTGAAGTAGGTCAGAGCTAAGTATAGCTGCTGTAAGTTTTCAATTTCCGAATTCAGAGACATCTCTCAGAATATGATATTTCTAGATAACTGTCAAAATCCATTCTTCTATGAGTTAATGAAATATTTTCGAGGTTACTGTTATGAAAAACTCGTGGACGGCTGCGAAAATCGATAGCGCATTTCTATCGGTCGCGTCTGAACGCGGATGTAGCTTTTCAGAACTTGCGATCTGCCGCGAAATACGATCACGCGTATTTGCCAATCGCCAAAAATCGGCAAATGTAGCGTTGCTAAAGTCGCGGTCGGCCGAGAAATACGAGCGCGCGTATTTGTCGATCGCCGAAAATCAGCAAATGTAGCCTTGAAAAGTCGCGGTCAGCCGCGAAAAACGATCGCGTGTATTTGCCGATCGTAAATAAACGAAATGCAACTTTGCTAAACTAGCGATCGGCCATAAAAGTCAGTCGCACGTATTTGCCGGCCATAAATGAACAGAAAATGCTGCTTTATTGTGAAACTAGCGAGGAGCTGCAATAAACCATTTGCCGATTGCGGATAAACGGCAGATGTAGCTTTGCGTAACTCGCGATCATCTGTGAAATTTGATCACACACGTAAATCGTATACGAAACAAACATTATAAGTATTGTGATATTTTAAATTACTTAACATACAACAACTATTTAAACTAAAAAAATATATATTCAGATTATTGAAATCCTACACTTGGGAAAACATGACAAGACTTAGGACGGAACATTAAGTGCATGCTTTAATTATTAATTTATCCACCATTTTTCTATTTCAATTCCTGTAAAAAATATAAGTAAATAAACCGAGTATGATTAAGTCATAATAGAAATCTTAAAAAAAAACACGAAAATGTGTTGCAATTTAACCTTGGCAGACTTTTAAGGCTTTTATGTTAATCTTACGATGAGATATTTGTCCTCTGGAGCTTGTCTAAAAATTAAATTTGTCTATAAGTTGCTTTCTGAACTTCCACGCGTCCCTCGTGCGCGTTCCACCTAGCTCGCGCCAATCCCTCCCATTGAGGTAGTCATAAAAATCTTTTTCTGTTAAAAAAATTGATTTGAACCAGAATTTTCTAATATTCACGAGTATAGGGCATTTTGCTATAAAATGATAGACATTTTCTACTTCATTTAAATTACAAAGTGAACAAACATAATTATTATCCGGCAACCACGATTTGAAATTTAAATTCAGGAGTTCGGCCCTTGCTCTAATTAACTATCCCATGATGTTTGGATCGATTGTCTTATCTACTAAGAAACTTTTGTGACCAAGTTCAAGGTCAAGGAGCCGATATTGTTGGTGAAACATCGATGTTATCGCCCGACATTGACAATCCGCCTTCCAGCACGCTATCTCTGCTTCCAACACGCACGATAACTGTAATTCTGTCGCGGCCGAATCATCCAAATAAAAATCTACATCCAAATCATGCCGTTGACCAATTTATTTCCAATTTCTGTACCAAAACAAATCCCTCTCTACGACTAATTTTGCAAGAAATTTTGGTAGCCTATTTGTTGATAAGTTACATATTTTAGTTAAATAATTTATGTTCATTTTGGCGGTTGAGAAAAATATTTTTTCAGAATCGGTTTCAATTTTCAAAACATAATTTGGCGTGTTTGCTAGTAATTTAAAAATCCTCTTCATAAATAACCGCTGAACTGACTCAATATGTTCACTTTTTTAAAAAACCCCACACCTGTCCACTGTAACATACTGTCGCCTTAATTATTGTGTTAAAACACTTAACTTTAGCCGATAGCGGAACCCAACCTTTATTTATTAAATTTCTCCAAACCGCATTAATAATAAATAAACCGGCGATCGATTTTTCCTTTAGATGAGTTTCCCAACACATTGATGTCGTGAAAGTAACACCCAAATAAGTGTATCTATTTACAATTTCCACCCGTTCGCCCTGGTAAAAAAAATTATCCATTGCACCCAATCTACCTCCTTTTCTGAATACCATTATTTTTTATTTATTTAAGTTGACTTTAAGACTCCATTTGGAACTATACCCCTCTAAATTATTTATCATGATCTGTAATGCTGTCGTTGTCGGCGCTACTAATATGATATCGTCGGCGTACATCAACATATTTATTTTACGCCCTCCAATAATACAACCTCCACTTATACTCTCTGGCTTGTCGTTTGTGTACAAAATAAAAAACGGAGAACACACACAGCCTTGCCTTAAGCCATTTATTATTTATTGTATCAAAAGCCTCTGTAACTCCATCCTTACACCACACACAGGCTTTTGATCCACTATACACATTCTTCATCCTATTCAGCATTTTTGTGGACACCCCTAGAGTTTAAAAAATAACGCCTGCCTGTCAATGTAATCAAAAGCAGCCGAGAAGTCGTCAAAAAAACAATAAAGTTTACCTTTCGGTTGCACCAATCCTACGTTTATCATATTTGATAAATTAAAAATGTTATCTATTGTTGAGCACCCTCGCCTGAAGCCCGCTTGAAACCCCGTTATTATTTCATGATCCTCAAGTCACTTGCATATTCTATTGTTTACCAGACTTAAAAATATTTTCGCCACACAATCTATAAAGGACAAACCTCTATAATTACTAACAAGATTAATATCTCCTTTTTTATGAAGTGGAAAGACTATAGAATTTTTGAAACTTGCCGGAACTTTACTTTCGTTAAATATTTTGTTATACACGCTCAACAACTTCTTTAAAAGCTCCTCCGGCGTGTTCTTAAAAAACTCATAGAGTACTCTGTCTAGCCACGGTGCCTTGTTATTTTTCGCGGTTTTTAAAACAAACTTTAGCTCGCTAACTGAAAACTCTGCATCCATTATAATTATAATTATATACAGTAGAACCTCGCTAGTCCGACCTCCGATAGTCTGACTCCTCAGTTAATCCGACCACGCGGCCGGAGAAAATAGGCCTCCGCTAGTTTGCTCTCAGCGGGGTTTTCTCATTGGTTAGTCCGACCACGCAATTGGAAATTAATTGATGTTTGTTTACATTTCTGGTGCATTCCTCCGTTCAGGTTGGCTCCTGTCGATGACGTATTACTCATTGGGAGTGCGTATATCGTTCAGTAGAGCAATAACATTTGGTGCCGTTAGTTTTTTTTTGGTCCTAATGTCGTTTTTTACAGTACGGTAGCTTCTTTAACACTCGTAATGCATTTTTTTCTGATCAAAATACAGTTTTTGTACGTTTTCATGTCAATAAAATGAGTTCATCCGGTAATCCAACCTTTTTGCTGTTCCGACCATGCCCCCGGTCCCGTAGATGACGGATTAGCGAGGTTCTACTGTGTATCAAATGAAACATGTTTACATCATTACATTCCCAATTATATGTTTTTCCATTTCCTGAAAAATTTACTCTATGTCGCTTACAACGTTACTGGCGGGACCCCTTCACTTCTCTGCCCTCAATGTTGCTATATTAAAGTCTAAGACGGCGAATGTACCTAGTTTTAATATGCCTGTTGCAGCAAACCTGAATACTCATTCCCCATTGTTATTATTATGAAATTACAAAAACAAGTCATATATCGCCATGTTAGGTGGACATTTTTTGCATTAGAAATTCGCTGAGTATGCAGATCTGCTGCAATGGGTTATTTGTTTCTTTCTTTAGTTTTTAATCCCTAATCTTTTCAAAATGAGTATAAAATATTTAATGTTATAAAAATTATTAAAGTTTATAATTAAAATCGTTGAATAAAATTTGAGGCTTAGTTCTTTTACCAGCTTTTTACAAATTTTTCGTAATTTGAATTTCTATTATTTTAATTTTGTCATCAGTCCCCTGAGGTTCAAATAATCCTAATTAGGGGCCTATACTATACTTTAAACTGCTCAATACTTAAATCTGCTCTTATTTTTAACATGCTAGGGGTTTTTTGTGATCAAGACTCTTCCTAGGGTTCAACTGATTTTAATATTAGATGTCATTGAAAAGAACTTGGCGTGAAGTTTTGCAGGAAATAAAGTTCAAGCTGTTTAGACTAAAGGGAAGTGCCCTAGACACCCTTAAAGTTTTGTATGAGTCCATAAGATTTTACATGGAAATCTAAATTACAAGGAACAGCTGATTATAATAAACATTGTTTTATAAGCAGACTAGCTGTTGGTAACCTGCTTCGCTGGGTTGAAAAGTCGTATGAAGGCCTAAATAGTATCTCCAAAACCGTAACAGTAACTCCAAAACGTAATTTGGAAGCAAGCATTATAACGTCTAATGATATGTAAAATTCAATTTATTTTTATGTTTCTCCATACATATATTTGAGAAAACCGGGGGTGGCAGATTTGGTGGTAGCAGTCTTATTTTCCCTTTCAAACAGCACATAATATGTGTTTCTTTTTAGAGTTAATTTCTTTGCTATGCAATAAATAACTACAAATTTTGTCAATCTTGCTAATTATTACTTTTGGGTATTCAATATAATCTATATTTGATTGGAGTAATGTGTCCTTTACGGTCAAAATCATAGTTCCCTGTCCTTTTGCAAAGAGCTAGTAAATTGTTTAATTTAAATCAACTTCTTATGTTTGATCCCTTTTTAGAAGGTTCTCCATTATCTCTTTTCCGATTATTTCTTTCATCATGTTGTGCGCCTGTTTCCCATTCTGTTCCAATCTGTTACGATAGTATTTCTTGTTGTAACTGTGAATTTTCCCGTGATACCTTTAGATTTGTTTTTTCCTTGTTTAATTTTTTCTTCCAATCTTTCGTCTATGTGACAACATACAGTATGGAATTGCAAACATTTTCTCCTACGTTTTCACATTTTCTTATCTTATTTGTACTACAAACTTTGATTTTAAAACCAAAAAAAATGTAACTATACATTTTAGTGCACTTAATATTTTTAATAACATAACCTAACAGTAAAAATTAACAAAATAATCGAAAACGTAAATAAAAACATATTTTCTAAATAAGACTGCATGTACAAAAACAATTGTAGGTGCTGCATTCTGTTGGCAACCACTGTAACTACGGTAACCATTTCAAATTAAAGCTGTTTGTGGTTTTGATATAAACAAATAAAACCTGAAGTACTCACAAAATTCTTGATATAGGTCTCTTTCAGACGATCCTGTGCCTACACCCCATAAGATATCAAAACCCAACCATCATAGTGCATATTATGAGATTCCAAGCTTTAATTTGATACCAAGATCAAGGGTCTACGACATGTAGTTTTGGCTGTAGCACTAAATATACCAACACACACTTCTCTTTATATATATATTGATTAATGGAAAATTTAAAGCTGCTGAGCAGCGCATTTCCACTGGTATATTTTTAAATGTAGAAAGTACAGTTTTTATTAACCTAATTTATCCTTTGCCCGAGGCTCATGTTCAATTAATTTAATGTCAAGTTCAATCAGAGATGTGGTAATAAAATTTAAATATGATGATTAAAACATTCAACTCTATTATTCTCAAGCTTGATTGTCGGAACCTAACCTCTGTTTTGGTTGGCGCAGGATTTGCTCAACTTCGACGACCCCCTGAACATCGAAGCGGCCGAGCTGTATCTGAAAGATAAGGAGGCGTTCCGTACCAAAGTGAGAGACTATGTGAACCAATTTGCTAAGAGGTGATAGTGGGGCAGCCCTAGATCACTGACTCTTTTGTACAAATTGTGATACAAACTGTTTATTGTGTGATCATCAACGTGCTATTCCACTGGCTCAGTCAGTAAAGTGGGAAAAGTTCATATGTAGTAGAAAGGGCTGGTTTCCTTTTTCATGTTTAACAGGATGACATGTATCTTGTGGTGTAAATTTTATGAGAAATTACACCAAAATTTAAGGTTCCTAATGTATAATTGTTCTTGGAACTTCATGTAATTATTGTACAATCTTGCAGTTAAACGCTTCAGTTACATTTTTCGTCTCAAGTCAGTAATATCAAGTTAAAATATTCATTGTCAAAGTTCCTTATAATCAAACTGAGGAAACTAATTAATCAAGTCCTGATGCTGATCTGCATTCTTTTACTTAATGATTTAAATTTAAGCTTGTTGTAAGAGCTTGATGTTGAAATATATTATAGTAATTGAGCTTAATGTAAACAATTAAATATATAAGTCTTAAATGTTATATTGTAAGCTTTAAAAGCTCAATGCTTTGAAGCTTCCCAATAACCATCAGCATAAAAGGTATAGCCTTAAAAAAAAATCTTTAAAACTTATTCAGTAAAAACATTGAATTATGGTCATTATTTTTTCTTTATATTTATTTACTGGGCTACAGTGTGCAATGGCATTTATTTACTTATGCTCTGTGTACTTTAACCATTGTGTCTAAAATAGTTTGTTATTTTTCCATTATGTTGTATATTATAACGAATAAAAGACTGTTCTTGATGAAGAATGTTTGATTTCCAGAACTTAAGTAATATTATTGCAAGTTTTTATTACCTCTCAAATGACGTCAAGCACAGAAATTTCAACCTGTAGATGTTACTGGCTTCCTTAAGCTTATCGTGAATGTGTTCATTGCACCACTACATTTTGTGATATTTAATTAATTCTCATCAGTTTAATGAATCAATCATTTTCAATGTTCAATTTTCATGCAGGGGGAGGCTCTGAATTTCTCTTCAACATCAATTTATAAATGGACAAAACGTTTGTGTGAGTTGATTTCGTTTGTTATTCATTACATGTATTATGGTGTTTAGTTTAAAGATTAGTAAAGGTGAAAATATAAGAATATGTTTCATTATCCAAACATCATACAGGCTCGGTTTCAAATATATATTTGTCTTTTAAGTTTTGAAATATGTCATTTTCTATTTGGTTAACAACCGCATCAAACCCAATGGCTGTATTTATGATTATCACCTTCGGGTCTTGTATTCTTTTGTATATCTCCAGCATTCTGAAAAAAATTCATAAGTTAAATGATATTTTTTAAACATATCATGGATCCTTTTGATATTTTATAAAATTGTTTTGACGTAGCCTTAATAATTATTATGATCAAAAATGAAAAGTATTGTAGCCTAGATTGATTTGCATTTATTATTTCTCTCAATCAATTGTTTGACACAAATCAACTTCTGAAATGTAATTGAAGAAATGGCAAAAACCAGTCAGCAGTCGGTATGTATTGGAGTGTTTGGCCCAATACATATTTGACTCTCTAATTTTGTTGTGTTGTTAATTTTTTTCTCAACACTTACTTGGGTTTCCAGGAGTTGGGATTTCTAGTTGTGGCTTGTTGGTAATGAAGATTGTCAGGGAAGTATGTGTAGAAAACCAAGTCGGGTTTCAGTAAATCTTCAGGAAACTTGTATGCCGGATCACCTGGAGGAGGTAAGGTGGCGTTGGAATTGGCTTTTGATATGGCATAAGCAGCCTGGTCCATCCAGTACCTGTTGAGACAACAGTAAATAAAACTTTAAACAAAATGGGTTTTAACGTGTAATATATGTATATAGACTGGTCTTTATTATGACAGACAGACGATTGGAGTTGGGCCATATATTATGCACCGTTTTATTATTATTATTGTTATTAGCTTTTATAAGTGCTTGCATGCACATTGTTAGGATAGGAATGCCAATTTTTCCAAATTTTAAACAATATGAAGACCCTTTAACCCGGCAGAACTGACTTGGATTTGAAAACGCGATGACTGACTCACGGTCTTTTGGACCAGGTTTTATATAAAAATTAGTATATTGAAAAATGATGAGTTTATTTATACAAAAACTCCTCTAAAGTCTTTTACATTAGTTTTGTGACTACTTTATATAGGATATATGAGCATACAACAAATTTATATAATATAAAAAAATATATTTTGCATTGCAGTAGATACGTCAATAATTATTGTTATCACGTTAAAAACGTCCGAATGTTCTACAATGATGTGTTTATACTGAAAAAAACTCCACTAAAGTATTGTAAATTAGTATTTTTAATATTTCTTATTAGAAATATGTGCACACAAAATATTTATATGTAACATGAAGCCTTATGTGACTCACGGTCGAAAACACCAGACCTCTATAGAAACTTTCATTTAACCGACTGTAAGGGTTAGAGAATGACGGGAAGTGAGTCATGATGTTCCTGGAAAGACGTATGAGAGGTATAGCGACGGCCAGCCCTGCCGACACCCAAAAAATATAATTTTTATCGAAAAAACTTCTAACCCGGTCTTTTAGACAAGTAAGTCAGTCCTCGCGGGTCAAGGGACTCTATTTTTTACACTTGGTACATTAATCTTGCTTTTCCAAGTTAACTATTCATTCTCGGAAACAATAACGGTCAACCTCTGGATGAAAAATTTTGAGTTTCGAGTGACAGGCAATGTCACCAGACAAGAAGTATACCTATAAAAGTTACTTGCTGATCCCTCGATTAGCAAGAGTGCAGTAAAGCAATGAAGCCTGGTATGCTCACAGACAATTATTGAAATGCTGGCAAGAAGTTGCCTGTAGCCATCGTAATTATAAAGACAATACTTTCAAATTAATAATTGTTATAATATTAGTCCTAAAGAATTTTACTTATTTTATTTGATAGTTTAAGAAAACTTACCCATTTATGACAACAGGCCACCTGTTGATGATCCTGTTGGCTGTGTAGGCAGAGCCATACATGGACAAGTAGAAGAAAGCCTTTCTGATAAGTGTGCCAAACTGGAACATGTCCTTCAGGTGAAACAGGCACCTGGGCGGATTATGTAGAATTCCAGCTCCTATTCTCTTTGCAACTCTTCTAGCTATAATTTTCCTACCTGAAACATATTGTTTTAATTCAATGTAGGCTGAAATAACTAATTTTAGGATTTTTTTTAATTCAAGGTGTACTAATAAAACTATTTCTTCAAGAACTTTGAAGTAGAGAATATATGATTTCAAAAGATTTAAAAGGAGTTAGCAATATTGACAATTATACTTCAAAATAAGTGCTACCAAATCCTGTTGAAACATAAAGGCACATTGGTAAGGTCCGATTAATCTTGGTCCGAGCTTGACTTTTACTCGGTCAAATTTAGAGCACGCTTGGTCCTAGTCTACTTGGCCCAAGATAAAGCGAAGGACTGTGAGCTAGCTGGTGTTCTTGGATTGTATTGTTAAATGTATCCAATGTTAAATCCATTTCAAATCAAAACTCGTATTTGAAAATTTCTCTATCCGACTATCTCGGGCCAAGTTGTTTACATAACTATTCGGGTGCATTGTTGCACGGTCCGAGTGATCTTCCGAGACCACTCAGTCCGAGATCAATCGTACCGTGTCAACTCGCCTTAAGTGAAATTCCCTTTCCCCTTATAAAGTTTAAACGGGACCAAAAAGGTTTTTAATCTACATATTTAATTATGTAAGGGAAATTTTTGTGCAGAAATTGTGTATGTTTGGCAAGTCGCAGCATGATGGGAGAGGGCTCAAATTGAAGGTCTTCATCCCAAGAACTCAGGAAAAATACTGGAATTCCTTAAAACTTATAATAAAATGAGAAATTACGTGAAATATTTTCCACTTAAAAAGCATTCAGATCCAGCCGTCCTTAACCAATTTTCACAATTGAGGTTTCATTTTAAAGCTTTTTATGTAGCACACCGGCGACTGATAATTAATACCCTCGTCACAGCAGACCTGCGAACTCAGCGAATTTCCATACGTTTTATTTTTTATATGTGAGCATTCAATATATCTAAAGGAAAGTATCGTTTGAATAATATATAAAAACATATATTTAATAATTCATGAGCTTTAAACATGAGGAAAATTGACAAGGGGATCACACTGGCATTTATTAGTAATACATACACTTTTTGTATTTTAAATAGTTCTAAGCCTTTTAATTTTCAATAAATGTAGTCTTGTTACAGCATACAAATGTCAGGAAACACATAATCAATGAATTCAAAACTAGAAAAACAAACATTATAAACGTCATTAGGGGTGGGCGAGTACCCGAAGGTAGTTCGGGTAATTACCCGAAATTTTACAACTACTCGAGCACACGTGACATGTGAGACCGTGATTATAGCAAGGCTACATTTGCCGATCATCGGCAATCGGCAAATACGCGCGATCGTATTTCACGGCAGATCGCGAGTTGTGAAAAGCTACATCTGCTGTTTATCTGCGATCGACAGATACGCGCTATCGTTTTTCGCAGCCGTTCACGAGTTTTTTGTAACAATAACCTCAACAGTATTTCATTAACTCATAGAAGAATGGATTTCAGCTGTTATCTAGAAATACCATCTCTCAGAATTCAGAAATTGAAAACTTACAGCTATATTTAGCTCTGACCGTGCATTTTATAACTTCAAATTTGTATTCATAGTTTATCTTTTGAATAATACAAAGCCTTAATTTCTGCTTCATTTGATTTATAAAAATGAGAAGAAAATTGTGGAGTTAATTGGTTTGCATAAAACAATTAGTTTTAATTAATTGTAATTCGAAGACCTAATTACTTTTAACAAAATTAACTTTACATTGCTTTTCACAAACAACTATTCGACTCGACCTGATACTCGAGTAGTTGGCTTGATACTCGACCCGACTCAACTGGAATTCAAAATCCACTACTCGCCCCTAAACGTCATGAACAAATAAAATTCAATCATATGGTTAGTTTTATAAATAAAACATCCCTATTAGGCGCAGCAGACCTGCATCTCCAACTAATTAAAAAAACTATTATCATTCCTCAGAATTGTAAACATACCAAATATTAAACTACATTTTCAGGAAGTTTAGACCAAGACACCCCCCACCCTAAATGCACGTTTTCTTCATTAAATTTAAAAATGATTTGTATTTTTAATATAGTATATTTTTTATGAAAAATCATGATCAGTGGACTCTAACCATTCAAAATAAAAACAAATAAAATATTCACCTGAAAATTTAAATATGATCATACGTTCAGAGTTTTATTTTCAAAATCCCCCACATCTATATCTATCTATACTTATTTAATACACGAGCAGTTTTTTGTTACAAAGACTCCTCCTAAACTACTGAACCGATTTTCATGGTGTCATTGGAAAGAGCTTGGCGTGAAGTTTTGCAGGAAATAAAATTTAAAAAGGTCTGACTAAAGGGAAGAGCCCTAGACGCCCTTAAAGTTTCGTATTAGTCCATAAGATTTAACATGGGAATAGAAATTTCAAATAAAGCAGCTGATTGGAGCAAACAAAGTTTTTCAGCAAAGCCATATGTTGTTAGTTGAATTGAAACCATTGCATGTAGAGCTGGAGGCATTTCAATTGATGGAAGATGTAAATAAATAAACTATTATCCTAATACATACTTAAGGTCAGAATTCAGTTTTAAAAACATTTATTTTGAATCACATGTGTGACGACCTTAATATTTACATATGTTTATAAATATTCCAAAGAAAAATACTAAAAAGAGAAATAAATTCTTACGTATAAATTCTATAAATATAAATATAAATATAAATAAAAGAAAAAAGAAACAGACTTAACATTGATTATAAGTAGATTTATTGAACCATTTTAGTTCTGTTTGAGATTAAGACGGGTCATACGCTACTTAGGGCCGCGGAACATTCACAAAAAATTTAGTTTTAAGAAGTTTTTGTACAAAATTTCAGTATAACAGGAAGTTCAACCATATAATTAATAAAATAGTTCTAGAATACTGAACGATAATTATTTTTATTTTGAAATCAATACATAACAATTGCTCGATTTCGAGCAATAGGTTTACGAGTTAGGGTAAATGTAATGATTTAGGGGAATTATTACTACTAGAGATCGCCAGTGGTCGAAAATTCGACCATTTTTCAAAGTGACAAAGGGATAGCTAATTTTGTAAATGATCCCCGCATATACCAATGCTTTTCTAAATACATTTCATATAGTACATTTTTCCATGTAAACACATAATATAACCAAAATGGGGGCCAAAACCAAAAGAGAAATTCTAAATGCGTGACTAATTATTTACTTCACTTCTGGCTTATGGCATGGTTTTTAGTAATTAGTATTTTACTAAGATAATGACTATTTTACTAAGATTCCATGTTTATTTTTTAAGAATGATTATTGAATCAGAAGAAAGTAAAACTTCAGTCTGTCATCAAGTCAGTTTATCCTGTACACCCCTTACCACAGTTCTCTCCCTCCCACCATTAATTCCTTCCCTCACTCTCTACTTCCCTTGCTTCCGACCTTCTTTCTACTTTTCCCTCCTTTTCTCCTTTATTCTCTTCTTACCATCTCTCCTCCCTTATTTCCTACCATTTGGAACTTTTTCCCTCCTTCCCTCTCTTCCTATCATTATCACTAAAATGTAATTTATATTTTACCCATTATCCACCAATAAAAACAAAATTTGAATATAATGTGTCCATTTGTACTCCGGTTGCCAGGCCCGGTGACAGGTTTTTCGGGCCTGTGCAATTGAGAAACCCGTCTTTTTTACTTATCTCGATTCTGAGCTCCATTTTTACTAATCTTGCGTGGATCCGTGCCCCCTGTGAGTCCAGGCCCCTGTGCACTTGCCCCCCCCCCCTGCCGTCGCTGGCCCTGCCGGTTGTTTGTCGATCAGTTAGTACATTGGATGGTAGGAACTTAACTTACTAAGTACTTTTTTTTTTGCTAATGTACTTTTTTCTTCCCTTTTTATAAAAAAAATTTTATCTCTTAATTTTATTTAAGCAAGTAAACTTTATTTTTTCCATTTATATGTAAAATGGAACACATTTGAGTATGATATCCTTAATATTCTCTAAGTAGTCCTGATTTCAATCAAATTCTATTTTGTTACTCCATGCCCCAATAAACTGTGGCTTAAGGTTTCTACATCAAATCTTTACTCTACGAAAAATAGCATTTGATAACAGCTACATATGATGCTAACTTTGTTTACATTTGTTGTTATAATATCACCAAAACAGCAACTCATAAGGCTAATGTTAATTTTTTTGAAATTTCAAATTTAATTTTCTACATTTCTAAAAGACTAATATAAATTTCAATGGGATTCTGCACATTTACAGGAAAATTCAATTCTATCGGTGTGCTTAGATTTTCGCTACGTTGCACACAGGCTGAGAAAAAAGGAGTACAAAAACCTTATGGAAAAAATGCTTGTCTATTAATATAAAGATGCAACTTTAGGGTAATTCCCCTGAAAACAGGGTAATTATACTTACTAGATAACACGTAGCTCGAAATCGAGCAAAAAATCATATAGGAAAAGAAAAAAGATTAAACGCTTAATTGTATACTTTTGAAATTTAATCAAAGGGCTAAATTCAATAGCAAAATTATGGCTAAACCATTGAAACTCTAAAAGTTCATTTGATTTACTGCAAGATTTTCCGGACAACTACTTTTTGGGAAACACCTTCATTTTCCATGTTCTCTTAATTCTGAAATGTATATTTTAATACCGGCAAAAGATCGAGCTCTGCTTTACAGCAACATGTAGCTGACCGAGAGCAAACACTGGCGTCGTGAGCTTAGACCTCATTAGTTTAGGGACTGCCCCTGCACCTTATTGATAGTTATCGCCAAACCGGAATCATAGGGAACGGCTGTCTTTGTAGGGATCCTTTCCTTTGTGGCAACAACGCGTAAATGACGCACTATCTCTACCAGTCTTTTAATTCTTGAAATGCAACCGACCGCGATGAAAACATTGTAAGTTCATTGGTCTGAGGTTGGAAGGAGCATCAAATGTTACATCGGGAGGGTGATTGTAGGCGGTTGCGATTGTGTTACTTCCGATCGGTCAATATTCGCCTTCTTCTTATTGGCATTATTACCGCACCATATCAAAAAATAAATTGGCTCAAGTTAATAAAACTTCAAAATACACTATGCTGAAATGTATTGGGATATTGTAAACTACATTGTAAAACTGGGAACTGCAATGTTTAAGCCATTTAAAAACACTTCATAACATAACCTAAATTACATAATAAATCTTTTTGTTGAAAGCCAAAACAGCTTGAAAAACAAAAACTTTTCTTGAAAAAAATAAAGTACTGCAATCTGTAATTTACCTGTAGAACTATTTCAGAGCTTGACAGGCTTGACCATATGTTCAGTTTGTAAACAAAGTGAACTGAGCTTGGTCAAATTTCGATGAATAGCGCCACTGTTCCGAAAATTCAGCCCTTTACTGTACTTTAGTGACGCCCTTTTTTAAAATTCTGAGACTCGTTGACAAAACTACGTAAAATTCCCTTTAATTTGACACCTCAAACGTTAAAATCCGCCCAGCCGTTACTGCGGTTGGACTGTGAAAAGAAAACCGCTTGCGTATTAATATATAGATGTGAGGGTAAAATGAAAAACTATACTAGACAACGTACTGTGTTTAGCATGTGCAATATCTAAGCAACTGTTTGACGTAGAATAATAATTCAAAATGCCTAATTGTTTATTTTTTAAGCTGAATACAATTTTGATAATTAAATTCACATAAAATTATTAAAAAGGTATAAAATTACAAAAATAAACTTTATTTTGTCAAAAAATCCTCCTTAGAGTTAGCCAGTTGTGCTGGTTTTTGAACTCGTCGTAATAAATGTTGCTCTTCACGTATATGCCAAATTTCATCGCGATAGGACTTTACGAAAGTTATCGTGCCTATGGACAGGTTTATATATATCCTTTTATATATATATATCTGTGTATGCAAGTGAACGAACAGTGTTTTTGGGGTCTAGGGGTGTAAGGGCTTACAATTTTGAGGGTAAAAAGATGTAAAAGGAGGAATATTTTGGTTTGCTGCGTTGGTCGACCTGCGAGTCAGCTGGACATTGTTTAGTATTTTCGCCACGCACAGCGCTGGCGACGCAGCGGAGTGGGGGTAGCGAGAGCTCTCACTCGAGCGGCTTGGACAATTCAGTCGACGACCAGGCGAGTAGCTGGTAACATCGCTCCTACTCCGAACCCCAGTCTGGGGAAAATTCTTACGCGACGGATCGGTTTAAACGAAATAGTAAGTGCCTGACAATCTTGCAAATTATTAGTTTACGAGTTTATTAAGGCTAAAGTAAACGATTAGGATTTATTTGCAATTTCTAGCATTTAATTGATTGATTTGAAAGAAAGTTATTTTCGAGCGAGACTTAGACTCACTTTGGGTTGTAAAATAAATAAATGTTATTCGATTGTTGATCAGTGGCGAAGCAGCTCTGAAGAATTAATTTCGTTGATTTGGGAAAGAATTTGAAATAACTTTTTGGATTAACTGTGTAATTAGCGACTTGTATTTAACGAAATATGAACAGGACTTGGGTGTAACAACTCAAGTAAATCTAAAGACAGGCTGTGTGGTAGGCTTTCCGATTCATTTTCAATTAAAATACCGAGCAGGACCTGGGCGTAAAAGCTCTGGAAATATAGGCCCCAGGCGCAACAGCTTTGGGTTTAAAAAAAAGTAAATAAAATCAAGACTTGTGAGGATTCACGTGCAACTAGGCCCCAGGCGCAACAGCTTTGGGAAAATAAAAGTAAATAAAATCCAAACTTGTGAGGATTTACGTTCAGTTAGGCCCCAGGCGCAACAGTTTTGGGTTTAAATAAAATTAAATAAAATCAGGACTTGTTAGATGTTAGTTCGGATAGGACAGGGGCGCAAAAGCTCCGTGAATAAATGTTAGGCCGAATTAATGCTTTAAATTTTTATCAAATCAACTCTAAAGCTAGACATTTATGTAGTAGGTGAAATAGGGGTTTCAAAGCTTTTGAGTAATTTTAGTTGTGATTTCTGTGGATACCAATTAGGGAAGAATTCCCCGTTTATTTTCTTAATTGAAAACCCCCAATATTTCACCATTTCGGCCTTGACTTTATCAAAATAACTTGTTTTCAATTGGCAACATGGGCGATGATGAGCGAATTAAGGAATGTTAAAGCAAGTCTTGTGGATAGTTCTTTGCTGGCCCATTCTAAATTTAGGCATTTCAAATTAAATCGACCCTGGACATTCCAGTTTTTTACGACTGAGTAAATTCGTGGCACAAACGTGCTAAAATTCCCCCCAACCGGATTTGGCACGTTACAGGGGCATCAAAATGAAAAGTTATGGTGGTCCCGAGCTTAACTCTTACCATGCCGCCTACGGTAATAGCTACTTCCCTATGGGAGAAATTCGCTAAAATGGGTATTTCTTTTACGGCTTCGACCCCCAAGCCTTTGATTTATTTCTAGAGAGCGCTTTCAACACTCCAGTGCTGACCAACTTGCGTTATAATGGTTTTAAAATGTGATTGTAATTTAACAGCTTCATGATAGTAGCCTCCGGATTACTGATATATAACAAAAAATGTTTTATATTACCTTGTTCTGTCAAGTAATCCAAATTTACTTAGATATAGCTACGGCTGTTTTGATGTGCTGGGCATCATCATCAAGCATAAGAACATAAAATATCACTCATGAAGTTTGTCATAATTGCTAAAAACACTAAGACGGACACGAACACGTGACATTGAACATTAAAATAACAAAAATACTTGGCCAAGTACAAACAGACCGACACGCACGAGGACTAACTCCAGACTGCGGCGCATGTCCGTTGACCCGGTTATCAGCTGTTCATCCTTTATATTTGTCATTGTTTTGACCAGTCCCTCTACTTTTGTTCTGTTTACACATAATATTAATTGCTGTATCATAAATTAAATTTGATCTGAAGGATGTCTGTTCATTTAATACATTGTCGGACTCTGATTTGGTCGCTTTATAAATCTGGAATTCCTCCAAGCAGTCTAGAATGGGTCCTTTTTTACATTTATTAATAATTCCTACATTTTCCTTGAAACTGGTGTAGGTACACCAGTTGTTGTCAATCAGATGAGTTGCATAGGCCGATCTGAACTTAGCATTTTTTAGGATGGAATTAGGTGGCAGATGTTCTTAAAACGTTTATAAAAAGACCTTGTAGTTTGTTCGATATAAAATTTGGGGCAGTCGTTGCAATTCATTTTGTATATTAAATTCAAATTCAAATAAAAACATCATAATGTTTTATGATACAGCAATTAATATTATGTGTAAACAGAACAAAAGTAGGGGGACTGGTCAAAACAATGACAAAGATATATGAACAGCTGATAACCGGGTCAACAGACACGCCCTGCAATCTGGAGTTAGTCCTCGTGCGTGTCGGACTGTTTGTACTTGGCCAAGTATTTTTGTTATTTTAATGTTCAGTGTTACATGTTCGTGTTCGTGTCCGTGTTAGTGTTTTTAGCAATCATGACAAACTTCATGAGTGATAATTCATGTTCTTGTGCCTGATGATGATGCCCAGCACATCGAAACTGCTGTAGCAACAGCTATGTAAATTTGGATTACTTGACGGAACAAGGTAATATAAACCATTTTTTGTTAATTTAACAGCTGATTACCTTGAGACAAATTCTTAACCAGTCACTTGCAATCAAAAATAGATTTTCTGCAACTGTAAACAAGATCCAATACAGATTATGAAAATTAATTTGGCTACTTTTATTGGTAACTAGCAGTTGCCCGTGGCTTCGCTCACGATAACGATTTTAACACCCGCTGCCTAAATGAAGATGGTGCCATATACTGAGTTTTTGATTAAATAGATAAGATACAAAAACTATTGATGACTTTAATATAGTACATATCACCTAAAAGAAAGAAAAACAACCATAAACCATGATAAAGGGAACCAAACTATAAATCAGCTGTAGAGACCTATCTGTATGTGACGCTTAAACCGCCTTCTTGATTAAATGAAAATTGACAATTTAATCGAAAGACCATCCATTAAATTATACAGAAAGATTTTAGACCGTTGACCCGACCGAAAAACCCTGAAAACTTAGATTTTTGAAAAACCCTTCTCAGCGGATGCTCACGCCCTATAGAAATGTCCATGAAAAGTTTCAAGGTTCTAGGTCAAGTTCAAGTAGTTTGGGCTGTGTGATGATAGGTCAGTGGTATTCGACAAATATAAAGTAGATCCGCTAAACGCAGGTCTGCTACGACAGGTGTACAGTACTTAAAAAATTGCTGCCCCCCCGAGGCATTTTTATTTGGCCTCTCTATACTACACATGCCAGCACATTCCAGCGCCCCCGCCGAAAAAAACCCTTAAGGGTGTCGCTGCCTGGGAAGGCTTATACTCAATAGGCCTATCGTCGAATCTGTGCTATAGTACAGAGTGACCCTGAGGCAGGAAATACCCTCTTTGCAGCAGACCGTGCGTACTTAGTGAATGTTAAAGCAGTTTATATACGTAGAGTAGAAAATGCCTTAATTAAATGTCACCAAAGTATTTTCTAATGTTTTAGGGTCTATTTTGAACAACAACAAATTAACATAGCCGTCCCGCAATTTTTTTAAAATGGTTTACATTTTCTCTTTCATTAACAGCTGTTATAAGGAAGGAAGGACTTTTAAGTATCTCTAGTCAGTGATTTATTTTATTTTTTTACAGATAGCTGGTTTTACAATCTATGAAATGGCTTGCTTTTAACATCTGTTTGAATATAAACATTTCATATAATTAAAAAGAAATATTTTAAACCAAAACATAAAACGGAATGAAATCACAAAACATCTGTAACGACGAATCCATCAGTGAAGGTAACTACCATCTGCTTGGAACACTGAAAATGTAAACAAAACGTCATCCCCTTGAATTATGGAGAAATTCAAAACAAACTTGGTCGAAATCAAATAAAATTAGAAGCTTGCTATTTAATTTCAAAAAGACGTACGCTAGTTTTAAGTCGTCTAAAACCTTCTCATATGTGCATACTACAAAGATAAAAAGTTTCAGCCATAACAGTACTCTAGTTTTTGCGTGAAAAGCGGTCTAAAGTGTGATTTTGAGCGTTACCAACACACATCGTGACACAAATAGAGATAAGGATTGATTCGGATTCTCTGACCTCCAAAACGCAAAAATAACCAAAAATTTCATAATTCTAAGCAATGTACAGACAAAACTCTAATATTATTTATATAGATTGTAGCAAAATTGAGGCAGGTGAATCATTCTTTATGGTCAAGATCCAAGATCGACAGATAATTAACACGTTGTAAATTGATCCTTGAAACAGAAAGGAGAAGAAGGCATAGAGAAAAACAAGTCAACGAGATTAGAGAAACTATATGTGACCCGCCAAGGGAAAACGGACCTTATCTTCCCAGACAAAATTTTACAGGATAGCAAGTTTTAGAGGATAAGGTCAAAAAAACACATTTTCTGATTTTTATTGTTTCTTACTGTTTATATATGTCTAAACAATATACTTTGTCCATCTTACACCTAAATTTAACTGTTAACATGGTTAAATTAATTTTTTTCGGAACCCTTGCAATTTTGGAGAAAGGGGATCTTGACTTCCCCGATGCTTTTTCAACGCTTTGAAGTGAAGAAAATCCGAGAGTTCTGTGAGGAATAAATGCAGGACTTGATAAGCCCTGATCCAGGAATCAAGTCATGAAAATGTACAGGATCTTCAAAAAATTAAGTTTAAAAACAAACAAAAATGTGCTTAAAGGCGAAAGAATACAAAATTAAACGCTCAGACATCTAAAATAATGTCATATTTTGTTAAGGTTTTTATAATAAATTCTTATTTAATGTAAAATTAAAATTAACTTTAGTTTTTTTCATGTAACAAGACATTTTGTCTTTACTACGTTAGGTTTTTTTTATTACTCCCATCTCTTTAAGCAACATTTGGCAAAAAATACAATTGACACAAATTCAATGGTGGATTCATATACAGCTTTAAATTTCTGACAAAATGATATATAACACATAACAAATAATGTAAGAAGTGACAAAAAAATTGAAGATAGAAATTTGCAAAACTTTAGACCTCGATTTCCTAAAATTGATGTTTTTAATATTTCAAATTCAAAAATTTATAACTCAGGCATTTTTTTAAGATATATTGAAAATTCTTTCACCAGTTTGTTTGGTGTTTAATATAGATTGAGGATATACTAATAACTCAATTTCGAAAAAATGGAAGTTAAGGTCCCTTTTCCCTTGGCAGGTCACATATGTAACCTTCGGAAAGAACAGAGAACTGCTGAGGAACAAAGACTAATTTAAAATCAGAAAAAAATATGAAATTACGCAATTTATACATGGGCTCCCTAGAAAAACGTCTAGAAGACAACCAAATTCAAATACATAGCACGCTTGGGTGATGAATAATATGTGTATGATTTTGTTCTGTTAGACCTTTTTATTTAGGTGAGACGTTTAAATTTCAATTGAGAAGGTAAATTTTGTAATAAAGGTGAGTTTAAAGACACAATTTATTCTAACTGTAGGTGAGTTTCTCACAAATAGAAATAATATTAAAATGTGCAATTTGCACATGGGCCTCCTTAGTATATATATTAGGGTACTTTTCCGTTATACGGAGGCCACCCCAATATAGTAGTTATGGTTAGGTTAGGTTAGGAACTGATTAACGTTATGAAGTATGTTTCGATAAATTTAAGGGAAAACAACTCATTGAACACTACGAAAACTATTTAATCACACAAAATGGACTAGATATAATGTAATGACTTAATTGTCATCCTTAATGGACTGCCAAAACTTGACAATGTCACCAATGAGTTTATCAAAGAGGTTGTCGCCGGCCTTCGTGCGCCACATGTACTCGGCGAGGTACGAGTCAAGGTGGTGTCTACTTGTACCCCTCAGTTTTTTGTTTCTGTACTTTGCTGATCCCCACATACGTTCAACTTGCTGGGTATTAGCCCCAGTTTCGGGGTCAACAAAGTTGTAAGTGTGGTTGACTTTGAAATGGGTGAAACCAGCCTCTTCCAGTTCAGCTGTCTTATAACCTGACCAACAATTCGACATGATAGTCACTAGGCACTACTCATCCAGACGATAAAAATTCAACTGAGGCGTGATGATGGTTATGCAGCAACAATCACAGGTAAGAGATAAGATAAGGAAAGATAACTCATTGTTGTAGCGCGCCGTCCGGCCGCGCAGTGCATTGACCTTGATCTAGTTAAATGTGTATTTTCTGAGCCGCACTGAACTTCCGAGATTGCTATTAGCGTAAAGCTATTCATAATGCTCTTGGCATTCATAGTGAAGACAAAGAAATTGAATTTGAAGCATGTATGAAGCTGTATTGGGGTGGCCTCCGTATAACGGAAAAGTACCTATATTAGTACTTAAGGGAAATTTTTGCGCAGAAATTGCGGGCATTTGGTACGTCATATGATGATGGGAGAGGGGTTTTGATCCCAGGGACTTGTGAAAAATACTGGATTTTCTTTAAAATCCTCATAAAAAAGAAATAACGTAAAATATCTGCCATTTAAGAAGCATTGGGATCTTAAAACATCAGCTTTATTTACTTTAAAACATTTGATAATGCCTAATTCAAAACCATGTGCTAGATATTAACATATAATATTGTATATTAACTAGTGGCTTGAAGGGGCTAAAAGCCCCTAATGAGGAAAAATTCAAACAATCCTTATTTATTATAGTACACAATAACTTAATAGCAAACTGAATCTACCTTATATTGATATCTAGCCTACCACATGGTTTTCAATCAAGTATCAGCATCACATGTATTATGTAAACAAAGCAGACGTTTTTAGATCCTAATTCTTTTTAAATGGCAGATATTTTACCTCATTTCTCGTTTTCTGGCTAATTTCAAGCAATTTCATTATTTTTCCCGCCATCACGGAATAGAGACCTTTAATTTGAGCCCTCTCCTATCTTTCTACGACTTGCCAGACGCCCACAATTTTGACGCAAAGAATCGCCTTACGAAATTAAATATATGATATCTAGCACATGGTTTTGAATTAGGCATCATCACATGTTTTAAAGTAAAACTGGATTCTAAAATCCAGTTTACAACGAAGGTATTTTGCTGCTATATAATAAAGGAGGATTGTTTTAATTTACATTGAGTAAATTGTGATCCATGCATTATTTACATGATCTCCTGCTAACTTAAACTTTCCTAATGTTGAACTGGAGTTGATGAAGTTTAAATAATTTATTTATTGATTCGCAAAGATGTAGCCATATTGATGAATACAATGCTGAAAAACGTATTAATAAAAAGGCACTGACCGTTACCCCCTATTTTTCCCTACATTCTGGGTACTCAAACATTCATGATAGATGGCTTTTTGACTGGTGAATTGTCGTCAGGTGACTGAGAGCTGGAGTCTCTTTTCTGAGCCTGGCAGGTGGTCTAGTCTATGTGTGACGTACAGGTCAAAGGGCATGGTGGAAGTGGAACTTAGCTTAGTTCATCACCTGTTTGGGGGTTCGCCACATTGCTATTGGCTATTTTCTTCAAATAAGGAATCAGATAAATTGTCTAGTACCTACTGGTTTTGTGGTTTCCTTCAATAGCGATAAATGGATTTTCCCTTGTTCTTGTCATAGGAATATTGTTCTTGCAACCATATTCAAACGAATAGAGGACTTTCTGGGTGAGTGAGGAGTTTGCATACTGGAAAATATATTTAACAATTAATTCTTCTATAGGGTTAATTTTATTAACAATCTCAATAAAAAAAATCATTTATAGTTTGTAATTATTTCATTTGCTCCAACACATGCAATGTTTGTTTAACTATAGTTCTGGACAGCCTTAGTGGTGGGTGGCAAAATGTGGAAACTTTACAAATCATCTGCTAAAACTCATAAATGTGTCGATCTGTCAAAACAATGTTTATGTTTTTAAGGCACATAAACATTACAAAATTTGTCTTGCAATAATTTTCCGAAAGTTGTCTTACGCAATACAAAACTTAATATTAAGTATTGCCACTACTTATGAGAATAAAACCTTTTCTAAGACTTGCGGCAAGCTCTGTGAGAACTTTTAGCGTCATTTTATATGGAAGTTTGAAATCGATTTCAACGAAACCTTGTTTAGATTGAATATTTATTGCATATGAGCTTGCAGCATAAACTTTCATACTGTAAGTGCGTCTTTACTTAAACATGTGATCATATGGTTGATTGCCAACATAACACAGATGTTTCACGTAAATTCCGAAAACAGCACACTCACTCACCCGCCAGTAAGGCTGTCTAGAACTATAAATAAAATGTTTCCAACTTATCATCTGAGAACAGGGGCCACCAGTTTCCCCAGCCTAGTTTGGCCCCAGGGTGCAACCATATTCATTTTAAATTTATTTTTTATATTTATCAGATTCTTATATTTATATTTCTACTCAGATTCTATAGTTATCCTTCGTGGGGGATTTCTTTTTTTTTCTTGCTATTCAGTACAACAGTTCCGAGTCTCTTTTTTGATCTTTTTGGTTTACTGCCAATAATTAATCATTACCTCAGGTGTATTGAAGCATGATAGAACTTCTTGTAATGAGTAGAAAACTGGGATCTCAATGCTTCTTGTTGAACCTGAAAAAAGTCATATTGTAGTCAAAGATGATTCATTCTCATAATATTTTGTTTGTAAGTGTGATGAATGTCAAATTTCCAAAGTTACTAACGTTTTCACTGTTTGACACCTTAAAACAATAAATGGTTTATGTGAGGTACATTGCTAATTTGTTTAGTTAGATTACTAACTATACAAACAAAAACTACAAAATCATGAAATTTTTTCATCTACAAATTGTAACATGGCCAGGCCAGCCACATATACAAGCATGAATATCTACAGTAACACATTTTTAAATTGAGTAAAGAGATACAAGCCAATAGACAGGCATGGCCCTTGCAACTATGCCGCCCTGCAACCTCTCTCCTCCCACTCTATCTTCCAGCCACATTTACTCCCGATCTTCCCTCATTTTTCCTTGAGTTAATAGGCTACTTAATACTTGCTTTAATACTTGAGTGTTCCGTCCGCAGTCCTGTAGGAGGAGTTAGACAGGTCAAGGTTTAGTCCAATAAGGAATAAAAGAATAACTATTCTCTATGAATTTTAAAAACTAGACCTAAGGAATTTCGCTGAGGTTTAGAAAGGAGTCCATATCATAGAAACCGTTCTAAATTAAAAAAGATTTAACTTGGATTTGAAATTTTGAAATTTTCTGAATTGATTGGAGATTTTGTGGTAATGTCTGAAATAATTTGAGACCTGAATAATGTGGCTTGTGTTCAAAAAGTTTGAGTCGATGCTGTTGTGCATGTGTACCTTTTTTTCTTGTGTTGTAAATATGATTGTTTAAAACTGGTTTTATGTTCTGTGATTTGATATTCACAACAGATTCAAAAATTAAAAGATAGGGAACAGTCAATAGGCCAAGCTGAGTAAATGCATCCCTGCAACTAGATAAGGTGGCATTCCTAAGATGGCTCTAATGGCTTTTTTGCCATATGAAATTTTTTTCCTAATTGCCCTTCACTGAACCCCACAAAATAATTGAGTATGAAATGTAGTGTTCAAAAAGACTGTGGTAAACAAGCTTGGATAGAGGGATGCTGCCGTAGGTCCTCATCCGACGAAGGATGAAGAGCCCACGAGCAAGCGACCCCTCCAATCTTTGCACCTGCTCACCTCAGCCAGTCTCCAGTCTCACCCCTAAGAAATGAGTTGTTTTTGATTTTTCAATTTGGTCCTCTTCAATGAATAGGTTCGGAGTCCTATTGTTTTTTTGAATTTTGTTTTTGAGCTGTTTGAAAACAAAGATACTTGGTTTTTGAGAATTTAAACTGAGTTTACTTTCTTTAAAACATTTTGTGAGATCTTTGATTTTTTCATTTGCTTCGCTTTCCAGAGTCCCCACACCCAACCCCTTCATAACCAATGTGGTATCATCGGCAAAAAGGTAGATATCAGGCTCTGGAAGCAAGTCGGTTATATCATTAATGTAAACCAAAAAAAGAAGAGGTCCCAATACGGATCCTTGCGGGACTCCGCTTGTGATTTTTGCTGTGGTCGACATGACATTTTCAAATTGGAATTTTGTGTTTCCTTTAATTTCTGTAATTTGAAAGCGGTTTGTCATGTACGACTCAATCCATCTTAGACCAGAGATTCCAGTTGAAGCTAATTTTTCCAAGAGAATGTTGTGATGGACACAGTTGAAGGCCTTAGACAAGTAAGCAAAGCAACCCACCACCGTCTCTCCAGCCTCCACTGCGTCGGCTAAACTATTTAGTACCCTTTTTCGAAAAAGATAAAAAACTTTTATTTTTTTTTTTGAAAAAGATAAAAGGTTTCAACATTCATAAATTGTTTGATAGCTATTAAAACAGTTTGCAGTTGTAAAAAATTATTCATAGTTTATCGTGCTGATACGGCTATGACATAATGCCAGAATCAAATTGCCGAAAATCTTAACCCTTTGGTCTACCAGTGACCCCTTTGGTCACCTGACTTGTCCCTTGCATTCCTGAGGAAAATGTTGAATATATAGAACTGGCTGATCAATACGGTTTTACCTGTGGAAACACAGGAAATCTTTAAAAGTCATTTAATGTTAAGGTTGCCATGACAACTACATGATCTTCCCTATACTTTAACAATGCTTTAACATTGAAACTTTGATGTATCATAGGGCGTAGCCCTGAGTGAATTTTTAAAAATCCGATCTTAGTGGATGCCTATGACCTGTTTCAAGAGAAAGTTTCAAGGTTCTAGGCCAAGTAGTTGGGCTGTGCAATGATGGGTGAGTGGTATTTGACAAATATATAGTAGACTAGCTGATCAACACGGTTTTACCCGTGGAAAAACAGAAAAACTTCCTTGGATTCATGATTAATGTTAAGGTTGCCATGACAACTACATGAGCTTCCCTATACTTTAACATTGAAACTTTGATGTATCATTGGGTGTAGCCCTAAGGGAATTTTAAAAAATCCGTTATTAGTGGGTGCCTATGCCCTAAGAGGAACGTTCATGCAAAGTTTCAAAGTTCTAGGTCAAGTAGTTTGGGCTGTGCGATGATGGGTGAGTGGTATTTGACAAATATATATATATAGATTTGGCTTTATGTGCTACCATAGCTACGATTGTTGGCCTATTTTCTTAAAATATTTCCCATTCTTTTTTAGAAATAAATTTCCTACTAGAAAAAATGACTAAATATAGTTCTGGACAGCCTTACTGCGTGGGTGGCAATCGTAATCTCCCAACTCCTTATTGCCCATTCAGTGTCGGTCTTTTGCACACACCAAAGTGAACGAGTGATTTGAGAAAGTAACCCAATGTATTGCTCAGAAAATCTCACATGTGAGTAATCATCTGCTCGTTAATTGGCAAATAGCAAGGCAAAGTAGTTTGCCGAACGTCATTTACTTAGCAGAGAATTATGTAAACAAACATAGTCTCCTGCTGCCTATGTTGTTAAGGGGTACTATTATGAAATAAGAAAGAATTCAATCTCATATGTCTATATTAAATAGTATTCAATCAAGAAAATTATAAACTGTTTAAAAAAATTTTATATTGTAAAAGGTTTTTAGTGTATTTACTATAAAATAGGCAATGAATACTGCTGAGTCTTGATAAAATAAATCATTATAATGCAACTAAGTAATAAAATCCCATAAAAATTGTTATCTTAGAACTGGAGTTTCATATAAAAGTGCACTTCCTTCATGTTGTCCTTGATAGTAAGTAATAGCATCTTGGGTGAAAGGAAACAAAAAAGCTACTGAAAATCTGTCAAAGAAGTTGCACTTTGTCATTTGTTCGTAGACGCGGCCTGAACATTCAGTTATATAAACTTCAACACTCCTCTTTTTGAGTTGATTTATGAATACAGTCAAATGATCAAGTGCCTCTGGATCTATAAATAAAACTGTTGAAAAAACTAGAATCACTACATCTATATTTTCATTTCTAGAAGTCTTTTGAAAAAGGTATTCTATTCTGTTCAAACAAATATGTATGTTAGCAAAATGTAAGCCTGCATATATTTGCACTAACATCAACCCAGGCACAGGTTTGGCCGCCTCATATCTTCGCATTTCCAAACATAAATTTCCTTGTGGAACTTGACCCAACAAGCAAATGTATGTCTTTTGATTCATTAATATTATGGATGTAATGGCTAATATAAAAGCGATTCCAAGGCCAGAAATTATGTCTATAAAAATCACCGACAAGAAAACAAGCAGCCAAATTACACCATCTGATAATGATTGCCTCCAAAATGTCGGAAACTGAGTCACTTGTAACAACATATTTTTGAGATTTTTTATCACTATTCCGGCTAAAACTGAATATGGAAGAGGACCTACAAATTTACCCATGAATTGCAGGGTGAAAATCAGAAATATCGAAGAAATAACTGTCACTAGTTGAGTTTTTCCTCCAGACGAATACTGAATTGCACTACGAGAAAGTGAAGCAGACATCGGAAGGCATGGAAAAAATCCTCCTAAAATATTTCCGAATCCATTAGCAAAAAGTTCTTGATTGGAATCAATTTTGTAATTATCTTTCATCGCAAATGTGGTAGCCATCGAAATGGTTATTGCATAACATACTAATGCGATGGATAGACTTGCAAGCAAAAACTGGGGTACTGTCAATAGCTCCAGTCTTGGAACTTTCATGCCTGGAATTCCTGTAGGAATGTGTCCAACCACCTTAGCATTATATCTCTTTTCAAAATCAAACAAAAAAGAGATCCAGGTACCAAAAGCCAATACAATCAACTCCGTTGGTAATTTAAATTTCCATTTCAGCCAGGGTTCGATGCATTCAGAATAAATTAATAAACATGAAATGACCACCATTGATGTAATTAAATCCACAGGATTTGTTTCTGGTAGTTTTGTGACAAGCGCTAAGAAATTATTCATTGCACTGAGAGGGCCAACATGACCCAGTTGTATCTTGATTCCAAAAACAAGCGGAAGCTGAGAGATCAGAACCAAAACTGCAGCCCCTGTCGTAAATCCACTTATGATCGGTTTTGACAGAAACACACTCAAATATCCTGCCTTAATAACCCCGAGGAGCACTTGGAAAATTCCCACAGAAACACACAGCGCTGAGGCCACCTCCAAAGGGGAAAACTTTTGTAGATCATGACCAGTATAGGGATTCGTAAAATTATTTTCACCAGAGAAGTCCATGACTGGCCTGGAGGCCATGATACATGATACGGAAAAAGTACCGAGCGAGATATGCTTTGAGGTTCCCATAAAAACATAAGGTAGAGTAGGGAACACTGCCATGTAAACTCCAACAATAGGATTAACATGACCTAAAGTTGCATAAGCCATTCCCTGTGGCACATGCATCACAGCTACCGTAAAGCCACTCATCAGGTCAGATATGAAGTCTGTCTTACAATTATATTGTGGAAGCCATATCAGTATTGGAAACAGAGAGAATAAAACAGATTTCCAACCCCAATCTAATTCAGTATTCACTGCTTTAATAAATGGCACACTCTTTGCACTCTTGAATAAATTTTTTTTATTAAATTCTTCCTGTGGCACACTTGATCGTTCTTCAGATTGGCTTGTATCCAGGTCATTCACATCCCTGTTCATATCTGTAGATAACTTTTATAATTTGTCTGAGATCAACATGACATCTTGGCTTACAGAGATTCACAAAGCAAATGGTCATCATTATTAGTTTACCCCATAATATATACTGAATCCCATTTTAATTTAAGGACCAATCAAATTATAAATTGTGCCCATAATTTTAATTTGAGATTCTCTTTTTTTATTTTATTTACTTTTTTAATCATAACCAAATAAATAAAAATATAAAACAAAGACAACCAACCTTCCCAGCTGTGACTGCCTCAGATTTAATCATCCATGGAGAATTTTAACTCAAAGGAAATCAGGGATTTCTGAGTTAAATGACATTTAAACCAAAAAGACATAATAAGTTAGAGAGGTTTTATTTTCAAAAAATCGCTTTGGTCTTCTATTTTCAGTATGGAATGCAAAAGCCTATTGCAGAATTTTTAAGTGATAATCAGCTAAATAGGAAAATACGTAAACAAGGCCCTTTTGAACTTCTATAATTTCTTTTTAAAAAATCACAGAAACTGCAATTTTTTTTCTGAATACATTCTGCTGACGTACCTGATCATGACAAAATATGTGTCAGAGCTGTAAACCACTTTCTTCATTATTAAATTGTTTTGTATTTTAACAAAGGTGGAAAATTCTTAGTAAAGTATCAAAGAAAATGAATATATATATATTTAGGGACTGCTGCTACCAGGATATATGTTGAAAATAATTATATTAATCCTTCCAGGGCTAAATTAGATGGTGGGCTGGGGCTTTTGAAGCTAACCATTGTGACAATTATTTTTTTTAGTCTTATTTGTTTTGAATTATTTTTAGGTTCACTTATATATAAAAGAGGATGTTGCTATATATATAGTTTATGGACTCAAAAACTGTTTGACCGTTTGCTATGAAACTTGGTACATATATGTAAAATTTCACTAAGAAGGTTTATAAGCCATCCATTTCGCCCTAACTCAAATGGGTTCCTCCCCAGAAGCCCAAAAGAGTTCCCATATCAGCCTTAAGCAAAGGTATTGTTTACATAATAAGAAAGAAATGACATGTTTACTTGAACAGGTGATCTTTGTGTGAAATTGGTTTTTATTGCATTCTTTTCCCACAGATTGAAGGAAATATTAAAAAAGATGTGAATAGCAGGATATGTTTAATTTTGAACCAGCTGTCAGGTTCAAATAAACAAGTAATATGAAATGTACTTGTAATATGAAATGTAAACAGAAAAAGCATAAAAAAACAAGGGATATTTGACATTTAGCAATAAAATGTAAACATAGGATGTTATAGCTCTGGACAGCCTTACTGGCGAGTGAGTGAGTGCGCTGTTGTCGTAATTGGTGTTTAATATCTGCAATGTTTTGGTAATTAATCACATGGTAATTTGTTTATGAAAAGGGTGTTTTACACAAGAAAATATTTTGCTGCAACCGCAAGTGCAACTAATATTAAATGCTTGCAAGCTCAACACAATTCATGAAGTACGACGACAAAAGTGTGGAAACACATTCTTAAATGTAAACAAATCATTCAAGATTAAAGGTTGCCAAAACAAAAAGACCAGCTAATGCACTGCGCAAATATTTTCCAGAAATTTTAATTCCATAAGAAATCTCTCGGTGAAGTATTACAGAGCATTCTTTTGGAGTGTAAATGACGTGAAACGTAAACAAAGTTTTGACAGTTCTACCAAAACATGTGCTTATTTAGCAGACATTTTGAGAGATTACAATTTTCGCCACCCGCCAGTAAGGCTGTCCAGAACTATAGTTCCCTGTCTACTTGTGTGACGTGGCACAGCGCTGGGATTGCTGCAGCATGGCCTGTATTTTCAGTGGGGCCTTGAGTCTAGTCAGTGATTTATTTTATATTATTATATTCCTGACAGCTGGTTCAAAATTAAACATATCCTGCTATTCACATCTTTTTTAATATTTCCTTCAATCTGTGGGAAAAGAATGCAATAAAAACCAATTTCACACAAAGATCACCTGTTCAAGTAAACATGTCATTTCTTTCTTATTATGTAAACAATACCTTTGCTTAAGGCTGATATGGGAACTCTTTTGGGCCTCTGGGGAGGAACCCATTTGAGTTAGGGCGAAATGGATGGCTTATAAACCTTCTTAGTGAAATTTTACATATATGTACCAAGTTTCATAGCAAACGGTCAAACAGTTTTTGAGTCCATAAACTATATATATAGCAACATCCTCTTTTATATCTAAGTGAACCTAAAAATAATTCAAAACAAATAAGACTTAAAAAAATAATTGTCACAATGGTTAGCTTCAAAAGCCCCAGCCCACCATCTAATTTAGCCCTGGAAGGATTAATATAATTATTTTCAACATATATCCTGGTAGCAGCAGTCCCTAAATATATATATATATTCATTTTCTTTGATACTTTACTAAGAATTTTTCACCTTTGTTAAAATACAAGACAATTTAATAATGAAGAAAGTGGTTTACAGCTCTGACACATATTTTGTCATGATCAGGTACGTCAGCAGAATGTATTCAGAAAAAAAATTGCAGTTTCTGTGATTTTTTAAAAAGAAATTATAGAAGTTCAAAAGGGCCTTGTTTACGTATTTTCCTATTTAGCTGATTATCACTTAAAAATTCTGCAATAGGCTTTTGCATTCCATACTGAAAATAGAAGACCAAAGCGATTTTTTGAAAATAAAACCTCTCTAACTTATTATGTCTTTTTGGTTTAAATGTCATTTAACTCAGAAATCCCTGATTTCCTTTGAGTTAAAATTCTCCATGGATGATTAAATCTGAGGCAGTCACAGCTGGGAAGGTTGGTTGTCTTTGTTTTATATTTTTATTTATTTGGTTATGATTAAAAAAGTAAATAAAATAAAAAAAGAGAATCTCAAATTAAAATTATGGGCACAATTTATAATTTGATTGGTCCTTAAATTAAAATGGGATTCAGTATATATTATGGGGTAAACTAATAATGATGACCATTTGCTATGTGAATCTCTGTAAGCCAAGATGTCATGTTGATCTCAGACAAATTATAAAAGTTATCTACAGATATGAACAGGGATGTGAATGACCTGGATACAAGCCAATCTGAAGAACGATCAAGTGTGCCACAGGAAGAATTTAATAAAAAAAATTTATTCAAGAGTGCAAAGAGTGTGCCATTTATTAAAGCAGTGAATACTGAATTAGATTGGGGTTGGAAATCTGTTTTATTCTCTCTGTTTCCAATACTGATATGGCTTCCACAATATAATTGTAAGACAGACTTCATATCTGACCTGATGAGTGGCTTTACGGTAGCTGTGATGCATGTGCCACAGGGAATGGCTTATGCAACTTTAGGTCATGTTAATCCTATTGTTGGAGTTTACATGGCAGTGTTCCCTACTCTACCTTATGTTTTTATGGGAACCTCAAAGCATATCTCGCTCGGTACTTTTTCCGTATCATGTATCATGGCCTCCAGGCCAGTCATGGACTTCTCTGGTGAAAATAATTTTACGAATCCCTATACTGGTCATGATCTACAAAAGTTTTCCCCTTTGGAGGTGGCCTCAGCGCTGTGTGTTTCTGTGGGAATTTTCCAAGTGCTCCTCGGGGTTATTAAGGCAGGATATTTGAGTGTGTTTCTGTCAAAACCGATCATAAGTGGATTTACGACAGGGGCTGCAGTTTTGGTTCTGATCTCTCAGCTTCCGCTTGTTTTTGGAATCAAGATACAACTGGGTCATGTTGGCCCTCTCAGTGCAATGAATAATTTCTTAGCGCTTGTCACAAAACTACCAGAAACAAATCCTGTGGATTTAATTACATCAATGGTGGTCATTTCATGTTTATTAATTTATTCTGAATGCATCGAACCCTGGCTGAAATGGAAATTTAAATTACCAACGGAGTTGATTGTATTGGCTTTTGGTACCTGGATCTCTTTTTTGTTTGATTTTGAAAAGAGATATAATGCTAAGGTGGTTGGACACATTCCTACAGGAATTCCAGGCATGAAAGTTCCAAGACTGGAGCTATTGACAGTACCCCAGTTTTTGCTTGCAAGTCTATCCATCGCATTAGTATGTTATGCAATAACCATTTCGATGGCTACCACATTTGCGATGAAAGATAATTACAAAATTGATTCCAATCAAGAACCTTTTGCTAATGGATTCGGAAATATTTTAGGAGGATTTTTTCCATGCCTTCCGATGTCTGCTTCACTTTCTCGTAGTGCAATTCAGTATTCGTCTGGAGGAAAAACTCAACTAGTGACAGTTATTTCTTCGATATTTCTGATTTTCACTCCGCAATTCATGGGTAAATTTGTAGGTCCTCTTCCATATTCAGTTTTAGCCGGAATAGTGATAAAAAATCTCAAAAATATGTTGTTACAAGTGACTCAGTTTCCGACATTTTGGAGGCAATCATTATCAGATGGTGTAATTTGGCTGCTTGTTTTCTTGTCGGTGATTTTTATAGACATAATTTCTGGCCTTGGAATCGCTTTTATATTAGCCATTACATCCATAATATTAATGAATCAAAAGACATACATTTGCTTGTTGGGTCAAGTTCCACAAGGAAATTTATGTTTGGAAATGCGAAGATATGAGGCGGCCAAACCTGTGCCTGGGTTGATGTTAGTGCAAATATATGCAGGCTTACATTTTGCTAACATACATATTTGTTTGAACAGAATAGAATACCTTTTTCAAAAGACTTCTAGAAATGAAAATATAGATGTAGTGATTCTAGTTTTTTCAACAGTTTTATTTATAGATCCAGAGGCACTTGATCATTTGACTGTATTCATAAATCTACTTATTTCTAACCATTGCAGCCCTTATCGGCACACGGCCCTAAGCCCAGGCTTTGTGATCTGTAATTTCTAGACTATCTGCTTTTAAGCATTTCTAGGTGTTTAGATAGCCTTAAAACACGATTTTGGGTTTCACATATTGCAAATTTTCTTAGGAGTGGACCCCCCTACACCCTGGGCAAGGCCACACTACACTACAGGCCGGAGTCTCCCCCCCTCCTCCCTGATGCCACGTCACAACACCGGCCGAACTACTAGCGCTGTGTTGGAAATAACAACTAAAATCATACGAAAAACGTAAACATTTACCAAAAAATTATGACATTAGAACATTGAAATGTAAACAATAAGAAACAAAACTGTCAAATTTCCAATAAATCATCTGATGAAAAGTAAACAAATTACTTGCGTGTAATGTTTACCGATTTTTAAGATTATAAAATAAAGTAATGTTTTCTTTAAAAATGTTTTCGACCGCATTTGGTTATTCTTTAATTAATGCAGATTCGAAAAAATAATGGTTTCTAAACGAAAACTGAAACGAATTACTTAGGGCACGATAGTTTTAAGAGTGCGACAGTGAATCGCCATAAGTGTACATTATAAAAGCGTCTGCGATTCCGTCTGATAATGTGACGTCACCAAAAAAGGACTCCGGCCTGTAGTGTAGTGTGGCCTTGCCCTGGGGGTATGTATTCCATACCCCCCAGCCCACCCGGAAGGGTGCCCCCCCTTAATTACTGTTTGGGGCAGGTTGCCAGACGTATGCCAAGGCCGTTTTTTCTTCCCAGTCCGCTCCTGAGTATAGTATATATGTTCTGCAAAACCATGATCAATAAAGCTAAATAAAATATTCATCTAAAAATTTTTATATAATCATCTGTTCAGAGTTGTATTTAAAAAATCTATATATTAATACGCAAGCGGTTTTCTTTTCACAGTCCAACCGCATTAACGGCTGGACCGATTTTAACGTTTGAGGTATCAAATTAAAGGGAATTTTATGTAGATTTGTCAACAAGTCTCAGAATTTTAAAAAGGGCGTCACTTAAGTACAGTAAAGGGCTGAAGTTTCGGAACAGTGGCGCTATTCATCGACATTTGATCAAGCTCAGTTTACTTTTTTTACAAACTGAACATATGACCAAGCTCTGAAATAGTTCTACAGGTAAACCACAGATTGCAGCAATTAATTATAATTCATTTTTCGTAAAAGAGCAGTTTTTATTTTTACAGCTGGTTTGGCTTTGTTTTCAACAGTTTTCTTTTTTAAAAGATTTATTATGTAATTTAGGTTATGCTATGAAGTTTTTAAAGCTGTTAAACATTGCAGTTACCATTTTTACAATGTAGTTTAGTGTTCTTTAAGTGGTGCATTAAGTTAAGTGTTTTAATGTGTGTTTAAGTTGGTGCATTTATAATGCCACCGATAAGAAGAAGACGAACGTTGAGCGGTCGGAGGAGTAGGAAAGAACCGCTGGCATCGCCCTCCCGATGTAACATTTGATGCTCCTTCCAACCCCAGACCAATGAACTACTAAAATGTTTTCAATGCGGTGGGTTGCATTTCAAGAATGAAAAGACTGGTAGAGTAGTGCGTCATTTACCGCGTTTTTGCCACAAAGGAAATGTTGCCTATAAAGACAGCCGTTCCCTACAATATCTGTTTTGGCGATAACTATCAATAAGATGTAGTGGCAATCCCTAAACAAAGGAAGTCATTGCTCACGGCGCCAGTGTTTGCTCTCGGTCAGCTACATGTCGCTGTAAGCAGAGCGTGATCTTTTACCAGTGTTAAAATATACATTTCAGAAAAAAGAGGACACGGGAAAATGAAGGTGTTCCCTATAAAATCGTTTACGTTTACCAGAAACTTCTGCTGTAGATCAAATTAACTTTAAACGTTTCAGTAGTTAAGCCATAATTTTGTTAATGAAGTTAGCCCTTTGATTAAAATTTGAAAGTATATAAGTAGGCTGATAATTCTTCATTCTATTACCATATGATTTTTGCTCGATTTCGAGCTACGTGTTATCTAGTCCTACATTAAAGTAATACGATTAGGGTAAAATGTATAGATTCAGAGTGATCATTATGCAATTCTTGGGGATTTTCCCCTAAATAAGGTAAAAATACTTTTCTGAGGGTAAAATAAAAAATGTTACTGGATAACGTATTGTATTTAGCACAACCAATATCTAAACAACGGATTGACAAAGAACAATAATCCAAAATGCTAAATTGTTTATTTTTTTAGTTGAATTATATCCTTCTCTAGTATCTCACTGGTACAAAAAACACAGATGATATTTATTGTAAAACTATTATCCGGGGATGTTTAACTGTTCCTAGGGACTTTGTGGTTTGCGTAGGTAAATATGTCATTATGCAGTCGTTAATATCAGAAGAGTTCGAAGAAATATTTGTACTGAGCAATGATCACAGACGTGTTCTAGTAACTTTAGCCGAAATTGGCATTCTTACTGACAACAGTATTGTAGTAGACTTAAGTAAATCTTGCGAATGTGGACGGGCTTATGCAAAATTAGCTTCAGATGTGATTTTTAAAATGTCAAATGTACTACTAAATAACTACACAAAGAAGAAAAATGACAAACTAATGTTCCGGCCAAATCATTAGGCGTGTGGCGAAAAATGGAAACTCCAGCTTTATAAATGACATAATGTTAAAGACACCTCCGCTCCTCTACACAGTTAAGTAGTTGAACATACGAGGTACAGTCAAAAAGTTCCCGGAATGAATATTTCTAGACATATAACGCGATCGCCAGCAGGAAATTTGTCTTGCAGTAGTTGGTACGACTCCATGGGAGGGCATATCGGTAGTGGTGACATAGCTGACTTGCCGTAGTGCAGCATTGGAAAGCGCTTTTCGTGTACCTGCAAGTCTACGTTGTCGGATTTTTGAAAAATGGCATTTTATGAACAGCACACGAATATTGTTCTTGTTTTACTTTAAAAATCACCCATTGAGACTCTTGAGTTGTTAATTCAAGATTATGGAGAAGAGGCGATGAAGAAATCCCCCAATACTTTCTTCATCATCACCCAGTGCGCTGTTCATGAAATGCCATTATTCAAAAATCCGACAACGTAGACTTGCAGATACACGAAAAGCGCTTTCCAATGCTGCACTACGGCAAGTTATCTATGTCACCACTACCGATATGCCCTCCCAAGGAGTCGTACCAACTACTGCAAGACAAATTTACCGCTGGCGATCGCGCTATATGTCAACAAAAATTCATTCCGGGAAATTTTTGACTGTACCTCGTATTTCCAACAGATAGAAGCACATTTACTCGGGTATGTTTGGAGAACTTACTACTCAGCTGATTTGAAGAACATAAACAAAGAGCATAACTTGTCTATATCTTCAGATGGGTAAATGATTGGCCAAAAACATATTTTGAACACCAGTAGCACACTCAATCACTCGCCTAATGATTTGGCCGGAACTCTAAATGTAAATTGCAATAAGAGGAAAGTCACCCTTATGTCACTTTATATTTCTGAAAAGTGTAATCTCTTTGTTTAAATAAAAAAATTTTAACTAAACCTTTTTGTTTCATTCAACCCATTTACAAAATCTTTTTAGGCCCATACTTAATAGTAATTTTATCATTAACTCATAAAGATCCAAAAAGGTTTGGTGTTTATATAAACATGTATTAATTATTATTTTTTAATACAATTTGTAACATTGCAAACACCATTTCATGCTAAAAATAAATCTATTGAACTGGTTTCATTTCCATGGCTTTTAACATATAATAGTGTGGTTTTGGCGAAATGTTGCACTTTAACCACTGGCAGCAATGCCCGAAGTGGGCCCAGAGTGGGGGTGAGATGCGGCGTTGCCACATCGAAGGCCGTGGCCTGCTTGTACTAGAGAAGGCTATGGTTGAATCCAATTTTGACAATTTAATTGACATTAAATGAATAAAAATGTGTTAAATCTTAAAAATAAATTTTATTTTGTTAAAAACCCCTCCTTAGAGTTAACCAGTCGTGCTGGTTTTCAGACTCAATTAATAAATGTCGCTTAGCATGTACATGCCAAATTTCATCAAAATCCAAACTTTTTATTTTTATTTATTTATTTTATTTATTTAGTCATGTTACACCATATACAAAGGTATGAATGCCTTAATGGTAGATGATTAAGTCTACTTAAATAATATATTTTGTGTAAGTTGTCGTGGTTATGGACAGGTACAATATATATATATAGTTTTACACTAATATATATATATATAGTGTGATCACTGGGATCTCGTAAACTATAAGATAAACAATAAAGGTCAAATTAGCAAAGTGATTAGGTGTAATAACAGGAAAGTAACAATAGATAGTAATAATAGATAAGTAAAATATACAAGCAGGGTGTTGATGAATTTATTTGAGACTATTAACTGTATTATATGTTACAAAACTGCATCAAGTGCAGTCAATATCTTAACACTAACAGAAAAAAAGATTTAAATTTGTTCATGAGGTGATAAAAGTGTAAAATATCAAACTAGCTTTGAAATAACTGTTCAAAAATATTGAAACTTCACCACAGATTTAATGTGTATTTGTTTTAATGCTTATTATTTGTTACTACAGTTTCTACTTTTACTAAATTAATTGTAAACATACCTAAACTTTGAGACAATACATTAGGTGAGAAGCTGATTAGTAAAACCAGATTTAAGGTTAATAAAATTTGCGGGGACATTCTGATAATAACAACAAAAAAACAGAACACAATTTGTTTTAAAGACTTATTCACCCATCAGATGTTGATGACAAACTGACAATCTTACATAATCCTCTAAATCAATTTTATTGATCAGAAAGAATTATTACTGGTTACAACATAAACTATTACCGTACTGTATGCAATATTGTAAACTAGCCACGGTATTGGTCCTTTAGATTCTTGCTTTCCTCTGAAGATTCTTTTTCTTTTTTCTGAGATAGCAAGTACCCGCATTCTTTGGATAATCGTTCAAACTATTTAACACAATGATAACATTAAGTTAGTTCTGCGTTGAAGCCGGAAAGGTATTGAAACACAACCACAGTTGTATCATCATTTTGACACCAAGCTTCATCAATTTGACACCAAAATCAGTGATCTTAGTCTATATTACTCGTTTTAGCATTAGCACTTGACATAAGAACCTAAGGCTCTCTTATTTCTGTTCAAAATTCTTGCATGCTAACCGAGGTTTTAAAACTGATTAGGTACGCTGATTCCTTACAGACTTGGAGTTTCAAAGCTTTTGCGCTGCTAGTAATGTAGTAATGGAATCTTCCTGTATGGAGGGAGCTAAATAAATCCGTCAATAACTTGGAAACCACTCTAAAATTACAAAAAAGTACTATAGGTAATTATTTTGGGTCTTAATTCAAAATCTTCAGTAAAAGAAAATTTTAAATCATTAAATATAATGATAGTTCACGGATTATACATTTATATAAAACAGTTTTAGGGTATTTTTAAAAACAAGATTTTCTCAGTTGGCATTAACTAGCGAAAACCACCAGTATGATACAAGATAAAACAAAAATATTGCTTTGAATAACCATGAACTGGAACCTAGAACTTTACTATCTAAAATGAATGAAATTGAAATGAAGCATTGAAATTACATTTAAATGACTTAGCAAAATTCAGGAGGTACAGTTCGCGCATTATATCTCCAGCTATGACTGAGTCAGCTGATTGTAAGGTGCGGGGGGAAAGGGGGTACTTTTCTGAATACATTTCCTAAATCACCGCTGCTTGTTAAATGTTGTGTTTACAAATATCATATGTTAAAAATATCATTTGACACGGTTAGTAGCATAGTGGTCATAGCCGGAGATATAATGCGTGAACTGTAAATAGTATGGTATTACTTATCAACAAAGCCTTTTATTTACCTGATGAATTACAGCTGAACAAGATGTCAAGCTCGGGAAGTGAATTGTCTATCTTAAAACTGTTTGATGAGAAGGGTGTCAGTTTGACCTTAATTTAATCCTATTAGGATTCAACTGTTTTTAAAGAGAATATTACTTGGCATTGTCAAACATTATTTATCCCTTTTCCTGAACATCCTGATAAAAATGATAATCTTAAATTAGACTTGGAGGGTAAGCATCAATAATGAAATAACATTTACGTAACACCTATACATTCTTAACAAATGCACACCCTAATGAGGTTATTAACTCACAGTGTATTAGATAAGATCTTAATGGTGTTGAGGAACATGTAGTTCTTTCCAAGTTCTGAAATGAATTTATTATTGATTGTAATTTTTTGCTTATGTGGAATTAAAGTTGCTCTAACACAATCCAGTAAGTATGGTTTGTTGTCGTCATAAGTAATAAACTTGTCAGTAAGTAAATTATTATTATTAAATAAAATTTTGTAACATTTTTAAGGTACCTCAACTTAATTTTTATAAAAATAAAAATAATTACTGCACTTACCACCTCAATTACCAAAAGAGCTGCATCTCTCGAGTGTTGAGAGGTTTTAACTAACAACTATATTAGTTATTTACTGCCTCAATTTTATTTTCTAGGACTTGGGGATAATATTCCGATTTTCTACAATCTTAGGCAAGTTTTAGATGTTTTTCATTCAAGAGAGGTAAGTTTTATTTATTTTAGGTTTGTCAATTCCAGCTAATTTAGGAGACATTAAACCTATTGATTTCTTAATAATTATATCTGCCCCAAAATACCCATCCTCTGGGCCAGAAGATCATTGTTTCCATACAATCAAGGATATGTGACTTTTATTCCTAATTGATTTTTTCTATGGAAGTTTCCAGCAATATTTCATTCCTAATTCATCCGAGTACATCCTTCAAACTCTTTTTAACTCACCGAACTGAAAAATGCCTAAAAGCAGGAGAAAATTTCTTGAAATCACACAAAACAGCTGGTCTAGAGGACAGCAAGTATTGTGGCACAGACATTATGGATGGATACTAACTAATCCACCAGAAAAACGTTTTACAGACAACTTGGCAGAGCTCTGAATAATTTTAAAATGTAACTATCTTATTTTTATTTCTACATGTTTAAAATTTTTAGAATAGGTACTTTTTACTTGCTAGTGAATAATTTTTGTTTGATAACATCCAGTTTCATTTTGTCAATAATAAGTGTTATTATGTATTTAAAGCCAAATATTCTCTACTTTGCATACTAGAGATAAAAAATACAGATTTGTTTTGAAATCAAGCCATAGCATGTTCTCATGTAAATCACCAGGAGTGCCTACGGTTTAAAATATTGTTTAAATGAATGTAAGCAACTTAATCTTTTTGCATTGATTAGATTAATTTCTTTATGAAATCAGTAATCTGGTTAAAATTAAAACAAGGTTTGTATACTCTGACATTGAATGAAAACAAGAAATCCTCATTCACAAACCATCTGCCAACTACCATGTGGGGGAAAGTTGCCAATATCGTACCACTTTTTGGTTTTTTAGCGAATTTCCTTAAAGGAATAAGCTATTACAGTAGTACACATCGTAAGACCTAAGTCCGAGACCATGTTAACTTTTCATTTTGGGGTCCCCAGAAGCAAAAAAACCATTTGTTTGAATTTATATATATATATCTATATATTTGTCTGTTAACACGATAGCGGCCGTAAATATGGTCCGATCTTAATGAAATTTGGTACAGACGTATAAAGTGGTAATCACTCGGACGAGTTCGTGAACCAGCCCAATCGGACCACCGGAAGGGGGGTAAAGGGGGATAAACCCCCCCAAAAATGGGTTTTTTTTTGAGTTTTTCATATAGAAAAATAAAATTTATCAAATTTTTGTTGGCACCATTGAATTCAGCTCAAAAAACAAACAATTTAGTATTTTGAATTACTGCTCTATGTCCATTGGTTACCGAGATATTGAAAGTGGTAAACACAGTACGTTGTCTCAATGTTAACCTTATGGGAAATAAGTAAAATTCTATATTTCGCTTATTTCTCAATATATCTTGATAAAACTTGGTAAATGGCTTCTTCTAGTTCAGATCTACTAAATATTGAATTAAAACCAACCAGTTTAAACATACCTGTAGCAGCAAACCTGCATACTCATTCCCCATGTTATTCTTATGGAGCTTACAAAAACATGTCAAATCTCACTATGTTGGATTGAAATATGTTGTTTTGCACTTGAAATTCGCTGAGTATGCAGGTCTGCTGCAACGGGGGTATTTTTTAATTTCATAATGTTAACATTAAAAGAGATATGGCCTTGTTTTTTTTTACAGGGACCCTTTTGGAACATTAATACAGCAAAACTTGAAGCAAATATTGATTTTTATAATTACAGTGAATTTTTTTGTAAACCCTTGCAAGTGGTACAATTTAGGAAACAAGTTTCCCAAATTGTACCAGCGAGTTCCTAAATTGTACCACATGTAAAAATAAAGCACGCACCTTTAAAATGGTAGCAAAGAAAACAAAGAGGTAATGAAAAATACGTTTATTTAGTGTGTATGAGTAAACATTAACTATAAACCATATAATATAATGTTTATAAGGAAATCAATCTATGAGGTAAATATAACATAAAAAGTATATCAATATTTCATGTGGTACAATATACCAAATTTTGTCTATTTTCTAATTAAATATAAGTTAAATTAAGTGTAATATATTCCTATGTAGATAATACAGGCTATAATAGGTATAATGTACCGGTAAACATTTTATGAAAGTACTGTATATGAAATTTCAATGGTACGATTCGAGAAACCATTGGAGGTACGATATGGGCAACTGGGACTTTTTTCAAACAAAACCTCAATTCTAACCTCAAATAAAAGCTATCATGTGATCAACACAATTAAAACAAAGTACTTGAGATGTACTTTCAAAATGTATATGGAAAATTAATTTGAATTTATGTTGTAAATCACTATTAGCTTGCGTGTGACAGCTGAAAACTACGTCAGTTTCTGACAAAACACAAAAACGAATTTAAAAATAGGAATTACTGCAAACAATTCAGTGTAAACTATTGCCCACTATTCAGACTCATGGTTAGTTCTGTTTTAAGGCACGGGAGCTCTCCTCTATCGCTTATTGTCTAAAATATCGCTGTGGTACGATTTAGGAGGTGGTACGTTAATGGCAACTTTCCCCTGTGTCACTAAAATCTACCATATATTTGTCAAATACCACTTACGAATCATTGTACAGCCCATACTACTTGACCTAAAAAACTCAAAACTTTTGCATGGATGTTCCTCTTAGGGCGTAGACATCTGCTAAGAATAGATTTTTTTTTAATTTCCTCAGGGCTACGCCTTATAGTACTTCTGGGTTTTAATGTTAAACTAAGGGGAAGCTTATAAAGTTACCATGGGAAGCTTATAAAGTTGCAATGGCAACCTTATGAAGTATGACAAATCAAATAAATCATTAAATTATGAATCCTAGGAAGTTTTTATTTTTTCCTTTGTGGAACCAGATTGATTAGCTAGTTTGTCATAAACTTTCAAGGTTATTGTTTCAGCATGCTGGACGGCCAGACACCCAAAGAATTTTATATGCCTTTGAAAACTATTGCTTCAGTCAGTACACAAGGACTCCACAAGGCAGGAGAAAACCATTTATTGTTGTGGAAGGAGATCATAAAACAAGTATGTGATTTTATGAAAAAAGCTACCTTATATATCAGTTATATAAATTTCAATTAATTATCTTCATAAAAACATGTTTTTCAGGTTTTGAGTATTAACGTTTGTTGAAGTTGTGATTTGTAATTGATTATATTCAGTTAAGGATTATGTTGAAGAAGTGCAACCATAGAAAATGTTTAGAAACATGTCATTCTTTTTTGATGAAATATAAATTTTAGCGAATTTCCCCCATAGGGAAGAAGCTATTACCATAGGTCTCACGGTAAGACCTAAGCCCGAGACCATGATAACTTTTCGTTTTGGGGCCACCAGAAGCAAAAAACACCATTCGTTCGAATTTATATATATATATTAGGGGTGGGCGAGTAGTGGATTTTGAAGTCGAGTCGAGTATTAAGCCAAAAACTCAAGTATCGAGTCGAGTAGTTGTTTGTGAAAAGTAATGAAATTTTAATTTTTTCAACTGAAATCTTTCTTCAATTTTACTTATAAAATTGGTCTACTTTATTTAAGCTTATGTTTTTATATATTTCTTGGAAAAATAAAACTCTGATATTGTAATACCCCTACATTGCATAAACCCTACTTTGAAATGAATAAGTTGACTATGCTAAAAAATCACTCAAAATAACAAATTAGTTAATGTAACAAGATCACAAAATACATTTATGTAGAATATGCACAGTTGTAAAATTTAAGCAGTAATAAGATTTAATTAATAGCCTACTATTTAAACAATCAAAAACAGTTTTATATTTTACCTAAAAATAATTGTTGGCCCTAATTAAAACCTTAGCAGAGAGATTGTGGAAGAAAGAACTAAAAACATAAGGGAGGAGAGCTGTGCCCAGTTATTTGTTTACTTCTCTAAACCCAACCCCGCCCCCTTGCCTGACTGCTGAACTATTGTTTTTGGCATCCAATCACTTGAGCATGAGTGACACAGCTGCGACCAGAAAAGAATAAGATATCCCCCAATACAAAAATTATAAAACCTTAACTAATTGTTTTATGAAGACCACTTTACCAATGAAGTCCACAATTTTCTTCTCATTTTTACAAATCAAATGAGACAGAAATGAAGGCTGAGTATAATTTCAAAGATAAAATATAATTACAAATTTGGAGTAAGTCAGAGCTAAATGTAGCTGCTGTAAGTTTTCAATTTCCGAATTCAGAGACATCTCTCAGAATCTGGTATTTCTAGATAACTGTCAAAATCCATTCTTCTATGAGTTAATGAAATATTTTCGAGGTTACTGTTATGAAAAACTCGTGGACGGCTGCGAAAATCGATAGCGCATTTCTATCGGTCGCAGCGAAACGCGGATGTAGCTTTTCAAAACTCGCGATCTGCCGCGAAATACGATTACGCGTATTTGCCGATCGCCGAAAATCGGCAAATGTAGCGTTGCTAAAGTCGCGGTCGGCCGAGAAATGCGAGCGCGTGTATTTGCCGATCGTAAATAAACGAAATGCAACTTTGCGAAACTAGCGATCGGCCGTAAAAGTCAGTCGCGCGTATTTGCCGGCCACAAATGAACAGAAAATGCTGCTTTATTGTGAAACTAGCGAGGAGCTGCGATAAACATTTGCCGATTGCGGATAAACGGCAGATGTAGCTTTGCGTAACTCGCGATCGTCTGTAAAATTTGATCATACAAGCGTAAATCGCACGTAAATTCGGCCGCCGCGTAAACGGCGGGAGTAACTAATTACTCGACTCGTTTTAGTCGAGTAGTTGGAACTACTCGACTCGACCTCGAGTAGTAGCAACTACTCGAGTAATTACTCGACTGTCGAGTACTCGCCCACCCCTACTATATATATTTATGTGTGTGTCTGTGAGCACGATAGCGGCCGTAAATATGATCCGATCTTAATGAAATTTGGTACAGACATGTGAAGTGGTAATCAATTGGACAAGTTCATAAGCCGATCGGACCATCGGAAGGGGGGGTAAAGGCGGATAAACCCCCCAAAAATGGGTTTTTTGAGTTTTTTACATAGAAAAATAAAATTAATCAAATTTTTGTTGGCACCGTTGAATTCAGCTCAAAAAAACAAACAATTTAGTATTTGAATCATTGCTCTATGTCCATTGGTTACCGAGATATTGAAAGTGGTAAACTCAGTACGTTTTCCTAATGTTAACCTTATGGGGAATAAGTAAAATTCTATATCTCGCTTATTTCTCAACATATTCTTTGTTTGAAATTCATTGTTGGTGATGGTGATTTTATATTTTGATTAGGATTTTTGCGGACATTTGCCATCACTGATTAGTAAAAAACAAGTTTCACGACGTTTCGGGATCTGGAATCTGATCCCGTCTTCAAATGTCCGCAAAAATCCTAATCAAAATATCTCAACATATCTTAATAAAACTTGGTTTGTGGCTTCTTCTAGATGAGATCGAATGTATATTATTCTAAAATCCCCGGAATTTCCATTTTTGTGGCAGCAAACCTGCATACTCATTCACCATGTTATCCTTATGGGAAATAAAAAAAGCTATATCTTCCTTATTTTTTAACATTTCTTGATGAAACTTTCTTCTAGTTAAGATCTACTAAATAATAAATTAAAACCAACCAGTTTTAACATACCTGTTGCAGCAAACCTGCACACTCATTCCCCATATTATTCTTATGAAGATTACAAAAACATGTCAAATTTCGCTATGTTGGATTGAATTACGCTCTTTTAAATTAGAAATTTGCTGAGTATGCAGGTCTGCTGCAACGGGGGTATTTAAAGCTTAAAGTATATTTTTTGGTGTAAAGATTGGTCAGTTATTGTTTCGTATTCAGTAAATGCACAACAAAATTAATTTTAATTTAATAGAATTTTTTATTTTAATTTTTTATTAAATATAAATAGATACTGTTGCAGCTTTGCTTGCAATCACATTCACAAATTTTTAAAACCTTTGAATTTAGTTGGGAGCAGCTGTTCTTGTTATTATACAGTGTTTTTGTGTACCGTATATGAAAAGCTGTTAATAATTGGATTTTATTCTTCCAATAAGAATTGTATTGATCCAACCTATGACCGTAAATTTCACCCTATTACACACTATCTTATTTACCTTTTACAGTAAATATTGGGAGAATTCGGCAAAGCTTCACATAATCCCCTATAATTTGACATGTAAATCTTAAAGAGTAATCACTGAGAACTCCGTGTTTAACTAACCTTGTGTATTATATTGGATTTTGAAAGATACTGAGCTTTGTTTCATTTCAATCTCCATGATCGATTGATGATCGTTAACTACATGACGGATTGAGCTTGTCAAAACTAAAGTTTATAATCAGGCTAAACTAAAATATGAAATAAAACTCGTTTCTAAAAATTATATATACTTACTCTTACAACATTACCCTTTCACTGAGTTAAACATCGACACCATCGGAACATATTTTAAGACAAATATCAATACATGATGAATATGAGATCTATAATGGAAGGCTGGAGGGATGGATGGATGGGCATTAAGGTTACTTATCCCATTAACCAAATATTTTACCTGTGTAAGAAGAAGCTTTAGGACCCATCTTAAAGTTAAAGGATCTTTTTAACAAATATCCACACCTGCTGATTCTCCTCTGCAAATTAAAAAAAAGTATACTTTGGTGCATAATTTTATTTTAATTTTTTATTAAATGGATTGCATTTACACCCAGTAACTACAACAACATGCATCATGCTAGTCAAAAAATTATTTATTTTCAAAGACTACATATAGAAAATTTTCCTTTGCTGAGACCATGAGTTGACTCTATGAGTTGTTTGTCCAGGCACAGACATCGTGAGTCGCAGGCTGGCGAAGCGGCTGGGAGCCACGCTGCTGCAAAGTGTCGCCAAATGTCTGGAGGCGTACAAGCGAGTGTTCCCGCAAGGCGATCCGCTTCGCCGAGCATTCTACGGCCTCTCCATGTACGCTGTGGCTCACAAAGCAAAAATGGTGTACCATCGATTCCCAGTCATCGCCAATGGGTAAGTTTGCTTTTTCATTTTTTTGTTGTGATTGTATCCCTTATTTGCCAGGATTGTCAGGTTTAAGAGGGCAGTGTCAAAATTTATTACTTTGGTTTCTATTTTAGTAAGTCTAGTTTATTTATTCTACCTTTCGTTGTTCAATCTTTAATGTTCTATCTTTGAAAATAAACAAAAATGAGAAAAATCATAGAAATAGTCAAATTAAAATGATTTGTTGATTTGAAGTTTCTTCATTACTTCATTTTTAAAGTAAGTAGTGTAATAAGTCTAGGTGAGTCGATACAGGCTAAGAACAATTAGGTGAAAAAAACAAAGCTAGCAATTGTATCCTGAACGTGTGGTTTCCACATGTAAATAAACACCAGAAACAGAAACTCATCTGCAACTGTTCAAGGGTTGTTTTCTTCTTTTTTTTTTTGTAATCAGTTCGGGTAAAGTAAAGAGTGGTCGATGAGTGAAACTAAAATCCCACTTGGCCGCTAACCTGCCCAGTTTTTCTTCAGTAACTCCCCCGCTAACTCAACCTGTGTAATTTGGCCCTTAGTTCTTGCTTACAAATGTAATTTTGAAAGTGCTCCATTAGTTAAAGCTTCTAATTTCTTACTCAAATTTATAATATAGACAAGTCTCAGCAGAAGGACATTGTGTCACTATTTTAACCCTTCAACGTGGCTTGCCATACGTGATACGCCGTTTTGGTTGTGCGGGTGATGTTACTGACGGCTTGGCCTAGTAGTTCACTGATTTGCCACCAGGCGGTTGCTCAAGTGGTTCAATGAATCGCTGCTAGAGCCATAGGCTTTAAGACTCAAACGAGCACTGGTCTGACGGTATTCTGCGGTCGTGTGGTCTAAGGCATTGACTGACGAGTCAATGTTGAGGACATACGCCACGACGCGGGTTCAATTTGCGCACCATGAGCAATCCCTATGTGGCTTTCAAATGTGTGGTAAAGTTGGTGGGAGGGCCCACCGAAAATAAATGGTGACTGGCTTGGGTGGAAGTTGACGGCTTTTGCAGGTTTAGTAGGGATTGCAGCGGACACCTGTTTTGCTTCTTTTTACCATTGTATAGAGGAGGACACACGGTTTTTTTATTTTTTATTAATTAATTCAGCATATCGTCAATACATATTGACAATCACAAAGGTGATAACCAACATATTAGACCAAATACAGACAAAATAATAATATTACCATTAAAAATTGAGAAACGTAAAAAAATTGAGAAACGTAAAAAATTTCCACGCCAAAGAGTTAAATAACAGGTGTTAGTTTTTTGCTGATTTTTTTTATATTTAATTAAAAATTAACTCATCTCCTAGGAACATTATCTATGCTTGGGTGATACTTCAATACTTTAAACATTATTGTAGTACTCAAGTACACCAGCCAAATTATCATAAAAACTGATATTTATGGACTCCTTCTTAAGATTATGATAAGAGGATACATCAGACTGTTTTTTTCAAAATTGTCCTTATCATAAAAATATGTTAATCATTTTTACTATTGGTTATTACATGTTGTTTTTCTTTATCCCGTTATTCACTAATAAAAAATATAAAGGTGTTTTTTTCTAAATAGTAACAATGGATTATACCTGTTTAGGTACTGGGTTGAACAAACTGTCTTTGGTGTAGGTAACAAGCATGAAACCATCGAAGACATTCCTACAAGAGGGTCTCCTGTATACACTTGGCCCAGCGATCTACTCAAGCCTGATCTCATTGTCTATGTTACATTTCCCGACAATTTTCACAAGAATATTGGAACAACTAGAGCTCCAAATTCATGGAAAAGGAGGTAAACGTTCTGTTTATAAACAAAATTTGTTTTGGCTTGAAGGGTAAACTATTTTTGGCTATAAAATGTTTTACTTATCCATAAAATCAGTCAATAAAATTAATTATAAATATTTAAGGATTCATACTTAGCTTCACAATTTAATTCTATCCTGCTCATTTTACTCATACAATTTTTAAATCACCATTTTGCCTCCCATTATCTGTTCTTACAATATAAATTAAAGTACATGAGTTTTTTCTAGATTTTCTTAACATTTTTGTTTTATACAGACATTTTACTTTTTTTATATTAAATTCGACCTACAGGATCCATGATTCTCCAACAGATAAATTTTTAATGATCGTCAGTTTCAAGGAACCACATGAAAGATACAAGAGGCAGAGGGTACTACTATTGCAAGAGTTCTAAAAACTCAATTGCCATAATTATCATTATTATTACTGTTATTGGTCTCTTATTTCTAACCCTAGTTTATTTGGGCTTAATCCTTATTAAATAATGAACCCTTTTGTTTCAGAGTGGAGTACATATACCAGCAAATAGAAGATCCTCCTGTCATAATTAAATCTACAGCTCAAGGGTTTGACAACATCACAGCCGAATTAGAAGGCATCATCATAGATAGATTTTCTACAACCTTAGATTGTGATTTCACACCTAATGATATGCCATAAAACTTTTTTATTTTATTTGTACCATTGCAGCTTTATTATTATTATTAATTCTTACACATTTAAGGCAAAGTGAAGACAGAGTTTCTTATGTTGAGAAAATTTGCTTCCCTGGAAAAAAATATATATAAATTAGGCTCCAAATCACATATTTGAACCATTTGAATCATATGGGGGACACAAGGTAATTTAACCCTTCTTTATCTACGACCATTGCAATAAGCACCAATTATGGTATTACAATAAACATTATAATGATATACATTAAAACACCAAAAACCAAGCAGTACTCTAATGACGACTTTAGAGTACTGGAGTCACTTTAGAGTACTGGTTCTAGACCAATGAGAGCTCGGCATTTGACGGAAGTAGTGTCATAATAACAATTACGCAATTCGCACATCAGCTGATTGTTGCATTACGATTCATGTTTGAGCTTACTTATCCCATCAGCTGATTGTTCCACAACAATTCATGGTTCAGTCTGCTTATTTGCCTAACCTCAAATTTTAGTTGACCTATTCCATCATTAGTAAAAGTCATGAGTTTTGTTTAACTTCGGGGGAAGTTTTGTTTTATATTGTTGGTCGTAGATAAAATAGTGTATGCAACGATTGTATTATGCCTTTAAGCCACTCGAGAGATATTTAGAACACTCGCTTCACTCGTGTTCTAACTTACATCTCACTCGTGGCTTAAAGGCATTCATTATACAATCGTTGCATAAACTACTATTAGGATTCCATAATAAGGATCCCTTCTGATCCTTGCAAAACTAAGACTAGGATCAGAAAGCATTCTGTTTTCTTGTTTATATTAAATGATGATTTTGTCTATGATATATACTACTTTCTCATTTATTCTTAGGAGTACTTGTAACCAAAAACTTGAATTTTTCAGTGTAAAGTTCATTAAGGTAAATCCCAAATACAAAATGACGTGATGGCTACGATAGAGGGTTAGGCAAAAGTGTGGAAACCCCCCCCCCCCCCCCCCCCCGTAACTATTTAACGTGTTGTAGTAAGAAAATCAAACTCGGCATACCTTTACATAATCAAAAACGCCACTTTTTAACATAGTTCCATTTTTGCCCCCACCCCAAAAATGGGATATTTTGGGGACAGCCCCAAATTTTTAAACGTAAACCCCTATCGAGTGACCCCTCATTTCAAGGGTTTGTCAAAACAAATCACTTAATCACTTAATCACTCTAATAAGACAGGTACCTCATTGAGGACGTTACCCTGAATATGAGTGAAGGATGAGTGTGATGATCGTGATGATAGTGGCGCGATCTTGTAGCCTTGTTAAATACAATGGTGCAAACTGGAGGTCAATATCGTACCCCTAACCAAAATGGCGGGCATTTCAAAATTTGAGATGGATAAACAAGCTAAAGTGTGGATACCCCCCATTGACTATTAAATGGGTTACAGTAGGTAATTTAAACTCAGCTCAACTTTGTACGATGTAAGACTGTACTTTTTTATCACATAAAAAACTATGCCTCCGCCCCCAAAATGGGACCCCTTAGGGGCAGCCCCAAATTTTTAAATGTAAACCCCTATTGAGTGACCCCTCATTTTAAAGGCTTAGTCAAAAGAAATACAATGACCCAAACCAGGGGTCAATATTACACTTCTAACAAAAATGGCGGTCATTTCACAATCCGAGATGGGTAAAGTCTGGAACCCCCTGTGTTGTTGTTCATGTGATAAAGTTGTTTATGTGATAAAAAAGTACTGTTTTATGTTGTATAAAGTTGAACTTAGTTTAGTTTACCTACTGTACCCCGTTTAATAGTTAAGGGGGAATCCAGCTTTAGCTTATCCACTGGATGTAAATGAAAAAAACCTCTTACAACACTTAAAAATATATTTACACTCATACTGTATTTACACTCATACTGTATTTACATACAAGACGGTAAATATACTAAAATTGTGGAAAATGGCGATCGATTTCAGTTGGTCACACCAACAATCATCAGGTCCAATGAGAGACTGTTCAAGACTATGAGACAGACGAGATTTTGTATTTAAGTAGATTGTAAATGAAAGATGAGTGTAGAATAGATAGATAGCCATCTCAAGTAAAAAGGCTGCGACTTTCAAACTGGCGATGTTGCTTTGCAAGGATTGTTAACGTAGGAAAGCCTCAGAGGCAGTTGATTTAGGTGCAACATCGTAAAATGTTACTTGCATCACAACCTTTATACTTGAGATAGCTGTGATAAGCAATATTATTGTTTTTTTCACGCTGATTCATTTGCCAGGATCATTAGTTAAAGCTCTATGATCAATAATTACAAAAATGAGTCTGGACACAACCCGGCTAAAAACCACAGACTTTTGTCAGTATCAACCTGGCGACCTCCAACTCTGAAGCTGGGCAGATGATTGCATTTAATAGTTCAGCAATGTCTATAATATTTCAAATTCACATGATGTATTCTGCAACCTTAGCCATCAAGCGACTCATTTGTTTGTAAGAAGGTGTTAATTTGTTGTTTCCTTAATAAATTATCTTTATGCGTGCAGCAAGGGAAGTCTGAACTAATCAGGACTTAAAAGACATCAGCCACTTTTCCTGAGGTCTGTGCTCTATTTACTTGTCATTGTTAATAAAACCTAATGTTTGGAGAGTGATACCACAGTCAAACTTGAGTCAAAGGCAGAGTGTTGAGTCAAAATTCTTTATAATTATTTCTCTCTCCCTAACTGAAGCCTGAATAAACAAGCTCCTGATTACTACGTTGCCAAAGACCCTCTCAAAGATTTCTGTAAGATTCGCTCGTTTGACTAAAAAGGCAGCTGTCTCTTAAGACGAAAATAGATGCCTCATCTTAATTCTAAGGATTACAATAACAAAAAATAAGTTGACAAAATTAGAAAAAAGAGTAATGTAGTTCAATTTTGATTAATGTATAAACATTGCCCCAAGAGTCTTTATGATGTTCTTGGCGGCATGTGAGTAATTGCTCCCATGCAGAACCCTAACGCCATCCTGTTGGAAGCGATTGCTCTCAAGCTGCAACATTTTATAATATGATTTATTTTTAAACCAGGATCTGAGCTTTAAATCTGAAACTTTAACAGCACTGCTCAATATTAAATTGTATGCTGTTATCACCGGGAGTTTTACTGGACAGTGCTGCTGCTAAAGTAGGTGTGGCAGTACAGTATCTATAAATCAGAATCAAGGCGGAGCACCAGGATGATAGCGAGAAACACAAAAATCGCGCCGCTGCGAAATTGTTAACATGGATTATGAAAGGTTTAAAGAACTTTATAACCACCATATGCTATCTTAGAATGATATAACTATTATTTTTTCCTGATGATAGAAACTTTAAGTTGCGGAATACAAATTGTTTCTTTGTTCCCAAATGTGTTCTGACGTGTTCCTTTATTTGTGCTAATGCTTCGTCCCAACCACTTTTTGTTGATATTTCTATTGTCAATGGGCTTTGAAGTCTTCGGTAGAACTGAAGTATCCTATAAAAGATAGTTATGTTATTTTCAAACTTTACTATAACAAAAATAAATAAGCTTAATGATTCTGTAAAACCCATCTTCTTACTGTAATACTCACAAATTGGTCATTACCAGTGATGTATATCTTAGGAGATATCTACCAAGCAACTTCATGGTAAAATTTAAATGTATAAAAATTATCGTAACCTTTTTTCTGTTCAAAAAGGAAATTATAAAACAAACTAGCAGTTGCCTCTGGCTTCACTCACAATAAAAATTATAGACTAACCTTGATTTGACAAATCTGAAGGGACTGAATGAAAAAAGGTTATATCAAGGAATATGTAATGTACAGATCTATTCAGCCTGGATGTCTTGTAGAGGAACAAGTGCAAGAGAGATGGAGAATCCCACTACTGATTTTTCTTTATCAGTTGTGCACAGTCAACTTAGAATCTTATGACAACTTTTCAGGATGACTTCTGCTTTGTTTGGACACGGTCTGCTTTATTTACATTTATAAACCAGCTGCTCGATTTTAACACATTGCGTCTAGGTAAGTAAAATCAACCAAGGAGAAAACTTACATTCCCCTTCGATTAATTTCACTTACATTGACACGATTATATAGCCATATTTTGACAAAGGGTTTGCTTGAAAGCATAACTTCCTTGCATCGATGTAAATAAGGTATTTATTTATATCAATGCTTCCATGTCGCCATAAAGCTGTCTTAAGGCTCCTTTCCCACAAGGCGGTTTTTATGTGGCTCCTACACCATGTGACAAGGAGTCATGTGATTCAAAGTTGTATGTAATCATGGCCGTCTTTAGATGGCTATGATGTAAGGCCCCTTTTACACGAGGCAGTTTTTATGCGGCTCTTGTCGTGTGACAAGGAGTCACACGACCCGTTCCGCCTCAGTTTAGAATGTGGATAATACGAGATTGCCATTTGGCACGCTGCAGCGCCGTGTGAAAGCACCCATACATATATTCAAATACAAATCGGACAACACCTTGCCGAACAACATGTGCCTCATTAAAACTGTTTCATGTGAGAGGGGTCTATTCCTTTATTATTATTATTACAAATCCATGTTTGTAATTATTTGGAATTATAGAATAATAATTACAAATCCTTCGCTATTATGATTTTTTTAAATACAGGATCTAACCCCTTATGGGTGCTTTCGCACAACTCATTTTTATAGCTGAATCCAACTGTATATGCTCTGAACAAGTGGGGAGGAGCCTTGCAGCAGATAACTGCATCAAAAAAGAGCTCCTTAAAAAACAACGGCCAGATGCCAAAGGGTCGCACAACTGCACAGCAGCAGCAGTCGCATAAAATCTGCATCGTGTGAAAGGGGCCTCGTGTGAAGCTAATTCTTACACATAGAAACACAAGACCAATACATTATCAACAAACCTTATGTGTGATTTGTATTTTTTGTTAAGTGAACATTTTCTTTTTCTTTTTTTAACATTACCATCAGCTTTTGTCAGCTAGGTTTTATGGGTGGATGGAACTTTGCAAGATTTCATCCATCTTTTATCATTTGCAGTATGAACAGACTTCAATTGCCGAACTGTAGTTATATCAAGATTTATTTATTTTGGTTTCATTGCAGTTAATAACTTATGCAGTTACAAAAGCACTTTCTGCTTTTGTTCAATATAATCCTTTTATTACTAGTTGTATTGCCTATTTAACTTATCAAACAATAAAAACAAACCAGCAAAAGAATTTGGGGTGCCCTACAGTTTACCTTGGTTTCCAAGAGTTGGGAGCCCTAGTGGTGAGCGGAGTACTGTGCATATCATCAGGAAAGTTGACATAGAATAAAATGTCAGGCTTTGGTAAATCTTCTGGCCACAAGGAGAATATAGGATCCCCAAACTCCTGAATATCAGTGTCGTTCAATAGTGTTGTGATTGCAAAAGCTGCCTGATGGTTCCAGTAGCTGGATAAAAGATCTTTATATAAAAACTTCTCAAAGATTGTATATACAAATAAATTTTACAAAATAAATCCACTATGGATTTTGGTGTAAAAACTTATACAGTATATTATACGGTTAAGGTTGTGAAAATTTGTAAGATGAAGAACAGCTGTTTATTCAGGATAAACAGGAACCTCAAACAACAGAAGGAAGAATTTTATAACTGAAAAAAATGTTATAAATGTTTTTGGTTTTTGTCTTTGCAATGTTTTGAATTTTTTTTATTCGCATTGGTGATATATTCAACAATAAATAGTGGCTGAGGTGAAAAGCTAACTAGTGAAAAGCTAACATTAATGAAGTTTTAAATGGCTTGTTAAAAACCATTATTCATTACAAAAAATAACTGTAATGTTCCCCAAAAACGTTCCCCAAAGTAATTTTTGAGGAACTTTAAAAATATACATACTAAAATTATAAGTTAGTATAGATACTAAGGTTTTTATATTTTTGTACCTGAAAATTTATGATTTTAATTACTTGCAATGCAATTTTTAGAAAATTAAAAAGAGTCCTATTGAAACAAATAAAACAATAACTGTAAAATATTTTAAGTCAAGCAAAGCAGTCTTATGTTCCCACTGTAATAATAGATTTTCATACTTACAAGGATTTACAAAATTACGATAACGTTATACTATAAAACATCATTATCACTGAAATTTGAAAAAAATTCTATAATCTCAGTTTTTAATAACATTAGTAACTTTATTATATTGTGCATGGTTGTTTACATTAACTGTTGATGAAGTATGTAAGGAGGGCTTACTTTCAATGGTTTGCCATTCTACTCAGTATCCAGATTGTGCGTTCAGATAGTTAGATCACAGCGTGAAATTAAAGTTGATTTCAAGGAAAAGCCATGATTCGGTATTTTTCTTTTGACAGTTAATAAAAGCAGTAGTTGTTAAATAACAGCAGTTTTAAACGGTTTTGTAGGTATCCGAAAGCTACCTTAAGCATTTTATTATACGTTTTGCCTTATACAAACAACTCTCGCTATCACGAACCTTGATATCATGAAATCCTCGATAACACGAATTATTTTTAATCCCCTTGGAAAAACCTCTCTAACACGAAGAAATTACTATACATAACACGAACTAATTTTCCTGGTATATTTTACCTCTATAACTCGAAGGGACACAAAAATTACCTCTATAACACGAAGTTCAGTAGATAAGACGAATTCTATTCACGTTTTACCTCCATAACTCGAAGTTTACCTCCATACCACGAAGTTTTAAGAATGTACCTCTGTAATACGAAGCGTTTTGAACTGTTTACTTTATTTTATTTCACACGTTTATATTTTGTATACCCTACTGTAAGTATTATTTATTAATACAGTAATATTGAAAGTTATAAGTTTATTTTTATAGGTGTAGGGGATACCGTAAAGTTTCTTTATATTATTGTTTTCATAAAAATTATGATCGATACTGTAGTAATTGTTTTTACATGTTTAAGCAGAGGAAGATAATCAGAATTAATATGATCTTATGTGTTTTTGAGTTTTACAGGTTATTATATTATAAATACTGTATTTTTCATTGATATATAACAGTTACTGTAAATAAGTTAAAAGCTTGGATTTGTCGAAGATGTAGGGTATAAACTACATATTCTTTACCTCTATATCACGAATTTTCATTTAGTTTACCTCTATAACCCGAACAATGCCTACGACGAACTATACGTAACACGAAGATAAATCGTAGTCCCTTGGACTTTCGAGTTAGCGAGAGTCGACTGTATATCAAACCCAAAAGATTGTGGTATAAAACCCTTACATATTTATAATTCCTTGGCTGTGTGTAAGCAACTTACTTTGACACTACGACCGGCCAGCTCTGTAGAGACTTTGCAGAGTCACAACCTAAAGCGTAAACAGCCAGGGCGAAAAACGCTCTTCTCAAGAGAAGTCCTTGTTTGATAAGTATCTTCCGGTAAGCCTTCAGGCAAGGTGGACACATAGTGTAGTAAGAAGCACTGATTATCCTTGAAAAACGTTTGCTCACTATATTCGTGCCTGTAACAGGGATTCAGATCCAAAGAATTTTTTTTAGTATAAGGAATATGTTGGTTAATATTCTGTTTGAATATAAGAATGTTAAAAATTACTTAAATATTTGTTCAATGGAAATGCTTTTTAGATGGTTTTACATAGATTAATAACAAAGACAATAACAAATTGCTGATTATTGAAACATTTTCTTAAAAATATAAATACTTTTATACATACAAAAAAAAGTTCAGGATATATTGAAATGAAAATGATGTTATTAATGGAAATACGAATAAGAGAGCATACTCCCTACATACTTGAACATCATCTTCTGATTCTGATATTCAATTCCAAATGGTGTTTTTTTTTACATTTCAGAGAAGAGGGTATAAGTTGACGATTTATTGTGGAATATTCTATAGATTTTTTTGCAAATCTTGTAAGACTAATTTGATTCAATATCAATACTTTATGCTATTAAGGATATATAATTCATTATATTATAGTTAAGTTGTTTTAACTATCTTCACTAAATTGCTCAAAAACATTCAGGTACGGGTTTATCATTACTAGGTCTGCTATTTTGGTTTGCTGATTTTAATTTACTACTCACTCAACCGATGGTTCCCATCAAAAGCAATAAAAGGAAACCGAGATGTTTCTCGTTCTTTTTTGAGAAACTTGTTCGCATTGGGGCAGCAGTCATTTTCAAAAGCGTCCAAGAGTGCTTTAACACATGGTATTTGTGAATACTGAAACAAAGGCAATGAACGGCAATATATTAAATCAAATTAAAAATTGCTGACAAAATACCAGAATTGTTGTTTGCTCCCAGAATACCATATTGTCTAGTGCCTAAATAACTCTATTGAAAACATTGAAAGCATAATTACTAGTTGACATCAGGATACCCTGTAAACTATAACTAGCCCCCTTTTAAATCCTGGCTGACACAAAATTTGGTACACGTTTTACTACTATTTTTTACATTGAATGTAGTCAATGAGATAGGCAAAATAAATCATTTTATGAGACCCGGTTAATTTTTATTCATTAATTTATTCAAAATTTTGGTCAAAGTAGTTAACGACCGATCCGGTCACTCACTGAATTAGGCCTGGTTTGCACGACGACCTGACAGTAGGACGGTAGAAAAAAATTCTTTTGTTCTCTTTTGTTTAAAGGTGTCCACTGTACTGGGCGTCGTGCAAACAGGCCCTTACAACCTGAATTATTCTATAATTTCAAAATACCTAAAAAAATAAATGTCTAATATTTTGTCAAAATCATTTATTTAAAACATGACCAGTTACTGACACAAGAACCAGACATCCACTGAAACTAAGATTAAAGTGTATATTTTGAAAATATAAGAAAAAAACTATTTAATATCTTAAAAAAGGGTAGAACATTTTAATATTTACAGATGAACAAATATTTTATATCTTTAGCTCTTAAGCAAGAGTTAAGATGGATTTACATGAGTCAAGTTTGTGGGCAAATTAGAAGGGAAAATTTTATTAATTGTTTAACGTGCCCTGTGTTTAAATGGATATGTCAAAGGTCAATCAAGTAGCTTGAATCATTCATCCATTTTTCAACCAATCCCATTACAATAATTACACTAGGCGAGTCAAAGGGCAAATTGGCAACTCCCCCTTGTAACTCGGCCATGAACTCGACCCGTGTATCCACCCTCAGGCACTAGAAACTTCATCTCATGTCTCCCCACACTCCCCACACCCCACTTAAACTGCTTACCTCAGGACTTCTAAAAACATTCTTGACATCTTCGAGTGTATAGAAAATTCTGAGATCACCAGCATCTCTAAATGGCTGATCTGAAATAAAAACAATAAGTGTATTCGGGAATTATTCTTCATACTGAGTAACTATATAACGTTTAAACAAAATTTATTTCTATAGTAATGATAATGAACTATTGCTCCTAAATTCTTTACCTGAAAGTTCTTGGCCCCAAATATATTCAACATTGATTATACACAAACATAACAACAATCTTCCAGAAATGATTGTAAGAATATAATGGCTCATTTTGTAATTTTTAATATTCAAGATATGACTTAATCAATTTGTAATTATATAATCTGTCAAGGCTGATTCTATCTGCTCCAAGAATAAACCTACTTTCTTATCTTTCTGATTATAACCTGCATCAGTCTGACTAAGAATTCTAAAACATTAATAATAAACAGGTTTACATACCTTGACGTCACAATTCTATATAAGTACAACTTTATTTACTGTTGACTATAGTTTCGACTTCTTCGAAGTCATTATCAAAACTAAGAACGTTAAAATATCATTCTTCTGAATTTCGTCTTGAGTTTAAAATCACATAAACACAACTATACAAACACTTAGACATTAAAAACAGTTCGCCGGCCGGCACCCGTCACTGAACTGGTTGGTTCCTTAGCAGCTTAGCCCACTCCACTCCTCTTATCAGCTGTTCCTCTAGGACTGCTGCTGCCAACATAACTGTTGCCTAAGCTATCTAATATTGTATTAAATAACTTATTTGAGCCATAATTCAATTTTTCATTAAGCATGTTCAGAGGGTTTGTTTTAGTGGCCTTATAAATCTCGAATTCTTCCAGTGTGTCTAGCATGAAGCCCTTTTTACAAATATGGAGTATTTCTGTGTTTTCATCAAAACTATTTATTTTATGATTTGTACTTATTAAATGCTCTGCAAATTTGGACTTTTGTTCAATGAGTTTGGGTTTAGGTAAATGTTCTGAGAAACGCTTCTTGAATGACCTGCCAGTTTGGCCTATGTAATAGCTTGGGCAGTCAGAACATGTAATTTTATAAGTACCCGTAGCTGTATCTTTAGGTTGTTTGTTAGGTTTGATTTTATTTAATTTCTGTCCCAGTTTATTTGATGTTTTGCATGTTAAAGTTAGGCCATGTGGTTCCAATTCATGTTTCAATTTGTAATGTAAGTTTTTGTTATATTCTATGGAAACAAAACGCTTGTTATTTAATGAGACACTGTTAGTTTGAGGTTTTCTTTTTTGCTTATTTATTATTTTATCAACAATGTGACTGCTATATCCATTTGCTACAGCTATGTACTTAATAATTGTCAGTTCGTTGTGGTAGTCTTCATCAGACAGAGGCATGGATAACAAACGGTGCACCATACTGTTGTAAGCTGCCATTTTGTGGGTCTCGGGGTGGTATGAGGTGTTATGGATAGTATGGTCCGTTGCTGTAGGCTTTCTGTAAATTTTGTATTGGAGTTTTCCGGAATTCTTCGTAATCGTTGTGTCTAAGAAATTTATTCTATTATTTTCTTCGGTTTCCAATGTGAACTTCAGATTTGTTGATATGCTGTTCAGATAATTTTGTAGAAGTTCTAGTTGCCTTTTACTGCCATTAAAAATCAGAAATGTATCATCGACATAGCGAAAGTATGCTTTTATTTTTGAAACGTGTTTGTTTTTGTCTGAAAAAATGTGGGTATTCTCGATGTAGTTTAGGTAAACCTCAGACAATATACTTGATAAAGGAGAACCCATGGCCAGTCCATTAGTTTGCTTATAATATTTTCCGTCAAATTGAAAGTAATTTTGCTGAAGGACCAGTTCAAGTACAGACACCAGTTCATTGATGTAATCATCTGTCAGGTTAGGGTTCAGTGACAAGTTCTCTTTAATAATATTCAAGGTTATATTTACAGGTACATTTGTGAATAGGTTGACAATATCGAAAGATGCCATCAACATATGATTTTCAACTTTTAGTTGTTTTGTACTCTCAACAAACTCTGTGCTGTTCTTTATACTATGAGTATTATTTACAATTAGATGTTGTCTCAATAATTTATCTAGCTTTTTTGCTACTTTATAAGAAGGGGCTGACATAAAATTAACCAGAGGCCTGATGGGCATACCTTCCTTATGTACTTTAGGAAGTCCCTTAAAAGAGGGGGCTTGAGGATTGATCATTTTTAGAAATTGGATCTCATTTTTGTTTAAAATGTGCTCACATTTATTCAATTTATCTTTTAACGAAATCTGGTATTTGTTTGTTGGATCTAAACCAATCTCCTCAATATTATTTTCAGAAATAAAGGTGTTTATTTTCGTTTTATAATCTACAGATTCTAGGACTACTAAAGCTTGGCCCTTATCAGCTTTGGTAATTAAGCAGTCTTTATCTAATAGCTTATCTTTTATACTGTTCAAAATGCTACTCTCTTTCCTGTGCAAGTAACTAAATTTGTAGTTAGGCTTATGTGTAAGATTGTTCCTTATTTTCTTATCTATATTATGTCTAATAACAGATCTATCTTCACTGTTAACAACACATTTAATAGCTGTTTCAGCATTCATAATTTCAGAGAAAATATTCTTTTTACCAAGCTTAGAAAGGTTGTACTTAAAACCTTTGTTAAGCAGGTTTACTTCATCTTGACTAAAATTTATATCTGTATGGTTAATAAGTCTAGGAAAGAATTTATGCGAGATATCATAGGTTTCTGTAGGAAACTGTTGTTTAAGTAATGAACTGACTTTTTTGTCTTGGGTTTTCTTTTTTATCGATACCTTCTTATTGATTTGATGTTCTAAAATACCAAATATTTTATCAGTTTCAGAAGGATGTAGGGAATTAGCTAGCTGTAAATGTTTTTGAAAAACTAGCTTATTTAACATGTTTTTCTTTGCGTATAGGCTTTTGATTTCCTGTTTAATCCATATTTTCTCTGCAAAAGATTTGGCTTTTTTGGCAGCATAACTCCTATTTTTTATTTTTACTTGTACATACTTTGGAATGATTTGAAGTTGTAAACATGTTTTGTTAAATTTAATGTTGCAAATTGTGTTCAGGATTTTCAGTTTAACGTTCTTATATTCAAAGGCAAATCTTGCTTGACTAGCATTCAATTTATTCATGTTGAAGCCTTCCAGAATTGGTTAATCAATAATAAACAGGTTTACATACCTTGACGTCACAATTCTATATAAGTACAACTTTATTTACTGTTGACTATAGTTTCGACTTCTTCGAAGTCATTATCAAAACTAAGAACGTTAAAATATCATTCTTCTGAATTTCGTCTTGAGTTTAAAATCACATAAACACAACTATACAAACACTTAGACATTAAAAACAGTTCGCCGGCCGGCACCCGTCACTGAACTGGTTGGTTCCTTAGCAGCTTAGCCCACTCCACTCCTCTTATCAGCTGTTCCTCTAGGACTGCTGCTGCCAACATAACTGTTGCCTAAGCTATCTAATATTGTATTAAATAACTTATTTGAGCCATAATTCAATTTTTCATTAAGCATGTTCAGAGGGTTTGTTTTAGTGGCCTTATAAATCTCGAATTCTTCCAGTGTGTCTAGCATGAAGCCCTTTTTACAAATATGGAGTATTTCTGTGTTTTCATCAAAACTATTTATTTTATGATTTGTACTTATTAAATGCTCTGCAAATTTGGACTTTTGTTCAATGAGTTTGGGTTTAGGTAAATGTTCTGAGAAACGCTTCTTGAATGACCTGCCAGTTTGGCCTATGTAATAGCTTGGGCAGTCAGAACATGTAATTTTATAAGTACCCGTAGCTGTATCTTTAGGTTGTTTGTTAATGTCTGTTTTTAATGTCTAAGTGTTTGTATAGTTGTGTTTATGTGATTTTAAACTCAAGACGAAATTCAGAAGAATGATATTTTAACGTTCTTAGTTTTGATAATGACTTCGAAGAAGTCGAAACTATAGTCAACAGTAAATAAAGTTGTACTTATATAGAATTGTGACGTCAAGGTATGTAAACCTGTTTATTATTGATTAACCAATTCTGGAAGGCTTCAACATGAATAAATTGAATGCTAGTCAAGCAAGATTTGCCTTTGAATATAAGAACGTTAAACTGAAAATCCTGAACACAATTTGCAACATTAAATTTAACAAAACATGTTTACAACTTCAAATCATTCCAAAGTATGTACAAGTAAAAATAAAAAATAGGAGTTATGCTGCCAAAAAAGCCAAATCTTTTGCAGAGAAAATATGGATTAAACAGGAAATCAAAAGCCTATACGCAAAGAAAAACATGTTAAATAAGCTAGTTTTTCAAAAACATTTACAGCTAGCTAATTCCCTACATCCTTCTGAAACTGATAAAATATTTGGTATTTTAGAACATCAAATCAATAAGAAGGTATCGATAAAAAAGAAAACCCAAGACAAAAAAGTCAGTTCATTACTTAAACAACAGTTTCCTACAGAAACCTATGATATCTCGCATAAATTCTTTCCTAGACTTATTAACCATACAGATATAAATTTTAGTCAAGATGAAGTAAACCTGCTTAACAAAGGTTTTAAGTACAACCTTTCTAAGCTTGGTAAAAAGAATATTTTCTCTGAAATTATGAATGCTGAAACAGCTATTAAATGTGTTGTTAACAGTGAAGATAGATCTGTTATTAGACATAATATAGATAAGAAAATAAGGAACAATCTTACACATAAGCCTAACTACAAATTTAGTTACTTGCACAGGAAAGAGAGTAGCATTTTGAACAGTATAAAAGATAAGCTATTAGATAAAGACTGCTTAATTACCAAAGCTGATAAGGGCCAAGCTTTAGTAGTCCTAGAATCTGTAGATTATAAAACGAAAATAAACACCTTTATTTCTGAAAATAATATTGAGGAGATTGGTTTAGATCCAACAAACAAATACCAGATTTCGTTAAAAGATAAATTGAATAAATGTGAGCACATTTTAAACAAAAATGAGATCCAATTTCTAAAAATGATCAATCCTCAAGCCCCCTCTTTTAAGGGACTTCCTAAAGTACATAAGGAAGGTATGCCCATCAGGCCTCTGGTTAATTTTATGTCAGCCCCTTCTTATAAAGTAGCAAAAAAGCTAGATAAATTATTGAGACAACATCTAATTGTAAATAATACTCATAGTATAAAGAACAGCACAGAGTTTGTTGAGAGTACAAAACAACTAAAAGTTGAAAATCATATGTTGATGGCATCTTTCGATATTGTCAACCTATTCACAAATGTACCTGTAAATATAACCTTGAATATTATTAAAGAGAACTTGTCACTGAACCCTAACCTGACAGATGATTACATCAATGAACTGGTGTCTGTACTTGAACTGGTCCTTCAGCAAAATTACTTTCAATTTGACGGAAAATATTATAAGCAAACTAATGGACTGGCCATGGGTTCTCCTTTATCAAGTATATTGTCTGAGGTTTACCTAAACTACATCGAGAATACCCACATTTTTTCAGACAAAAACAAACACGTTTCAAAAATAAAAGCATACTTTCGCTATGTCGATGATACATTTCTGATTTTTAATGGCAGTAAAAGGCAACTAGAACTTCTACAAAATTATCTGAACAGCATATCAACAAATCTGAAGTTCACATTGGAAACCGAAGAAAATAATAGAATAAATTTCTTAGACACAACGATTACGAAGAATTCCGGAAAACTCCAATACAAAATTTACAGAAAGCCTACAGCAACGGACCATACTATCCATAACACCTCATACCACCCCGAGACCCACAAAATGGCAGCTTACAACAGTATGGTGCACCGTTTGTTATCCATGCCTCTGTCTGATGAAGACTACCACAACGAACTGACAATTATTAAGTACATAGCTGTAGCAAATGGATATAGCAGTCACATTGTTGATAAAATAATAAATAAGCAAAAAAGAAAACCTCAAACTAACAGTGTCTCATTAAATAACAAGCGTTTTGTTTCCATAGAATATAACAAAAACTTACATTACAAATTGAAACATGAATTGGAACCACATGGCCTAACTTTAACATGCAAAACATCAAATAAACTGGGACAGAAATTAAATAAAATCAAACCTAACAAACAACCTAAAGATACAGCTACGGGTACTTATAAAATTACATGTTCTGACTGCCCAAGCTATTACATAGGCCAAACTGGCAGGTCATTCAAGAAGCGTTTCTCAGAACATTTACCTAAACCCAAACTCATTGAACAAAAGTCCAAATTTGCAGAGCATTTAATAAGTACAAATCATAAAATAAATAGTTTTGATGAAAACACAGAAATACTCCATATTTGTAAAAAGGGCTTCATGCTAGACACACTGGAAGAATTCGAGATTTATAAGGCCACTAAAACAAACCCTCTGAACATGCTTAATGAAAAATTGAATTATGGCTCAAATAAGTTATTTAATACAATATTAGATAGCTTAGGCAACAGTTATGTTGGCAGCAGCAGTCCTAGAGGAACAGCTGATAAGAGGAGTGGAGTGGGCTAAGCTGCTAAGGAACCAACCAGTTCAGTGACGGGTGCCGGCCGGCGAACTGTTTTTAATGTCTAAGTGTTTGTATAGTTGTGTTTATGTGATTTTAAACTCAAGACGAAATTCAGAAGAATGATATTTTAACGTTCTTAGTTTTGATAATGACTTCGAAGAAGTCGAAACTATAGTCAACAGTAAATAAAGTTGTACTTATATAGAATTGTGACGTCAAGGTATGTAAACCTGTTTATTATTGATTAACCAATTCTGGAAGGCTTCAACATGAATAAATCTAAAACATTGTTCAAGTACTTTATTTTCATGATCGAAAGTAATTAAATGCCCTTAACAAATTTACTTTTATGGCATTTAATAAATTATCTAAAATTATTAAAAATATAGAGCTAAGAAAAATTGATATTTTAGTATTTTAACTCCAAGAATAAGTGTTCATCATGTTTTTTATTTGTTTCTCAGTTTTTTTAAGTGCAAATTAATTTTTACATATGGATATAATTTTAGCATTCAAAACTAAGGGAGACACTAATTCTAAATAATGAAGGGACAACTGCCCCTTCTACCCTCCAAAATATTACCAATGCATATGTGTGGGATATTGCATGCTTAGTTTATTTTGAAATGTGTAATCTCCACTGTATAAATTATCTCAATAACAGATTTTCTTTGTTTCTAGAAGAAGAAGTTTCTTGTACTATCAATAACTTCAATCTCATTTATGTAAGAAGTAAGGAATTGGTTAACATTTTAACCAATAATAAAGGAATCATACTGTCACATTTTCATCCTTACTGTTTTTATGAATCACTGTCTGCAGTTGTTAAAATATTGTAATGCAGTACCTTAATTTTTAATGGTGCATCCAACTCTGTGAGAGGACAGTAATAATATTGTAATGTTTGGCTTTGTAGGTACTATTTCAACCGATATTTAAATTAAGGACATGTATAAAGTATCAGTACAGTGGGAATCACCCCAAACTAAACTCGTTCAACCAAACCCCGGTTTACCATAATGACTGAACCAGAAGGTGGCAAGGCAAGATTGCCGGAAAAAAGAAGGTTCAAAAGCATTTGAGATTATTTTGAGGAATCTACTTTTCTGGATAACTTTATGGTTGTGATGTGTTTTTGTAACTATCTCAAACATCAACACATTCAAAATAACTTTGAGATGTTAACAATTAATTGATCATTTGTAAAAATGTATTATTCAAATAAATATCCCCTTTTATCAATCACCTTAAAATTATGTTTTGGCTGTAATATTATAATTTGTACATACTCTAGTTGAATGTAGAATACCTGTTAATTACTGTACCACAAGTAAAAATAACTTTGATCCTTGTAAATTCAAAGCACTTTTTTTATGATCATATTTTTTAAATTAACTACACTTGATTGAGAATCACAGAAAACATTCATGTGTATTTTCAAAAGTATATAAATGTTTTATATTGCTGACAATGAACTCAAAATGACTGTTGTTCCACTGCTACATCTTATCAGGGTGATCTGATAAATAGATTCAGTCAAACTTTGAAGACCTGTTGTAAATTTTATCTCAGCTAGTATAAGGCAATGCCCAACTTTCATCAGTTGAAACTTTTATTTGTGTTCTTCTTTCTTCCAGCAGTTACCATCATGGAGCATCAAACAATAAACAATGGTAAATATTAAAGTAATTTTTTCATTAGCAAAATTTACTGCTTTTTAAGATAGCAATAATTTTAAATTTTTCAGTAAATTCAAAGGTTGTACCGTATAATTAGTGATCTGCAATTCGATGGGGCGAATTTCATGAAAGTCTAAATGATAAGAAAACATTTAATTGATTTAATGCCTTTAATACCACTTAAGACTGGGACACAGCACTGGCTGTGTATTTTAACCGGGATAAAATTCAAATTCAAATTCAAATTCAAAAATATTTTTCCCTTTTTTAACACAATACAAATTTACAACATGTTTACATTGGAATTATTTCCCCGCAAAGACTGTAGATCTGTTTGCGGGGAAAGAGAACTGTCTCTAGCAGTTTTTAGAATTGTCCACTTGATTATTAAGACACTATGCACTGCTATTCATGTAGATCCTTAATCCTAAACAAACAAAAATTTATAACCTATCAGGTAAACTATACTGCACGGATTGGAAACTGCGTAAGCAAAAAAATAAATAAATAAAAAAAGATAAGTATGAGTGAAGGATGAGTATAGGATGGCTATGGTTTGATCTTGCAGTCTTGGTACTGACTGAGGCTTACATGATCCTTAGACAGGACTGTTTGAAGGGGTCTCCCGTAAAACGTTCTAAGCGACAAAATTTCAAAATCGGAGATATTCAGTGAAAAAGGTTCTCCAGGACATGAGCTACACCGTGGTATATTTTGTTTTGAAAATATTTGAGTTGGTAGCCCTGATTTCGTCTCTCAAAGTTTGCGTGCTTCGCGAGACTGCACGGACTTTCTGGGTAATAACGTTCTATTCGCCGAAAGATGGAATCTCAGCCGGTCGTTTCGCTGTCACCCAAGGACCAAAATCGCGTAAATAAAAATAAAAGACGTGAAGTAAATATTGGAAAGTGGAAGGATAAGACCAGGATTGAATATAGAAAAGTTGGATTACCCTATATTTCAAAAAATAAGAAACCAAGGCCTGGAAATTGCCCCCAAAAGAGGTGGGTAGAATAACGTTTTAAGCACCACATGTGGATAACTTTTAGCAAAATGACATATCACGTTTTATTAACAACATTACGTTTTTGTACTTTTATATCAATAAAATTATTTTATATTCAGTTTTATTTTTGTTTCTGTTGGTATTCCTACTCTCCCTCATGTTTTCTTCCAAAGTAGAAAAGCAGTCCATCAGAAAACGTTCCAAGCGCCAGTTATTTAGAACATTACAACCCCTAAAAAAACACGTAAAATGTTTTAAAATGCTTGATGGCAAGTACAAATTCAATATAATGCTACATTATGATGTTATAAATAGGGTGTTAAAAGATTATACATGATTATAAGTTCTAACCTTAAAAAAACAGTAAATTTTAGAATTCAACTTTCAACCCTTGATTACCCAAAACTAGGTTTTTGTCGTTTAGAACGTTTTACGGGGGACCCCTTAGTTTATTAATAGCCTACCCAGATGGGTATTTTAAGCCAACCAAGCATGAATGAGAGATTAGTTTAGGCATTTACTTTAAAAGGCGACTGCTCATTCTTACAGATGTGTTGACGCCAGAAATTTAGCCTCCCTATTGTGTTTGACAGTGATACTTTGTATTTTACTGTATTATTTTTTGTTTTTGCTTTTTTAACCCTAGATAGGTATCGTTATTCACATATACACTATTGGTATTGATACGTAAATTTTACTCTGTGGTTAAAAATTAAAATATGTTTGATGTAACGTTTATTTTTTTTTTAAAAAAGAAGGCACCCAAATACAAGAAAACCTGGATAATATTATTTACTTTATAATAAACTTACGTTATCTTTTTAGCTCCCAGGTAATAAGACCTAAGAGTCCATTGAAAAGCATATTTTCCTGTGATAGGTCATGGGCGGATTTCTAAGGGTGCCAGGGAGTGCCAGGCACCCCCTGATATTTGGTGGCTTTGTTAGCAGTAATGGGGGGTGGGGGAATGTTTTCAACGTAACTTTGATTGACGTATTACATAAATTACAAAAGGGTAGTTGTTAAATAAAATTAGTAGGACTTAAAACGAATCATTTCAACAGGAGTTTGATGTTTGAATTTAAGCATACAATACTTCAAACGCTAGGTAAGCTGGCACTCCCCAAAGATTATGACCTAAATTCGCCCATGTTATAGGTATTGTACTTAAATTTGACGTAATTTTTCAATTAAATTTGGAAATGCATTAAGAACAGCCATAAAACTGTCAAATTATATCACAACCATTGTGAGAAAAGCACTGCTAACGGTACAGGGCTCAAGGTCATTAGATTGCAAAATCGGACGGAAAAAACACTTCAGCATACGTCAAAATTGCGTACAATACCCATCTAGGGTTAAATAGAGTCACCTTTTATAGCATTAGGGGGGTATTTTACTCCCTCCATCTTATCCCCCCCCCCAGCCTAAAGCAGTAATCGCCACAAAAACAAGCCAACAAAAACATAGTGTGTTAACCTTAATTCAAAGTCAATGGTTCATGGTAGAACTATAAAGGGGTAGAGGGAGGGTAATTTATATACTTGTCGTTCATCAGTGACAGGCCATTCCCACGAAAGCAAATGTAAACTCACAAGAATCCTAAAATCTATGAAAATTTCAAAGTTAAATTACAACTACCTACCGAACAATCAACCAACTTTTAAAACAAGGTAAAAAAACAATCCAAATTACAAATCAATTAGAAAATGAGAGCTTGGCAAAAAACTGTACTGCTCCAGTCAAGGATATACTTGGTGGGATCTTACAAACTATACATGCTGGTTTTCATTTTTCTTTTTTTGTGTGAGGGACATGCTTGTCACTGGTGAACAATAGGAGGTAAGTGTGATTCCCTCCCTCTCCCGCTTCATAGTTACATTAATTCTATTATTAAGACAGAGTGATTGGAAATAAATTTAATTGTCAGTATTAGTAAAAGGCAAAACAAACACCATGATACCAACTGAACTAAATAAATAAAGTATTTTAAATCAGCTATATTTTATGCAGGTTTCATAGAAATGTTTGTTGAGGTGATTACTACTTGTCTCTGCCAACTAAGACACCCTCTACTCTAAGCCTAAATTACTCATTTCAAAGTAAAATAATAATCTTATTTCATTAAAAAGTTCAATGCCCTTACAAATTTTGTTCAAGATAGTGAAGATCCGAGAACACAACCAGTCTTCACATCACTGGATCAAGTTCTAGACTTGTTGGAGAATGATAAAAGGGTTTGTAAATTAGAAATACAATAATTATTTTAATGAGGTATTTCTTTTTTCTGTTATATGCCAATAGAGATTATTTTGCATGTAGTGTAAGGTTAAACTAATTTATTTGGTTTTCATTAACAACTTTTATTAGACCGAATAAAAAAGGATTGATTCATATAGAAAAGTTCAAACAAAATGTAAGCTGCGTGTTTTTTTTTCATCATAACAAGATGCAAATAGAAACATGTATTAAAGTTGGTTATAAAAATGCACTGTTATTTTTGTTGTTTATAGTTGTTGATGGAGTAAAGTTCAACTTTGTGCAAATGTACGAGTGCAAATGTTGCCGCCCAACTTTGCCAATGGTGACAATTTGCCCGGGGGAGACAGTTTACTTTATTCCCAAAACATACCTACCCAACTTTTTCCATACACATATATATAAATAATATACAATACAAGTTGATTTTATTGCATTGATTATATAACAACCTCTAAACCTTAATTTTCATAAGCTGAGCGGTCTCTTCCATATCCGATCTAAGCCAAAACCTCTATTCAGCTGTAATCACCTGTGTTTGTTGAGCTGCAACATATTTGTATGTTTGCATAGAAATTTGAAGGCACCCACTTTTAAATATTGATTTCAATGTTTCTCTTTGCATTTATTTTGACTCCCGCTGGGAGACAAAGTAATTATTTTTTTCCAATTGGGAGACAAACTATTATTTACTCACAAGGAGTAAAAAGTATCTAAACATAGTAGGTGGGGTAAAATGTTTCATACCTCACATTAAAATATGATGTAGACTGTCAAGTTTTTTATGCACATACATGTTTTCATCTATAAAAAAATAAAATGTTACAATAGCTTATTGGTCGTCGGGATGATCACAATTCATTTTTAATTTAGACTTTTGGGTTGTAAAAACAATTATTTCAGGTCAATTACTTAAGCAGCAAATGGGGAATCAGGTATAACCGGTTTTTTTCTTCCAGTTCAAAAACGACTTGGCTGTTCAACAGCTGTTGTTTGCCTACTTTAACCAATGCCAGTCTAAAACAATAAGCTACCTGCCAAGACCAACAAGACGTCCGTTCATTGTTATCGAAGGTCACCATCGAACAGGTTTGTAACTAATATTAGGTTTAGTTACAACCATCTTGCATTACTTCTTTCTAAAAATGTTTTAACTGATGAAAGAGCGTGCAAATGACATAGCTTTCATGACTGAAGCTTGTTGTGGGAGCATTGTATTTAAGGTATATAATGAAGAAATTGCTTTACTTCTCAAAAGAAACTATTTTTGTCCTTTTGTACTTGTTATCATACAATAATTGACAATTTTTAAATGACTTAAATAACTATTTCTCTTTAGAGCTGTTAAAATAATTTCAAAGGTCACATTTCTGTGACACCAACTATAGTACCTATTACTGATAAAGGTGTATTATTTAAGTTTGAAAACTTAAGAGGAGGTTGTCCGGTAGTAACCTGTGTGTGTAAAGCATTTTACCTGCCTTTCCCTCAAATAAAAAGTATGAGACCTAAATTAAAACTCAATTATGATTTTAAATGTATATGGGTATTACAAGTTTATTATGTAGAACAACTCCAATCAGTGTCAATGGAAACCAAACAATCTGTGTTGGTTATTACTTGCTAAATTGTTTATCATGTTAGTTATACCCATAAAAAATAACTGATATTACTACACATTTGCTATGCTGTTGAACCATTTTGTTCCAGCTAAGAGAATGCTGTCGATGAGGCTGTCTCGTAGACTAGGAGCCAGCATGTTCAGCAACCCTCCGAAGTGTTTGATTTCACTGAGGAATTTCTTCCCCACAGGCAGTTTGCTGCTTAGAGCATACTTTCAACTATGTGCTTATGCTTTGGCTCAGAACACAAGAAGACTCGTTAACATATTCCCAATTGTCATTAATGGGTAATACTCCAAGCTCCTATGGTTCTCAATATTGATAAATCAATGACTTTCTTGTCATAATGTAAATTTTTGCAAGATTTTTGTATAGTTTTTAAAAGCAAAACTAAAGCAAAGGATGTACCTTTTCAAGGTGGATTAGTTTAATTTAGAAATTCTGTATAGACAGAAATCAATTATGAATTTAAACTTCTATACATGCTTCTGCAACATTTTCAATGTTAAATCAAACAGCGACTTTTTGTTCTACAGCAGACTCCCTTTGATTTGGGCATATCCCGACCTCATTTTCGTGGAAAAATCAGGACCATGCGAGGGTCTTTTTAAAGAACAAGAATCAATCTCATATATCACATCTTTAACAACAAATTGCTGAAAAAATGTTTTTTTTATTATTGATGAGTATTATGGGCCAGATAGAAACAAAAAATTTCCTGTTAATTTATGCCACAGAACTCTTCCATTGTAGATGTATAGTGGCAGCAATCTTTCAAGTAGCAATTCAAACAATCTAATATCTGAACCATAATTCCAAAGAAGAGGGATGTTTTACTACTTTATTATGATGGTGTTATTATCATAATAATGAATAATACCTGTAATAACGACTTTTTTAGAGTGGTTTTCAGTGGAATTGACCGCTTTACAAAAAAACTCACTAGATTAAAAAACTCAACAGTCCTTCTTCAATTTCATTTTTATGTTCTTTGGGAAGTAAGAATAGTTTTTAAGTTTTTACCCATAACTTTTCAAGTTTAAACAATTAATACCATTGGCAATTTTGTTGTGCATAAATATACATAAAAGTAAAAATGTATGAAAATGAATAGGGTATGAAAAAGATAACCCCCTCGACTAGAGGCCAATCTCACTAGGTTGAGATATTGTATGGTCATTTTATTTATGTATTCTTACTGTTCTGCTACCCTTTGTTCTATTTTTTCTTTCTGTTGTACTACTGTATTGTTATATTGTTATACTATCCTCAAAAGTATTTTCATTGCACTCTTTTTTCTGTATTATACGTATTTTATTGATTTTTTTAGTATTTTTACGCTACTTTTTGAATTTCACATCATCATTTGTATGTTTGGTGATGTATTGGCATTGCTATTGCAATGAAAAAATAAGAGGGAATCTTCTGTAGCTAACTAATCTCTGAATCCTAATTAAAAGACTTAACACAAGTTCAAACTTTAGGTATTGGATAGAACAGCAGATTTATGCCATCGCCAAAACCTTTGGTGAGGATGCCCCACCGGAGCGTGATCCTGTATATCAGTGGCCTAAAGATCTCCTGAAACCCGACCTGATATTTTTTGTGGAGTTCCCTGATAATTTGCACAATGAAAGCCTGACCACTAGACCTCCTAACGCTGTGAAGAAACTGTAAGTATATAAGGAGTGCCATTTAATGGGTATTTTTTTACATTAAACAAGTTTACATTTATTTAAGCATACACATGTATACTTGGCTGAAGTATTCAAGCTCTCTTAAGTATTCAGTTCTGATCAGAGAGCTTTTGGGTTAAGGTATCAAATATTGTCTTGCACAATGGTTTTTAAGTTCAACATATGGACACAGTGCACCTTATCAGTCAGTGGCGTAAATAGATCAAGGGAAGGGGAGGGGATATAGACAACACCACTAGGTGGCCTGGGGGAACAGAATGTCTTCCAGTGAACAGGAAATGCTTTGAAAATTAGAACTCACATTTTTGGGTAATTTATAGGCATAAACAAACAGTGGAACTCCATATGGATCCTATCTAATTGAGGCTATCCCAAGGTCATATTTTTTTTAATCTGATTAAACAGGGATTTTAGTATAGCAAGAAAGCGAAAAAATAAGATTTTATTATTTTGCAAATTTAGTTCTGCTATTTCCTCGCTGTCTAAAAATTCACATGATTGGTTTTTTTACGGCCATTCCCACCTTTCACATAGTTTCAATTGTTTATGCACAGTCAGTAAATATGCTAAGGAGGAGGCTAAAGGTGATTCAGTGTTGCTCTTGCAAGCGAGGTACAAACTAACACTACTCCTTGTTCATAATGAATTACAGTAGCGTGACATAGGTTTTCTAGTATTATGGTTTAAACTAGCATATCATTTTTTAACATATGAAATGTATCTTCAAATGCTGATAAGATGTTGTTGCTCATTCACATCAGTGTCCAAGCTCTGATGAATGTAGTAATATTCCTCAGCAAGGAAGGCGATCTGTTTGTGTAAATGTTTACGCGGTTGCTAATCATGGCAAAATATTTCAATTTATATTTTGATTTGGATTTTTGTGGACATTTGCCATCACTGATTAGTAAAAAACAAGTTTTACGGCATTTCGGGATCTGGAATCTGATCCCGTCTTCAGGTGGAAGAAAATCTAGAACATAACAAGATTAGTAACACATAGCCAGGAAAACCTGGACAAAAAACACAGCTAAAACAGAGAACTGTAAAAGCAGTCACAAAAACACTTTCAACAAAAACAATTTCGATTTAGTAAAAATCATTTTATTGCATTTTGAAGAAAAACAAATAAATAATTAAAATGTTTTAGATCCAACAAACCAATCCATCATTAGAAACCAATATTTTCATTCATAAGATGCATTAAATAAGTCATGTATACATGAAATAAATGCAAGAATGCTGGATAGGTCGCCATTTCAAGCAATGTAATGTAATGTAATGTGACAAAGATTTGCCAAAACACAATTTGGAATATTTTGGAAATGTTTCTCTTATGCTGGAGAAACATTTTTTTAACATTTCCCTAAAGAAATTTAAGAAATTGAGTTCTGTGTTAAATTTAAGAAGGCACTGAGGAAGTACCTGATAAAAGAAGCATTTTATTCTTTGGATGAATTGTTTGTAAAATGACTATGTATGAGTAAAGATGTATTTTAGGTTTCTTTATGTAATTGAGGCCCTAATTTTTATTTTTCTTTGTACTTTGTACAAAGAGAATAGAGATGATTCAAATTGAATTGAATTAATTCATTATCAGCATGAGTAACATGAGTTTGTAGCTCGCCCATAAGGGCGACACCGATTCGCTTCTAGCCTCCTCTTAATTATCTTTTATGGCTGTTTGTCTCATTAGAACAATTATTACCTACTGCTAGTTTCCCATGATCAGCACAGTCTTGTTTTTTACGCCGCTAACATCATTATTAGCATCATTCGCAATGTAATACCAAAGAACAGAAAGGAACGAAAATATCTGTTGATTTACTCTGTGTTGATAATTCTGTCATGGTTTACTTGCAATTGATTTACATGCACGGTTATTTTTTACAACCGTTTACAAAGAACCTATTAAGATTATATTCATTTATCTTTTTCTTCACAGCCAAAAGATACAAGATTGATTTCACAGCACATAATTTTTTTTAATTATAAGGTCAAGGGGGATATACCCCCTGGTCACCCCCCAAATCTACGTCACTGTCATCAGTGGTAGAGTAAAGGGAAAATGGACCTTGACCTGACAGTGTAATGACATTTCAAGTGAAAAGGTTAAAAGAATTGACTGTGAGTGTCATACATTGGATGAAATACAGCAGTAATCTGCTGCTACTGTTGCCTTTTTGAGTGTTCTAGTCTTTTGTTTATATTTAGAGCCAACAATCACAAATCTTTATAAAAGTTATAACTTTATTTTAGCATGCTAATTTGAATATTTTATTCTTAATTTTTATTTTAAATCCTGTTTTCAACAGATCTTTAGCTGCTCTACATAAAATTCAAATTCCCGATCGAAAAATTACAATTATAAACACGACTTCAGGCTTGGACACCGCATTGAAGCAGATAGAAGATCTCATTGAGGAAACTCTCAGACCAAAGTTCCAGTACCACTGGTTGAACACTACCAGAGGACCTTCAAGAATACATCTAAAAAATATAAAAGCTGATAAACAAATCTAACACGTTTATTTATTTATCATGCCGTAAATATAACGGGGAGTTAAAGGGAAATGTGAGCTGGCGGTGCATGGCATCCTGTCATGCTGTGAATTGTAGTTATTATTGAACATTAACAGATTATGGGTCAACTCCGGTAAATCTCATCCACCCTTGGTCTGCTCCACATCCACACCAGAGTGTTGTGGTGGCAGTGCTGTGGCATACAGTACTGATGCAGTAGCTGAAACTGCGGCAGAAAGAGTGCATCTCCAAATCAGTCGATTTCAGAAATAACACATTGGTATAGGTCTGTGCAGTGTGCAATGCCAGTGTGGCCCTATTTCTTTACATCCATACCTTTCTTTATTGCCTCTAAACAACCATATGTTCCCCAGAATAAAATTATTACTTCGGCCAAATCTTAAGGCCCACACCATCCATAAGCCCAATGTTAAAATTAACATTAGTCTTAAGGACGGATTGGGCCTTAAGATTTGGCACCAGTTATACATACCTACACTGGTATTATTTTGAATTTAACAATAATGTTTATTATATAGATTGTTATTGTACAGGGTTGCAGTGACTACTGCAGAGTGCAATTACCTTGTCTCACTAAGGAAATTGCAAGGAAATCCCTTTGATGTGTTTAGATTAAATTTTATATCTCTTAGAGTGTTTAATAGCTTTGATAATCAGGCAGTTGTTATCTACACTTGGTTATCGCTTACGGGGAGTTCATTCGAATCAGTTTACACACCTAAAGCTATGAATCATAAGTTAAATAAGTTACAACGGGAATGAGACTAAGGATAGGCTGGTGCAAGCTCTTGGAAAGCAGCATATCAGATACTTACTTCACAAGGTAAATAACTGTTATGATATTTATGTATTTCATTTTAAATGTCTACACTAAAAGTATTAGTAAATAAGTAAGTGTAGTAAACTTGCTGATCTAGAATTATTATGATAATTGTATGAAATAAAATTATAGTATTATTTATCACCGTCTGATTTTATGAACAGATTTGACTGTTGTTAAAATATATCTGTCAAGTTAATTTAAGGTTATAAAATATTTTAGTACCAAAAAAAGTGTTTAACAAAACATAAAATCCATCACTCTAGATAAAACCTCACCACAGTACAAGACGGGAAGAATAAGAAACAAAATTAAAGAAGATTGTAAAATTGAAGTTAAAGAGAGAAAAGAAGTTAGCTAAATAAATATTTTTTTTATATAATTATTGTATATTCCATAGATATATAGATGTATAATAGATAGATGGATAGATATATAAAATTTTGAACTAATGATGTTTTTTTTTCTTTTGAGGGCCCCTTAACAAAAAGTAATTATGGTTCTGGGCTTAGGTCTTACCATGAGACCTATGGTAAGAGCTCCTTCCCGTAGGGGAAATTCACTAAAAATCAGAATCTGACGTGCGTTTGCGAGGTTTGATGTTTAAATTTACTGGCCTATTAGGGTTGTACGACGCTAGTGCAATATTGCAGGGAAAAATATCTACTGAGCAGTTAAAAAATGAATTTACTGTTCATGAAGTTTTGAGTAATATTCTAAATATTATTATATTTATAATATTATTTTATTATTATTTATATATTTATAATATTACTTATAACTAGTGGCTTGAAGGGGCTAAAAGCCCCTAATGAGAGAAAATAAAAACATTCCTTATTTATTACAGAACAAAATGCCTTCATAGCAAACTGAATCTACCTTATATTGATATCTAACCCACCACATGGTTTTCAATCAAGTATCAGCATCACATGTTTTATGTAAACAAAGCAGAGGTTTTTAGATCCCAATGCTTTTTAAATGGCAGATATTTTACGTTATTTCTCGTTTTTTGGCGAATTTCAAGCATTTTCATTATTTTTCCCGCCATCACGGAAAAGAGATCTTTAATTTGAGCTCTCTCCCATATTTATACGACTTGCCAGACGCCCACAATTTTGACGCAAAGAATCGCCTTACGAAATTAAATATATGATAATATTTGTAATAATAAATATGATTATAAACATTATAAATAATATTAGAGTAATAATATAAACAGTTTAGAAGCGGATTGATCTAAAACCGCCTTAAAATTCTGTTTTGTTTAGTTATTGATTTTTATAAAACAAAACATGTATAAATTGAAGGGGTCCCCCGTAAAACGTTCTAAGCGACAAAATTTCAAAATCGGAGTTATTCAGTGAAAAAGGTTCTCTCAAGACACGAACTACAACGTGGTATATTTTGTTTTGAAGATATTTGAGTTGGCAGTCCTGATTTCGTCTGTCAAAGTTGGCGTGTTTTGCGGGACTGCATGGACTTTTTGGGGAATAACATTCTATTCGCCGAAAGATAGACTCTCCGCCGGTCATTGCGTTGTCAACCAGCAACCAAAATCGCGTAAATAAAAATAAAAGACGTGAAGTAAATATTGGAAAGTGGAAGGATAAGAACAAAGGAATACAGAAAATCTGTATTACCCTAAATTTCAAAAACTAAGCAGTCAAGGCCTGGAAAACTGACCCCAAAAGAAGTTGTAGAATAACGTTCTAAGCACCACATTTGGATAACTTTTAGCAAAATGACATTATCACGATATGTAACAACATTACGTTTTTGTACTTTTATATCAAAAAAATGGTTTTATATAGAGTTTTATTTTCGTTTATGTTGGTATTCCTACACTCCCTGATGTTTTCATCCAAAGCAGAAGAGCAGTCCATCAGAAAACGTTTCAAACGCCAGTCATTTAGAACGTTATAATCCTAAAAATAACCCGTAAAATGTTTTAAAATGCTTAATGGCACGTAAAATTTTAATACAAGGCTAAATTATGATGTTATAAATTGGGTATTACAAAATTATACATGATTATAAGTTCTAACCGTCAAAAAACAGCAAATTTTAGAATTCAACTTTCAACCCTTGATTACTCAAAACTAAGTTTTTGTCGCTTAGAACGTTTTACACGGGACCCCTTCATTTTACTTCCTATTATTCACTCTTAAACACAATATGAACCAGAGCATATTTTAAAGGAATTCCACTGGGCGACATAGGTGCACCCGGTATTTTACCTTTGGAGAGACGAAACTACCAAGGGGTCTGGGGGTATGGAACACCCCCCTGCAAAAAGGGGGGTCCGGGGGCCCTCCCCCGGAAAATTTTGCAAAAATTGAAGTGAAAATCACAGATTTCTAAGTATTTGTTAATGAATTTTCCCATTATATTAGCTTGGAAACAGTCCGTATAGTCCCACTAATCTACGTTGTAATATGCCAAGGCTGCCTTATTTACAACCTCTTGGACCAAAATCTTAGCTCGATTTCAAAATTGTATTACAAACCTTAAACACTTTATGAACACAAACAATAAGTAGATTAGATTAAAGTATTCTACGTAAATCTAAAACCAAGATATAAATTTCTGCTTTTTATTTTATGATTGTTAAAAATCACATTTTGTCATAATTATTTTTACTAATGATATAAATGTTTTTATGTCTTCTAATTATTTTGAACGTATTTTTCCTCAATTACGTAGTATCATTTACTTTGGATAAATAAGTGAACAGACAATGATTATATTCTCACTTTAGAACTACACAAGCCTCTACCGGCAAGATTGTTTGTTTGACTTCAAAGTCAAGTCATATGGACTGACACAGCCCTTTCAGGTCCTGCATTGTGCGGTGTCAGAGAAAAATTCGACTGCACCAACTTTCTTAAGACTGAGTGATGTTTAGATACCTTCAAAAAGTGTTACAGCTTTCCAGTAAAATGATGTCATACTAGACGAATCAGGGAGTTTTTGAGTTGCTGAGAATACTCTAAAAGATTTACACCAAATTATTTTTTAAAGTAGTTTGTAAATTCCGATAATTAAAAATGTTATTAATCATTAAAAAACGCCGGGACTACCCATAGCCTCTGGGCGACAAAATCTCAGCACTGGGTGACATTTATGTCACCCAGTTAACATGTTATTTTATGCTCTGATATGAACTGCACAGCACCATATTTCCCGTGCAATATTTTACTAGTGTCATATGACCCTTAATAAAACCCAGATTATTCAGATCCTGGATTATTTGTAAGAGGTTGAGAAATAGAATTACTTTGAAAATTTAGATTTTCTCTTGAGTAGAGCGTTTTCAAAATTTTTTTTATTGAAATGCTGTAATGCGCATGTCAAACATCATTATTCCTCTAAGTTGTAATTTTGTTTTGAATTCAAACCTTCAGGCAAAGTTCAGTCCTCCAGTTTCAACAGTTAAATACCAAATTTCAGATCTGTGACCCGATTTGACATCATTTTTCAAGCAAGGTAGACGAGATTTACCTGCCGCACCACTCATACTGCACGAGATCATCCTGCAGACAAATTCGGGAGATATCTCCCGCTGTGATACCAATGACTACGACGATAATGTGGGAGGCAATAGTTTGAGGATCGCCACTTTTATAATAAGCGTTGTTTTAACAGTAACTTAAGACTATCCAGATTTTTAGTTATACAGATCTGATATCTGTCACATTAATTTGGACAGGCCAAAATCACTGTGTAGAAGCAATGTTAAAGATTAACTTACAATGAAAAAAGTTATCAACAATTAATGAATTTTGAAAAAAATGATGGATTATAATCTTTCTTGGAAACAGAAATTATATTTAAAGTATTCTTAAAACAAAGTTTTTCTTTCCCAGTCAAATTCGCTGCAAAATAAAGCAGTAATTATTCGGATGAGTTCGAAAACCAGCCCGATTGGACCACTGGAAGGGGGGGTAAAAGGGGGATAAACCCCCCAAAAATGGGTTTTTTGGGGTTTTCACATAGAAAAATAAAAATAATCCAATTTTGGTTAGCACCATTGAATTGAGCTCAAAAAAACAAACAATTTGATATCTTCAACCATTGCTCTATGCCCATTGGTTATCAAGATACTGAAAGTGGTAAACACGGTACGTTGTCCCAATGTTAACCTTATGGAGAATAAGTAAAATTCTATATCTCGCTTATTTCTCAACATATCTTAATAAAACTTGGTTTGTGGCTTCATCTAGATGAGATTTAATGTATTTTAGTCTAAAATTACCGCAATTTCCATTTTTGTGGTGGCAAACCTGCAGACTCATTCCCTATGTTATCCTTATGGGCAATGAAAAAAACCATATCTACATTATTTCTGAACATATCTTGATAAAACTTGGTATATGGCTTCTTCTAGATAAGATCTACTAAATATTGAAATTAAACCATCTAGTTTTAAAGTGCCTGTAGCAGTAAACCTGCATACTCATTACCCATATTATTCTTATGGAGATTACGAAAATATGTCATTATCTCACTACATTGGATGGAAGTATTTTCTTGACATTTGAAATTCGCTGAGTATGCAGGTCTGCTGCAACGGGGAGTATTTTTGTAACATGTGATCAAATGTTAGACTTCAAAATTTAACATTACTTAGTGTATCTATTTTTGTCTTTATAATCAACATGTGTTCTTGCTTTAACACATACACATTTGTAATCTACATTTTGAGAAAGCTATTTTTAAAATGTAGTTCGCTTCAGCTACAGGTTGCAAAAATTAGCTTTGCTACAGCTATAGCTCACAGAGAACAGAGGACACATCTAATGTTTCGCTAAATATGTGTCGAGCAGTGCCGTAGAGTGGGCGCGGGGGGTAGGGGGGGGGGGGCGCCTGGAAGTCTATTGTCTCCCTATTGTTTGACTTTGTGTGTGTTACGCAGTTACCCGAAACACTACTGCCATATGAATGTGACCTCTGCTTATTTCTTCTCTGTATATAGCTACAGGTTTTAAAAAGTAGCTAGCTATACAGCTACAAAAATCCTGCTACAACTACAGCTATTTTGTAGCTACTTTCACAAAATAATTCTAACTTTCCCTGTCTTTCGCAGTGGTGTATTGACTGAACTGAGCACCCATCTTGATTTTTAAACATTACCCCGAGTCTAGTTCAAATAATAAATAAATTAATAAATGAATGAAAATCAATAAACTTACACATTTTTTAAAATTATTAGTCATTGTAGGCCTGCTCAAAATAGATTGTCTGTGTTGAATGTTTAAAGTATAATTTTCCATCCAACGTGCATGTGATGGGGTTTTATCACGACATCGCTTTTAATTTTGTATAAAGGGTTTTAATATTTCATCACATTCTTTCCTTAATAATGATTCCATTGTAGATGATGAAACTGTTAGAGGAAGGATATAAACATTTATAAAATCAAAGTGGAATTTAGCAAAGGTAAGAACCCTTGTTGTTTATTGGTTTTAAGTTTCTGCTAAGTTATATAATATACAGTGTGTAATAAAAGTCTGCCCCCCCTCTTTAATTATTTTGTTCATTAAGACAAACAATCAAACTTTGGGGAATGACACTAACTTAACCAAATCATTTTTTGACGCTACAAAAAATTTTGAGTGTCCCCCAAAAATGGGGGATTGTAGGGGCAACTCAAAATTTTCAAATGCAAACCCATTTTGAGTGACCCCTCATTTTAAAGAGCTTGAAAAAAAAGGCAAATGGTGGAGGTTGGAGGTCGCTAACGTGTTTATATCAAAATTGGTAGCTTGTCAAAGTTTTGAATACAACTAATTCTTGAAACCTGGCGTCTAAGATTTTTGGAGTTTTAATTTCATCTTATGAATCATGAAAAAAAGAATATTAAATGGAAAAGTGGTCTCTTTTGGTAATAATTAAAACTTTGTCCTACAAAAATGAGGGATTTTCGGGGCAACTTAAGCTTCACTAATGTAACCATCTTTTAAGTGACCCCTATTTTTAAAGAGATTTTTAAAACATAACAAGCGCTTTAAAATAATAGGTCACTTAAGAGAGATTTACATAAGAAAAGTTTGAGCTGCCCCCAAAATCCTCAAGTTTTACAGGACTCTCCAAATTAAAAATATTACTAAAAGAGGCCATGTTTTCATTTAGGATTTTTTTTCATGATTCATTTAATTTTTTAACTCACAAAAGGTGAAATTAAAACTACAAAAGTGTAAGACACCAGATTTCAAGAAGTATAGTTGTATTCAAAAATTTGGATAGAAACACGTAAGAGACCTCCAACCTCCACCATTCGCCTATTTTTTAAAGTTCTTTAAAATGAGGGGTCTGGTAAATTTATAAATGAAATTGAAATTGCAGCCCAAAACAACCTCATGTTGATTAAGGAATTTTTGACAAACAATAAATTAATATTTAACGTAGACAAAACCAATTTTATATCATTTTGCACAGCACAAAAGAAAAACTCTAATCCTTCTATAAAAATCGAAAATGTCCCAATAACTCAAGTATAAGAGACAAAGTTGTTAGGCTTAATGAAAATTTATCCTAGACAAACCATGTACATAAGCTGAAAAATAAAATTTCCTTTGTTCTGTATGTGCTGACAAGATTGTCTAAATATTGCTCTTTGGATATCCTATTAAAAGTCTGTCACGCACACATAAACTCTCATATTACTTTTAGGATTGAGTTATATGGTGCAACCAATCAGTGGCGTATATAAGGGGGGGCCCAGGGGGCCCGGGCCCCCCCCGAAATTAAAGGGCAAAAGAAAAATTAGGTAAATAAACAGTGTGAATTATTTAGGTAAATTATATGCAAGATCTTATCAACGGCAAGCAAAATATAGAGAATTCATTGATTTCGAGCAATAATGATTTGCAATTACTTTATCCGGTATCTTTCACTTAGGACTCCCAAACAAGCTCTACTAACATCGGCAGATAGTATGGGACCAGAATAACGTAATTCACCACTCTTGTTCCTGTATCTCCTTACATTGAGGAATTACAGCCATTTAAAGTCATGCCAACGGGTCGCGGTAAAAGATGTCAGTCACTCCAACTTTGAACTCAATTTTCAAAATAATAAGAGTGCGCTACAAGAAGACATTAACATCGGCAGATAGTATATGACCAGAACTATCGTAATTCACCACTCTGGTTTCTGTATCTGCTTACATTTAGGAACTACAGCCATTTAAAGTCATGTAGAGGGGGGGTTCAAACTTTGTGTGACATGCCGAGCTATCAGAAGTTTTTGAAATGATTCGAAATGGCTGTAATTCTTAAATGTAAGGAGATACAGGAACCAGAGTGGTGAATTGCGTTAGTTCTGGTCCTATACTACCTGCCGATGTTGATGTGTTCTGAAATTAAAAAATTGAGTTCAAAGTTTGGGTTATTGACCTATTGTACCGCGAACCATCGGCATGACTTTAAATTGCTGTATGTAAGGAGATACAGGAACCAGAGTGGTGAATTACGTTAGTCCTGGTCTATACTATCTGCTGATGTTAATGTATTCTTGTAATGCAGTCTCGTTTAAAAAAATTGAGTTTAAAGTTGGGTTATTGACCTCTTTTACCGCGACCCGTCGGTATGACTTTAAATGGCTGCAATTCCTAAATTTAAGGAGATACAGGAACCAGAATGGTGAATTACGTTAGTCCTTGTCCTATACTATCTGCTGATGTTAATGTATTCTTGTAAAAAAAATTGGATTCAAAGTTAGGTTATTGACCTCTTGTTCTGCGACCCGTCGGCATGACTTTAAATAAAATAAATAAATAAATAATAGTGTTAATGGTTGTATTTATAGAGGAACCAGAGTGGTGAATGACATTAGTTCTGGTCCTACACTTTGAAGCTTTTTCTCTTCACACAAGACCTTGATGATAAATTTAAAACATACAAATAATAATTTGTATAGTAAATGTTCAAAGATCTTTAGTTTGTCTCGACATTATAGATAGAGTAGACGTCAGCTTTAATTTAAATTTTAAGAACTAAAATTGTTAAAAACTAACCATTTTGCTTAAAAAAATTCCAATTTTTTCCATTACCCCCCAAGCCCCCCCAGTTTTGGCCCCTCCCAAAAATAATCTCTATATACGCCACTGCAACCAATATTCAAAATTCGGAAAGTATATTAGTTCTCCAAAAAAGAGCCATTCGAATTATGTTAAATTTAGGCCCAAACGAATCTGCTAAATCACATTTTTCTAAAATAAATATCCTCACTGTATTCGGACTGTACATTTTAAAAACTGCAGTGAGTGTCAAAATGTCCTCTGATGCATTGCCGATTTTAGGAATAAATCATAACTACAACACTCGACATAAAAATTATCCAGCCATTCGAGGTCATAACCTGGAGTTTTATAACAAAAAGCCTACTGCCAAAGGGACCAGATTTTTATATCACCTTCCAAAAGAAATATACGCAATAGAAAACATAAAGCTATTTAAAAAAAACAAACTGTTTTTGACTGAAAAATCTTTTTTCTTCTACCTACTATCTAAAGTCGTCTTTTAGTCCCTTGAATAGAATACTAAAGTACTAGTTTATACTCCATGGGATTTACTTTTTCTCCCACGGGACTAAAAGTAATCTACTTTTTCTCCCATGGGACTAAAAGTAATCTCATAAGAATGGGGAGAAATTTTGCAACGCCGCCGCGATGGACAGTGAGAAAATGTGGCAACACTGTCGATTTTCATTTGCTTACTCTAAATTTAATTCAAGAACTTCAGTGTTTCAACTTAAGAAAACAAAACCGTATGCATTTTATAGCCAGGTAATAATTTTTTTGTATGAATTACGTTGGCAATACTGGATATAAAAACACCTGATTTAGAGCTTGTAGTTACCAATATGCCGAATGGCCAAACGTTTTATAAACATGATCGTTATATTTATTTATTTTAGGCTAGTTTTTAGTTAATAATTGATGCCATTCTGTATTTATACATTGGTGTTATAAATCATGAATAAAGTATTTCTGACTCTGACTGTGACTCTGGGTTTGCATTTAAAAATTTTGTGTTGCCCCAAAATCCCCCATTTTTGGGGAAATGTAATAATATAACATAAACATATAATAATTTGGGTTTAGTGTCATTCCTCAAAGGTTATTTGTCTTAAGAAACAAAAAAAATAAAGAGGGGGGACGGACTTTTCTTACACACTGCACAAACTTTAATTATGTAAGGTATACAATGCAATAGCAAACATGATTTTACTCTTTTCATAATTTTCTATGTAGTCAAATTGAAAGGAATGTAAAAATTGAAGGCAAATTTATTTATTTACAATCATTTTTGATGCCCTTTCATGCAGAAAGTGTCCTGGGGTGTAAAATTGGCAAAAACTAAGCGTTAAGACTTAGTCAAAGAACAATCTTCAATTTTATTTAAATTTGAATCTTAAATTCTAGTAATGCTCCTGGCATATATTTTACAAACTTTTACTCAGTTTTCCTTTAATAAAGCCTTAAAGTGACCAAAACTAACCCTTTTTAATGTCGGTTTTTACCATTTGTTGTTTCAGACCCAGAGAGAAAAATAAAAAATGGTCTTCAGAAAATCAATGAAATTCAGAATATCAGAGGCAAAAACATGGCCCAGATCCCAGTGGGTAAGTTGACAACTTGGTAATCTCAAAAAGCTTGCTAATTAAATATAACTAAGTTTAATGTATAAGTATTTTCTTTCATTATACTTAAAACTCAGAAGAATTCATGGATTAATGTAGTTCAGCCCAAACAAGAAATGTGGGGAATAATTAATGGCTTGTTTGCACAAATGTAACAATTAATTATGCAAATAGCATTAGTATTACAAGAATCCATTTTCTGCTCTGAACAAGTGAACTTTTGGAAACTACTTAGTGAACTGTCCCATTTCAACTCTTTTTTAATGAGATATAAAACCTAAAATAGTGAATGTCTTTTCCTTTTAGTTACTTTATTTGTATTTGATTTTTTGTTAAACTAAACATTCCATGAAATTCTTGCTGTAAATTTGTTTCATTAGTCTCATTGTTGGTTTGAAGCCAGATGGCACAAATAGCACAATATAGGAAGGTTCAAGATTATGATGAATTCATTAAGGTAATATTTCAATTAGTTTAATTATTAAATATTTACTAATAATGATATTTAGTCATTCATAATACTGTGTATTGAAAAGTTTGAAATGTATTTATAATAGATACATACGGTACATACAGTACATACATACAGTGTATTTCACTTGGGGGTGCACCAGTGAATGACCACCCCCCCCCCCACCCCCAGTGAATGACTGTTTTGCTATAAAAAGAAAACTACATTAAGCATTTCCTTCAGGCTAGCTATTTATAAACGAGTGTAAAACCAGCCTTGGAATATTAACAAAACATTTTTCTTTCATTGGTTAAAATTAGTGGTGTGAAAAATACTTTTCAAACATTTAATATCGAGTGTTGAACCATTTTATGTGTCCTGCTACCCTGACTATCCCTGCAAGGCTTAGCTGGATTTACATTAATTCTGTATTTGATGAATACCGTATTTCGATGATGTGTTATAATTGAACAATAGTTAATGTATTATCCTACAGTTTAAAATAAATTCTATTGATCATATTAAAGGTTTTATAAAGGTATTATACATGTTATAATTAATTGTTACTGAGGGCGGTCGTAAACTGGAGCATAACTAGGGTTCAACCCAGTGAATGACCAGGGGATAACTTGGCGGTCATTCTGTGGGTCAAGATCGGTCATTCTAGCTATGATCTATTCAGCTGTTTTAATTTTTAATGTTGGCTGTTTTTCACTTTTTTTGTCAAAAATTATTCAGCCAAAAGAGTAATTTCACTTAAATTATTATTTAAATTATTTTTCTTTAAACTCATCACAAATAGGATGATTGCCTAATCTGTTCTGCAGCTCAAAGGGGTCTAGTTGGGGGGACACTATTTCATCATGCATGCGAATTTTCTTCCCAACTAATATAAAATAGGCCAATTTATTTTTTAACCTCAGTAGTGGCAATGAAAAATTTTTGCCAGATCAGGTGATTATACATTTTTTTTCTTTTTTATATTCCACATTCACCTTTCAGTACAGGCTGTATGGGAGATAGCTATTCTATTACCTTTGCTGGGTACATTTTTGTTGACACACACCCATAACAACAAAATATTGTAAGACCATCAGCTGATAATAATATAATTTGACTAGTTCAAATTAAAATGCCATATGAAATACACAGCTAATGGAAATTCCATACTGAAAGGTGAACGTGGAACTGAGTATACTAAGATAAAAATAAATGTTTGTATACAAACTTTTAAGGTTATGAAATTTTGTTTACATGAAATGATTGTGTGCAAATCCACAGAGGAAACTGCTGGTTTAGTGATGAAGACCATCCATTTTACAATCTCTAAATTAACAACGATGATGTATTTTTAATACCGTGATGGTAATTTGACTGAGTGGACTAGTTAAGTAATTGTAATCCCTAACTTCACTCATGAAACCTTATCATCAGCCTGGCCATCCTAACACGAGTTTTTACAGTTTTTGTATTTCACTGAAGAAAAATTATAGAAGGTAAAATTGACTGTTGACTCCTAGGAGGATATATTAGTAGGAGAGGACACACACGGGTTGCGTTGAAGCCAACGCAGCGGCTGGCGGGCCGACCGTACTGCGTGGCGGGAAAATGTTCGCTTGCTCATAATAACATACCTGAATTAACACGACTATGTATTTCATAAATTATTTTGGTTAAAAGCATTTAACGCGGTTTAATGACGAGAAACTGTTAACACAATCATTAGGCAGTTATAGGAAGCAGGAAATGTAAGTTTCCGTTAATTATTATTAGAAGTTTGTATATTTTATCTGAACATATTCATTCTACTCAAATATGGCTCATATGGTATTAAATGTTTGAGCATTTAAATGGTATTAAAATTCTTATCTTTTATTCAATTACATTCAATCCTAACGGTCATGAGTGTAATATTGCGAGCACGATTTAGAATTTTCCCTTGAGTTTTCCTATGTTTAGTTGCATGTCTAACTCAAAAATTTCTTAAAAGTAGCATAAAATGGTATTAAAAGTTCAAGAATACAATTTAATAAGGAATACAAATTAAGCATTTGTTTTGACATCCAAGATGTATTTTAACTACTAGGCCTAGCTAGATCGTCTTAAACAGATTGAAAAATAAATATTTTAATTATAATTTTTATTGCAACAAATATGACTGAATTTGGCAGAGTTTAGTATTGATACGTCCAGTATCTCTTACGAAACAAGAATAAAACGTTTATTTTGATGAAAACCTAATATTTTGTCCAAACACACGTTATTAAAGTATTCACATGTTCATAGTTCGGTGTAGTTATTCTAACTTTGACGTTCTATAGTAAATAATAAACAATTATTATATTTATGAAAATGAATTGCATCATTCGATAGCAAATTTAATTTACTTTAAAAATGCCACTGGCGAACATCATAGGTCTCCAAGTTTGGCGGCAATTTTTATTCGAAGTAGTGCATGTTAAGTTTTTCCCTATCTCGCCCATGTTACGCAGAGCCCTTTTTGCCCCTCTTCAGCTCGGCGTTCATCTCTTGTAAAGGGGAGCGGCTGGCTTCACCGCAACATGTGTATTTCCATGAGCGGGCCATCTCCTATCATGTATCCTCCTAGGTTGTCTCCCGTTGGTCTGAACATGTTAAACAATCAGAGATCATAAAATATTTTGTCAAGTGAAATTTATCGGAACTTGAACACAAAGTAATTAATAAATAAGTTGTGGGATTGTTTACACTTTTTATCTGTAATCCAACTACTTGGAGGTCATGAATTGTTGAAATTATTAGTGATATCTTGTGGATGTGGTATTCCTTAGTGGGGATTATTGTCCACACTAATGGACTTTGGTATAAACATAGTATACATACCAAAGTCCATCCTCAGAATTATACCAGTTCAAAAGTGCAGTTGGCAAATTTGTGGTTCGAATCCCATGTTAAAACTGTAGGTCCACTAGTTGACATTGGCTGTTGGGCTATTACTATTAGTTCACAATTCTGCCTAAGGAACATGTAGGCCTTAATCAGTAACAAGACTACAAGGTCGCGCCTCAGTCATCCTCCACTCATCTGTCATTCATTCTTGGCTTAAAATACCTACCTGGGTAGGTTGTTATTTCAAGTAATGTATAATGTATAATACTTAATAAATGTAGTCAATTCTATGTTGAAAAACCATTTTGATGCGTTCGTTGATGTACAATCTTATATATTCCCCATTGTTCGATTTTTTACTACTTCAGGATCCCCGATAAGTCCTAATCGGCTTATTGTCACATACATAACTCACTATTGAAGCACTGTTGTATTATTGCTTTACTTCTAAACCTAAAGTATCAAAGTTTTAAATAGTTGTATTGTCATTTGGTACAGTAGAAACTTGATAGTTGGACAGTGGACCTTGGGGATGTCGAAGCATCGAAATGTCAAACTAAAGGAATTATATGGGATTTATATCAATAGAATCAAAAAAAATACAGGTTATACGTATATATCTCGTAAATATATAAAATGCCTTGAACCTAAACTACAGCTCAGCCATTTGATTAACTTTTATCATAATATAGGTCACATTAAATATCACTGGACAAAATATTTGGTAGCCTTTGAATGTTTGTTAAGTATCAGCCCGTGTCAAAGTATACAGTTTTAAAGTATTGAGTGTCAAACTAACGAGGTTTTACTGTATTTTTAGTTTGAAACTTGTACTACATACTAAAATAAAACGTATAACTACCGAGATATAAATATTGTCAGTTGTGTTGTATTGGTTCACCTTTGCAATTTTTTCAATAATTTGTTTTTGATGTTCAAATATTCATGAATATCTGTGCATTAAAATAATGTATTATTACAGGTTAATACATGGCAAAAAATAAAAGTCCTTTTATGGAAAGTTTATTTATTGAGGAAACGTCATTTTATATTGACTCTGCTCGAACTTTTCGTGCCTATTATTATATTCTGGCTCATTGTGCATTTTAAAAATTTGTTGCCTGAAGAGGAGGAAATAGTGGTAGATATTGATCCAAATCTGTACTCAAATATCACCAGGCGAGGCAACTACAAAATAGCTTTTACGCCTTCAAACAACCTCACTGATGCATTGATGATATTGACTTCCACAAAAATAACGGAGTCAGGATGCAGGGGTAAGAGTTTATCCTATAAGTTTTACTATTCAGCCAATATCCCCTATAGGGAGTTAACTACACTAGAGTCCTGCTATTATGACCACCAGAATTCCAAAAATCTGCCTGTTCCAGATTTATCTTAAAAAATAATTTCATTAATGACTATTGCAAAGTATGAATTACATGCTTTTTGCATTCATACTGTATAATTGCTGCCATAAGTAATAATTGTTTCTCTCAAATCACATTCGTTTAGCTTGGCTTTATATTTAACAATCAAACTTCAGTATATCTCAATATCCATCGATTCAATATATGCCTTACTCGATTCCAGAATTAGCAATGTTTAATCTTATTTCTCAGTACATCTCAATTAAACTTAATATGCAACATCATCCAGTTGAGATTTACTAGCAATTTTTTTTACTGGCTGCTCTAAAACCCCTAATTTGTAAACCTATTTGTGTCCCTAACTTGGCAGCAAACCTACATACTCATTTCCCATGTTATCCTTATCAGAAATAAACAAAATCATATTTAGTATCTTCCTTATTCTTTACACGTCACGTTTCATACAACTTGTCAGTTTTATACAACTTGAGTTATACTAATCTTTTTTGCAGTTGTGGCACTGGAACCCAAAGATAATGAAAAAGAGGTGGTTAGCTGGCTTAAATCAGAATTTGTGAATGATGTAAGAAATAAAGTACATGATTTTAATTTTTGGCTTACTAGTCCAAAAGGGGTGGGAGTGATATTTACAGATACAGGAAACGTCAATAATCTCACTTACACACTTCGAACTACAAGAGGTGGAATTGACACGGGAGAGGATAGTCTATATGGGCAAAAAAATGGTATGTTTCAACACTCTATCCATATATATATATAAACGAAATCCTGATCAAAGCCAAGGCCAAACCAATGCACTTAGAAGTACGAAAATGTTCATGTATGCTCCTGTTATAGCCCAAATAGCAAAACAATATTGTAAAAATATTAACACCGCAATTTTAATATTGCCAAAAATATTGTTTAGAAAGTATTGAAAAATAAATTATTGTTTCAATATTTTCTCAATATTTATTGAAGTTGAGACAATGTAAAAAATGTATTATCACAATATTGAAACAATAATCTTTCAATATCGATTTATATTTTTGGGAAAATATTGTTAGTTTGGATTGATTAATATTGCTGCAGTATTGTTTTATATTGTGACAATATTAGTTCAAAAATTGAAATGTTGTATTAAATGTATATTTTCTCTTACAGCTGGTTGAGTGTGTTGAAAAGGGTTAATCTATCTATATACTTGGCGCATTATATCTTGACTCTTGGGAACCCTTTACACCTGAAGCAATTGGAGTTGAGTGAAATTCATAAGAAGACCACAGCTGATACGCAAAGTTGTACTAGCCTGACGTGTTAGGATTTTCCAACAGCTGTCAGTGTATATCTTAATTGTCATTTGTAAACAAAATACAGTTGATGTTCGTAGAAATTAGTTTTTCCATTGTTTGTTGTCCAAAATCATTGACACTAAACAATATCTGACAACTCCAGCAATGGACTAGGCCAAGGGTCAAGATATAATGCGCCAAGTGTACATAATTAATTTGCTAGGGGTTATTTTGTGAGTAGAACTCCTCCTACAGTTTTCAACCGATTTTGACGTTTTTGGTGTCATTTTAAAGAGCTCTCTCTGAAGTTATACTTCCCTTAAAAGGAGTTCAATTTATGTTAAGGGCTTCACGCAAGTGGCCCTTAAAGTTACCATATAATTCTTATGGCAGATAAGATTTGTTTACCTATTGACCATATGCACAATTTCAGTCACATGTAATCAGCTGGTGTTAAGGTTTGTTTTTATTTACATGTCACAAATAAATGTTTAATTCTGCATAAAGGTCTAATATAGTAAGATTATATTTATTAATAATGAAAATGGATATGTAGACTAAAAAAGTCACAATATGCCACCAATTAGAAGAAAAATATATATAGCCTCTTAATAACTAACATCGTAACGATATGAAAAACGTTTGTTTGCCGTTTGCCGAAAAATGAAGAACACAACAGCGATTCCTACGAGGAAAGTGAGGGCCTGACAAAGAACTATCATTCTCACTAGGAAATATGGACTTACTTTGTGATCATTGCAGGGGAAACACTTAAAGTCTGAAAAGACCAGTAAGTCAAGGACATTTAATTGGTGATGCTATAAAAGTAAAGTGACTTTAGAAGAGTGCACCCAAGAAAACTTAATTAAACATCTCATCAAAGGAGTCAATGCACCATTATGGGTGTGATCAAAAATCACAGAACCACCTAAACTCATACAACTCTGCATTTGCAATGGTTAGTTCTGAAGCACATCTAGATGAATCCATCGTAGGAGGTATAGGCCCGACACAACTTTCGAATTCACGATAATTTATCATCGAATTGCAACCTTCCGACCTGTAGAAATGTATATTTCATTGTGTATCCACTATTTATAACTGTTTACGTCAATGTGTTTAAAAAACAATATTTATCTTTATGAAAAGTCACTTTCAATTATAATTACAAAAAATTATTAAAATATATCATATCAGTGCCCATAAAAATTGCTCGATTTCGAGCAACAGTTTACCTTGTACATGATTATTTTGTAAAATATTTGACAGTCAAAGTTTTGACATTGTTTGAAATTTATTTAACTGTTGCATAGGCCTATATGTCCACTTTTAGAATCTCCTCAAACGTAAAACATTTGATATTTGTTACTATCAAATTAATTATTTTGAGCTTTTTCTATTAATGTGTTGTCTCTAGTTCTTGTATAAACAACTAACATTTCTTTTGTAAATTTTTTGAATGTCAAAAATTTGATATTTGATGTTTGTGAACTTAAGAGTTTTTTTATTCAATCTGGCAAAAGAATCTGCTTGCTTTCATTTGTTTTGTTTCTGGCATTCAAGTGATATAATTTCAGAAAAAAGTGAATGCCAAAATGTTTATGTTATCTGATGTTTTCTAAATGCAATATTGTTCTGCCTTTAGCATTATTTCTTCCTTGTGAATGTATGACTTAATTACTATGTTAGGCCAGTTAAAAATTGTAATGTTAATCTGAAAAATCATGTAAAATGTCTTGCATCATAATATTTCAGACAACGATTACACAATGAACAATATGCAAACATTCTTATTCACGAAACTTAACAATTTCAGTCAAAAGCACTTTCAAATACAAGCACTTTTGAGGGCCTCGCCAGGAATCAGAATGGCCGCGAGAGTTAAGGCGCTACCCTTTAAAGCCCAATGTTGTAAGTTCGCATCCCGCCCGACAGCTCAATTTCTGCACGGAAAATTTAATGTTTTATTTTTCTTTTGATAATATTTTCTCAATATTGTCTAGAAAATGTAGTTTGTTGCACGAAACATTTTAACAATATTGTTAAAATATTACTCAATATTCCCAAAAAATGTATCAGGGTTGAGAAAATATTGTCAACAGTATTGAGACAATGTTGTTTTGCTATTTGGGAGTGTAGGTACTCCCCTAAGAATGGATTTTTCAAGGTTCCCAAAGGTTTCCACCCTACAAAAAGTCAAAGCTTGAGTTTAATTGCAATTGTAAATAATTTGATAAGTTTTTTTTATAGTTAGCTGCTTATTTATGTCAATCAACAGCTGTTATTTATTAAATACTCAGCAAAGCAGGTTAGGTACCATTTTGTTACTATTATTTCATAATTTACCATGAAAACAAATCCTGGTATTTAATTTTACTCAAGGCAGGTTGAGACGGTACAGTTAATATTGGACCGAGTGAACTTGGAAGATCACTTGGAGGCTATTCGGATTGTGCAACTATGCATCCGATTATCTTTTATGTAAAACACTCAGCCCGAGTTATTCAGAAGGAGATATTTTCTTGGATACGAATTTTTATTTGAAGTGGATTTAACATTAGATTATTTAACAATTCAATCCGAGTAAATTATCTAGCTCACAATCCTCCGATTTAACTGGCACAATTAGTCTCAGACTGATCGAGCAAGCCCTAACTCGGGCTGAGTAAAAGTCAAGCTCAGTCTGAGAGTAATTGTAACGTGTCAACCCGTCTTCATTGAGCAATAGCATATTAGTTTTTACTTTTTACTGATTCTATATGCATCTATAGTGAACTTAATGTATTTTCGATGTGTTCAGGTTGTTAATTTTTTCATACAACCAACATGTGCGTAAAAGTTCTGTAAGACTGACTAAATAGGTCCCCTTGATCATTGAAAGATGCTTGACATGGTTGCATGCTCTGATCAAAGTTATATTTTTATTACCTCCATTTATTGTTTCCCGTTTCCCAGATGTCTCTACGTACAAGAGACATAATTGACAAGATATAATTAAGTGTATCCATAAAATTATATCTCTAATCTCCTTTATTTTTTTAGGATATGGTATTTCCAAATATGAATTTTCTGGATTCCTAACAGTTCAAAGGGCTATTGATCAAGCTTATATGAATCTCACCCAGAACATCAGTGTAAGTAGGACTTGTGAGAAGTAATTAGATAAAAGTAGATGTGTGCCTAAAGACGAGGAATATTTACGTTTAGTAGTAGAAGAGCCGTAACTTCAGGTAACCCTTCTTATTTGTTGATTTTGCAATCAGGTAACCCTTTAAGCCACGGCCCCTGAATAATCAGCCCCCAGACTACCCCCTAACGACATTCACACTATATAACGGACAAGTTGTGCAGTGCAACCATGCAACTACAACCTACAATATCATTTTATCTTTTGTGAGTATATAAATAAGTTAAGAAAACTGACCCCAAAAGAGGTAATTAAAGAAATAGGAAACCATGTTGGATTCACCAGTAGACTAGGGCCGCAGGCTGACTGGGGACCACAAAAAGTTCAAATCAAGTTTTATTTTTATATTTTAAATATACTTAAATCAAGATCACCGTTTTTAACACAGTGAATTTGGTTAAATCTTGGCCCTTTTGCGTGTATAGTAACTTTACAAAAATTAAAGCTATTTGTCAAAAAACCCAACTGTATACAACTATACATTACTATAAAGCAAATTTAATTCAGTATCTTTCCATGACTTTAATGGATTTTGAGTGATTAAGCTTGAAAATTAAAAATTTCTGCTATTGAAATGGTACTTTACTTTATTGAAATTTTATACTCCATACAAAAATAGATTTTATTATTCTATACTTATGTACCGGGTTGACTGGGTTAAAATTTGACAATTAATTCATTTTTTTAAGAATTTTATTAATAATATACATACATATACAGTTAGTTGGAAAACCAGGCTTCAGAGACCCATAACACAGACGAATCAGTCAGGATACTTCATCTGCGCCCATAATCATAAAAATATTTTACTAAGACATAAACATTTTGTTGCTATACAAAAAATATTGTACATACGAAAAAAACTAAAAACTAAGTTTTTGTTTTTTTGTGTCTTCTTGAAGTTTATTTGTATCATCATAGCTGTTGTTCATGAGTGTTAAGTGTAATTCACTAGAGTTAAGACTGTTGTACTTTATGTGTTCTATTCTAATTTTGTATATGTGCTTTTCTGAAATAAAAATAGTTTTCTTTCTTTCTTTTTTCAAATAATTGGCATAGTTATTCCTAAAAAAATATTTTTGCCATTGATTATAAGGAAAAAAGTAGATGGTCCAAACAATGTTAAATTTTGAAGCCAAACGTGTGATCATATGTTAGGTACAAAAATTATCACATTCTGGTAGAGAGTCTTTGCATTCATGAAATTAAAAATACCTTTTCTACCCTCTTTTTTCACTCCTAGTTTTGATGTTTCAAAATAAAACATTTTTTAGCCCTAAACCATATTTTAGCTCAGTAGAATCAAAATTGTCCCGTTACAGGGATACAAATCTTTATCTTGAAATCACAACCCTGGCGCAATATGTAGTGGCGAGTGTCAAACTATTTTTGTGAGTGCTCAGTTTCTAGCTTCAAAAGCATGAGAAGCATGCGAAGTCAATAAGCATGAGAAGTCTCCTTTTAGTTATAAAGTCAACGCGTTTGGTTAACCCCCCAGCCCTACAACCCTCGATCTCCCCCTTCAAATAATTAACCACCCACAACCAACAACCCCCACCACCAAATACCCTCCCCCCCTGAACACCAAAATACCGAAAAATTGTAAATAGTTTAATTAACTTTCTCTTTAGACTTTTTAATATGCAAACTGCCCCCAAGGGATTTTAACCCTTCAGGTTTATCAGAGGTCATTCGTCAATTTGACCCCGTTTCACCCCCTCACAAGCAGTCAAAAGTTAAACTTTCTCTGAATTATAAATATTTTTCTCATGTTTTTTATATATTTTTCTTCTTTTTACTGAGGGAACAAATTTTTGACATTTTCCCAACCCCCTGCACCCCCCCCCCCCCCCCCACCAACCATCCTCCTGAACACTACCAAAGATACCTTGTTCTGAGGGTTCGTAAAACCAGAAAAAATTCAAGTAAGAGTATTCTAGGAGGAGTCTTAGTTTTTTTATAAAAGCTTCCCAAGGGGCACAAATGTAAAGAAAAGGGCTGAACAAGTGATGCATTTTCTTTAATTAAATTATTTGTTTACTTTTTCCCAGCTAAGCGGGATACCAACAGCTAGTATTTATGAATGTCACTATGAATTTTTTAAGTCATTTAATAACTGAATGTTTTTTAAATATGCCAAACAATTTCATATTTTAAAGTTATCAATTATATTACACATAAACAAAACCTCAAACCGTAGCCCTAAGACATTTTGCATTTGTTTTGAAGTTTAGTTCACGTTCCTGCAGTTACTATTGCAGCAGTGAAGGGGGGTCTTCAGCAGGAGAGGCTTTATGTTTATTTCTTCTCCTGCCCCTCCCTCTGAAATATGAAAATTCTAGCGCAGGTTGGTAATTTTTCGCTTGATCTGTAATAACCAGTTATTTAAAACTTGTGAGTTTTGCCCTGTTAAGCTGCCCTCTCCACCCTTGCTAATTTTTATAGGATTTCCATTAACGTGTTTACAAATTACCACTAAGGTGGTTTTAACTTTCATCTATAGGTATTCCATTATTAAGAAATTCAACTTTCCTTCAGTACCCTCTCATAAAACAATGTCCTAGTTGTGCGTACTGATGATAGTTTGCTTTATTCCAGATTCTAGACAACATTGAAATCATCACTCTACCTTATGTCGATTATGCAGTTGTGAACTTAGTACAGCTCCTGATGCCCACAATCATTTCTCTCGGTTTTACTTTTGCCATGCCATCCATGCTTAAAGAAGTAGTGGAGGAAAAAACTTCTGGAATCAAGGTATTTTTTAAGTTCAGTGCTTTCCCTTATTTCATCTTACTTATATTATTTTTTTCCTTTTTTGTCTAATCCCAACCAAATAATTAATTATAATTTATTCCATTATTAAACAGGTGATTGGTTATCTCTTTGCTCATATAGCGGAGTTTCAATCACCTCTGTTGCTCAAGAATCAAATTACCTACAAATTGTTTCGTAGTTTTCATTATTGTAAAACAATTTTGAAGTCTGTAAACAATAATAACCATGAATGTTTTTTACCTATAAACAATAATAATTACAACCCTCATGCATTCTTAGAAATAGTAAAACCCAATCTGTCATTAATTTATTGTTAATTACATGGTTTTGTTACTAGGAGTGGATGCCTGATTTCTACCGATCGCATCATCACTCAAGTGAACATTTTGTCACTACATCCAGCCCTATTGCCCCAACTCTGCAACTGATAGTGCAGCCTAAACATCCACTTTCGGTCTCAATTTGAGCCAATTCTCGTTGCCGACCGATCATGCATTTCATTGTCGTAGTGTATCTTCAGATGTAGTATAACTGGATCGTGCGTTCCAATGCTAAGATCAGGTGAAAACCGTGCCGTCTTTTTCACCGTTGGGTGGCAATAAGGTCAAACCTGGCGGGACCCCGACGCCAGTCGAGTGAACAGTGCTTCAATCAAACTGGCATTTACCAAACAATAAACTGAGTAAACAAATAAATTTTATATCACATTTTACAGCTTGAAATGATGAATCTTATGGTAACTATTATGATTCTAAAAACTAATTGCATAGAATTTAATAATTTGTTAAGCACAAAATGTTTTTAATTCTGTTAAAATAAGAGATGAAAAAAGTAGTTAGAGGAAGTTTTTTATATTTTGGTCGGTTAAAAGTGTCAGTAACAAAGTTGTAGACATTCCAGAGATTTTTTTTGTCTCCAAAATTATTTTGTAGGGTTTCTCGTTTTTGCAAGAGATTAATTTAAATAATTGATTATCATGTGGCACGCGAATAAGAAATTCCAATATGATAACGCATGGGCTGACAATTATGACGCCAGCAGGCCCATTTTTAACCCTCTTGGCGCTATGGGCATATTAAACTGGTGCGCTTAATATCTAATATCTTCTGTGCGGTTCGGGAAGGATTTCAAATCAAACATTAAAGCACTAATAATATAAACAGAATTGTGTATTAGCGCCTTTGACAGGAAAGACTAGTAATTATTAATAATGGTTACTGGATAAATGGTAACTCGTAGTCCAAACAGAACAAACTACAAACTGTAAACACTGCTGTAATGTGTACGTGAAAATGCCAATAACATAATAATAATGAAGGGGCGGAGTGGGTGGCCGTAGTGGAGTGCCATGCATTGTCCCGAAAGTCATAACTCCGAAAGGCATATCTCCGAAATAAAATATGTATTTTTTACGGCATAGTTCCGAAGTGCAAAAGTCCGAAATTCATAATTTCGAAAGGCACAGCTCCGAAAGCATATTTCCGACAGAGCAGATCTCCGAAAGTCTTTACTCCGAGTTGTTTCGGAACAGAGTCCTTCGGAGTTATGACTTTCGGAGTTGTGCTCTTTCGGAGATATGCTTTCGGAGTAGTGTTCTCTCGGAGATATGCTTTTTTGACCATTTATTTAATTTGTAACCAACCTTTAGAAAATTTTCTTATTTCTAACTTTATAACGTGTTTCCAACAGGCACGACTCCGAAAGTCACAACTCCGAAAGAGCAAAACTCCAAAAGCATATCTCCAAAAGAACACTACTCCGAAAGCATATCTCCGAAAGAATATCTCCAAAAGAGCAAAACCAACAACACTAACAAATTTGCCATAGAGTTTGCTCAGGCGTCGAGGCATCACTCAGTACGTCGTATTTCCGAAAGGCACAACTTCGACAGTCATTAACACCGAAAGAGCAAAACTTCGAAAGTATACCTCCAAAAGAGACCACTCCGAAAGTCATAATTCCGAAAGGCAGTGCTCCGAAAGCATATGTCCGAAAGGGCACAACTCCGAAAGTCATGACTCTGAAAGGAACTGTTCCAATAGAACTCTGTGTTAAGATTATCGAAAATGTGCATTTTCGGAAATATGTTTTCGGAGTAGTGCTTTTTGGAGTTATGACTTCGGAGTGGTGTGTTTCGGAATTATGCTTCACAAAATACGTTTGAAAGTTAGAAATGAGATCAATGCCGAAGAGTTATTAATACATTATTAGAAAAGCATATCACCGAAAGGTCACTATTCGAAAAGCACAACTCCGAAATAGCACTACTCCAAAAGCATAACTCCAATAGAGCACTATTACAAAAAAAAAAAAATTGGAGATGTTCCTTTCGGAGTTATGACTTTTGGAGCAATGAGGGCTTCCGGCTGTGGTGGCGGGGGCGGGAGTGGGGAAGAGGGGAGGGCGACTTAGCCAGTTGGCGATTGTATAACAAATAGGCCTAACGTCGCAAGCAAGCGTGTGCCGTACGCCGCACGTGCGCCCTCGCAACAGTTTCAAGGTCAAACTCTCAGACAACGCCCCCACTCATCTAGGCTTTACTTCTCTTAATGTTCCTTTTATGTAAGTACAATATTGTGCATATGCCAATAAATATATAAAGGGGCGGGTGGCTTGGTGGCAGCAGTAGGGAGGAGGAGAGGGCAAATTTACACGAGTCGTCAAGGGCGCAAGCGCCCTCTCAGCAGTTCTGAGGTCGAACTCAGTTGACTTCATGCACCGCTCGCTCGGCGCGCGTCGTTCATTTTTTTTTCTTCCTCCCTCTTTCCGCCCCTAAACCCTGGCGCCCCTGGGCACGTGCCCATTGTGCCCAGTTATGGAATCGGGCCAGTACGCCAGACTTCCCTGCATTGAAGGAACAGCTTTATTACTTGTTTTGTTTTTTAATTTCCAGATAACACATTGTCCCTTATGTTAGTTAATTATTGCAATTTGAAGCTATGTTTAAATTAGGAAATATTTTTCTCTATTTTTACAAAAAGTATTTATAATATTTAAAACTGATGCACGTCTTCTTTTGAGACAATACTACATCTCATTGCACTTTTTAAATATTTTATCGTACACCTTTTAGTGTATATTGAATTTTTTCTACCAAAAAGGGGAGGATAAAACATAGCATTTAGAAAAAACTCACATTCTTCATAAATAGTTAGGAATGAAGTAACGCGTTGGTAATATTATTTCCATATCCTACTGTTCCTATTTACAATTGCATATAATAATTTTAAACCTCTATAAAATAAGAAGTAAAATAAAAATACATTGGGAAATAGGAAAATACAAAAGTATTTTTAGAGTGAAGTTATTGTTTTAAATTATTTTTGTGGAGGCCAAGTTATCAGGGCTTCCTTATCACAAGGTTGCGGTGGGTGAAATTCAACTTCAGTAATGATAAAATATTTATCATTTTATTTTGGTAATTGAATACACAAAACTAGTTTATAAGAGCTTTACCTTTCTAAAAATGTAATGTTTACCTAGTCTCAAAGTCAAGATCCACTTACAAAAATTCAAAATTGAAAATTTATCAAGAAACGTGAATCTCCGTTTATTTTAAAGAAAACCAGGAGCGTATCACAAGGGCAGTGTCCATTTGTAAATCCCGCCAAATGGGAATGAACTGATTGCAATTGTGTTTTGCATCTAAAAAGCTTATTCCTGGTTGAATTTATACCTAGAAGAGAAAAAAATTATCCTTAGCTTAGCTTTTTAAAAAATTACAAAACCTAAAATAACTTGTCTTGCCGTACAAAACAAGCCAAATGGAAAATCCCTTCGTAGACAAGGGTGTTCCTTATCCATGATGACACAACACCCGACCCCATGTGGAAGCAGCAACTTCACTGAACCTTGCCCCTTAAAATGAGTCATTTTTTGGATAAATACTGTATATTACTAAAAGTAAATTACCTATAGCTACAGCGATACGGTATAGGCCTCATGAGATTATCTTCTTTTTTTTAATTAAGGAGATTTTGAGGCTGGAAAGGATTTCAAAATCTGAAAGAAACATCTTTGTCAGGTCCAAATCACTCGGCGGGATCTTTTAATGAACACTGCCATTTTATTGGTAGGAGATGATGAAGGTCGCGGGTCTGAGTCCCTGGCTGAACTGGCTGAGCTGGCTGGTGTGCAGCCTGTTGATATACATCCCAGTGACTGCACTGATCACCCCATGTTTGTGTGTATGCAAGAGATGATGAAGATCATGGGGCTGAGTCCCTGGCTGAGCTGGCTGGTGTACAGCCTGTTGATATACATCCCAGTAACTGCACTGATCACCCCATGTTTGTGTGTATGCAAGAGATGATGAAGATCATGGGGCTGAGTCCCTGGCTGAGCTGGCTGAGCTGGCTGGTGTACAGCCTGTTGATATACATCCCAGTAACTGCACTGATCACCCCATGTTTGTGTGTATGCAGGAGATGATGAAGATCATGGGGCTGGGTCCCTGGCTGAGCTGGCTGGTGTACAGCCTGTTGATATACATCCCAGTAACTGCACTGATCACCCCATGTTTGTGTGTATGCAGGAGATGATGAAGATCATGGGGCTGAGTCCCTGGCTGAGCTGGCTGAGCTGGCTGGTGTACAGCCTGTTGATATACATCCCAGTAACTGCACTGATCACCCCATGTTTGTGTGTATGCAAGAGATGATGAAGATCATGGGGCTGAGTCCCTGGCTGAGCTGGCTGGTGTACAGCCTGTTGATATACATCCCAGTAACTGCACTGATCACCCCATGTTTGTGTGTATGCAAGAGATGATGAAGATCACGGGGCTGGGTCCCTGGCTGAGCTGGCTGGTGTACAGCCTGTTGATATACATCCCAGTAACTGCACTGATCACCCCATGTTTGTGTGTATGCAAGAGATGATGAAGATCATGGGGCTGAGTCCCTGGCTGAGCTGGCTGGTGTACAGCCTGTTGATATACATCCCAGTAACTGCACTGATCACCCCATGTTTGTGTGTATGCAGGAGATGATGAAGATCATGGGGCTGAGTCCCTGGCTGAACTGGCTGAGCTGGCTGGTGTACAGCCTGTTGATATACATCCCAGTAACTGCACTGATCACCCCATGTTTGTGTGTATGCAGGAGATGATGAAGATCATGGGGCTGAGTCCCTGGCTGAGCTGGCTGAGCTGGCTGGTGTACAGCCTGTTGATATACATCCCAGTAACTGCACTGATCACCCCATGTTTGTGTGTATGCAGGAGATGATGAAGATCATGGGGCTGAGTCCCTGGCTGAGCTGGCTGGTGTACAGCCTGTTGATATACATCCCAGTGACTGCACTGATCACCCCATGTTTGTGTGTAGGCAGGAGATGATGAAGATCATGGGGCTGAGTCCCTGGCTGAGCTGGCTGGTGTACAGCCTGTTGATATACATCCCAGTAACTGCACTGATCACCCCATGTTTGTGTGTATGCAGGAGATGATGAAGATCATGGGGCTGGGTCCCTGGCTGAGCTGGCTGGTGTACAGCCTGTTGATATACATCCCAGTGACTGCACTGATCACCCCATGTTTGTGTGTAGGCAGGAGATGATGAAGATCATGGGGCTGAGTCCCTGGCTGAGCTGGCTGGTGTACAGCCTGTTGATATACATCCCAGTAACTGCACTGATCACCCCATGTTTGTGTGTATGCAGGAGATGATGAAGATCATGGGGCTGAGTCCCTGGCTGAGCTGGCTGGTGTACAGCCTGTTGATATACATCCCAGTGACTGCACTGATCACCCCATGTTTGTGTGTTGGTAGGAAATGATGAAGATCATGGGGCTGGGTCCCTGGCTGAGCTGGCTGGTGTACAGCCTGTTGATATACATCCGAGTTACTGCACTGATCACCCCATGTTTGTGTGTAGGCAGGAGATGATGAAGATCATGGGGCTGAGTCCCTGGCTGAGCTGGCTGGTGTACAGCCTGTTGATATACATCCCAGTGACTGCACTGATCACCCCATGTTTGTGTGTATGCAGGAGATGATGAAGATCATGGGGCTGAGTCCCTGGCTGAGCTGGCTGGTGTACAGCGTGTTGATATACATCCCAGTGACTGCACTGATCACCCCATGTTTGTGTGTTGGTAGGAAATGATGAAGATCATGGGGCTGAGTCCCTGGCTGAACTGGCTGAGCTGGCTGGTATACAGCCTGTTGATATACATCCCAGTGACTGCATTTATCTCCTTGCTGCTGACTGTTGACTCAGGCACGGGGCCTCCGATAGATGCCAACTTCTTTTATGTTTGGGGAATGTTTCTCTTGTTTACAATGTCTTTCCTTACCCTGTTATTGGCACTAAGTACATTTTTCACTAATGGTAAGTTCTTCACCCTTTACTCTATTATTGTTTTTTCTTAATTTTTACTTCGGAGATATTGAAATCATCTCCTTCAAGTTTGAGAAAAGTTAATTCAAAAAATTAATTAATCTGAGTATATAAAGGCCATCCAGAAAGTAATGAATGTTTTGTCACCACAACATCTAGCCTTGTTGCCCCAACACCGCGACTGAGTGTGCTTCACGTCCCTCCTCAATTTGAGCCATCTCATTGCCGACTAATCACGCATCATTCTCATAGTTTTTCAAAATTGCGGTGTCTTTTGAAAATCCCGCCGAATACGAGTGAGCTGATTTCCCTGGAGTTTTGGAGCTTAAAAAGAATACTCTATGTGGAATATATGCCTAGAGGCAAACGTGATCCTGAGTCTATTGAAAGGCCCTACTTATTGACATATCTTACAAAACATGCGACATGGAAAATCCCACTGCAGACAAGGGTGTTACTGATCCATGTTGACGTGAAACCTGCCCATATGCAGCAGCAGCAACTTCACAGAACTTTGTATAACCTTTACCTGTCCCTAAGTTTTTATCTTCATTTTCAAGTCAAAGGGAATTTTCAGGCAGGACAGTGTTTGCAAATGGTAAGGAACTGAAAGAAGCAACATTATCAGGTCAAATCCACTTGGCGGTATTTTCAAAGGACACCATCATTTTGAAGTGCTATAAGAATGAATTGCGTGGTCGGTCGGCAATAAGACTTGGCTTAAATTTGAAACTGGGAGTGGATTTTTACACTACACATTCAGTTGCGGTGTGGGAAAACAGAGCTATATGTAGTGACAAAATGTTCTTTACTCTCTGGATGACCCTCTAATCAAGCAAGCAAGAATAGAGAGAATTGTAATTGAAGAAAAATTGTGAGGAAAACAAACCCTCCTTATTGTCTCAAGTAATTACACTTTTGAAGAAAATTTACTTTTATAAAAAATTGGGTGATACCACAAACCTGTATTTTTTATCTCACGATTCATAGATCCTTAAGTTTGCTTACCTTAAAATACGATTTATTCAATTACTCATCTTATTTTTTGTCACCTTTAATTTGAAACTGGTTATTTGAAGGATCAGTAGTGTTGAACACATTGTAGTAATCATTATCCTTCATCCGGTTTTACCAAAACCGGACAACATTCTTCTATTGACCACCATTAAATTGTCTTGAAATTCTTTTTAGGTAGCATTAATAATCATTAGAAGTGGAAATTGAGTTACATTTACTCAAATTTATTAAGTTACTGTTAGATATAAAGTCATAACACTTGTGAAGAAAACTTACTTTTATAAACAATTGGATAATCTTACAAACCCATATGAAGGGGTCCCGCCAGTAACGTTGTAAGCGACATAGAGTAAATTTTTCAGGAAATGGAAAAAACATATAATTGGGAATGTAATGATGTAATCATGTTTTATTTGTGATATAATAATTATAATATCATAAAACTAGCCAAACTATAAAGTATTACAATATTATTGCACTTAACACTTAATAAAAAAGTTATTATAAAAAAAGTGATTTTGAAATTGCAATAACGTTGTAAATGACAGTCGTTTGCAACGTTGTTGCCGACTTTGGCGCTTGGAATATTATTGCATGGTAAAACAAACATCGTATATGTAGTGAAAAAAAATTATTACAATATTAAAATTCGTATATATGAAGGTACACTCGTTACGTTTGTATAAGACATTCTTTGTTAAATTGAAATAAATATTTAAACGCTAATATTTCATAACAATAAAATTTTAAGTTGTACAGAAAATCGTTGCACTTGGCAGATACAACGTTGTTGCACGTACCTAGGGTTCTCAATCCCGGGATTCGGGATCCCGAAACGGGATTGCAAAAGAATAATTTTTTCTCAATTTTTACGTGCTCTGAATGTTTCAACTACTGCAAAAGTCGTCCTTTCAAGCGTATAAAAAAATGTTTTAGGAAATTAATATTACAAATAGCAAATATACTAATGTTTACTTTGTCCAAAATCAATATTCAATTCAACAATAACCTTATTCCTGGAATATTTTGGGACAGTACTCAATGGTTTCCTTATCGCTCTGAACTTTCGTTGCAACACTTTCGTTCCCACGTATCCTTATACGACGTATCCTAAGGGCCACAGAGGGGACTTTATTTTGATATATCTGATCTTACTGAATTTTCATATCTATCTGATCACTAACATTTTCAGTTGCTATCAGGCTTTCGTGTAGCGAACATCTGAGTGAGTCGGGAAGATTTTGTGTAGTGAGTAGTGAGTTTCATCAATCGTTTTTTAGCAATAACCATGTGTGATCTAAGAATTATTTGTGAAGTGTGAGTTATATGGGCGACCAAAATGTTCTTGTGGCCCATTAGAAGGATTGGGATGTTTCATCCGTCTGTTATTATCGGTCCTTACACAAAAGGACGGGAAAACAGCACAATGTATAATTCGCAAATTTGTTTAGAAACATAAGGCGTACACTCATTTGTCACGTACACACAACATGAAAGCCATTAAAAATTTTGGAAAAACTGGTAATCAGCCGTAAACAAGCCCACATTTGACCAGTTAGGATAAAATTACAGTTAGTCTTAATAAAAAATGTCACAAGTGTTGTTCTCACACAGCAATATATTTTAGGAAGGCCTATATTGAAAAAGGGAATCCCGGGACTGTCCCGGGATCCCGGGATCGGCTTTTGTCAATCCTGAAATCCTGGAATCGGAATTTAGGTCCAGGATTGAGACCCCTACACGTACCTCATGTGGTTGTTGTTTCCCGGGTGCTGGTTTCTTATTTTCATTTATGTACGGTTCCCCAGCATTTCTTCTCTGCTTACTTACATTTCTGGTCCAACTTTCTAACTTAACAGGGCGTTTTTTACTACGATTTAGCCGATTAACATCTGACGGCGATAGAACGGTGCGCGGTGATGTTGCCATTTTTGACGGTTACAACGTTGCTGCAACTGCGGGACCAACAGCGCTTGGTTTTCAACCTGTGGTAGTGCTGCCAGCACAAGAGATATCAACGAAAAAATAACCTCCACTGATGCAGGATGTCGTTAACAACCTTACTGCATAGAAATCTCAATTTTGAAAAAGTTGTCATTTACAACGTTGCTGGCGGGACCCCTTCATATTTTTATCTTATGATTTATAGATCCTTAAGAAGTCTGTTACATTAAGTCTGTTTACCGCTGTTAATCATACCTACATGACAAATTTGAATATTATAGATTTAAATTTCAACTGAGCAAAAGTAAACTAATGACCAATCACCATCCTTTCCAGGGACTATAGCCATGATTGCTGGAGAACTGATATGGTACGGAGTCACCATATTGTTGGATACATTCATCGTCAAGAATCCAGACAAGTACAACATTTTCATTCAGTTGTTGACATGCTTGTGGCCCTCCGTAGCTCTGGTCTGGAGCTTCGGAACTATCAACAACTTCCATCGAAGTGGTAAAGTCGATTTTGTAAACTATTCACAATGATTCAATCCACCAAGTTTTATCCAAGTACATATTGCCTCAGATCTCATTTGAAACCCAGTTGATAAAACCGTTAACTCTGTCTATAATTATTTTCATTAAAATGAATTAGGTGAATAGTGTGAAAATAATGGTTTTGATTGTGTAAGGTTTGAGGAAAACTCAAAAGCAGTAGTTATTTAAGAAGTAAATACAATACTTTTTCTGTATATAATTTATTTTGTATTCCAATACAGCTTAAAATTAAGCCATGCAGGTCTACAGTGTTTAGCAAAACAGGCTACATGTAAAATTTTGCACAAGTTATATTCCTATAGTTATATACAGAAAAAATGTAAAACAATGACATGAACAAAATATGATTGAGTGATTCAGAAAATTGTTCTACATATTATAAACCAGAATTGAGTTTTTCAACTTTATAGAAAATGCTACTTAACTTCTTTAAATGTTACATGTCCTGGTTGCATGTTTTGCTACACAGAGTAAACCCATACATTTTGTTAAAATCCAAAAACTTAAGACACTTTACCATCCCTCCCACTCAATTTTAACACACTGATGGTTGATTTCATTAATACGTTGATAATGTAAATCATATCTAAGCTTTTATTAAATCATATGTACCCATAACATACTAAATGCCCCCGTTGCAGCAGACCTGCATACTCAACGAATTCCAGATGCTTAAATAAAGCATTTAGACATTGCCTCAAATCAAGTAGAATCAACTTAAATCCTAGACAAGAAAAGACAAGACAGACAAAATTCTTTTTATTTCCATATACATAGAGTACAGTAATGGCGTCATTTAAGTTTCATCAGTGAGGTTGACTTCTTTGCTCCAGGTATTCTTCAATAGAGTAGAACTCCCTCTGCAGCAGCCAGTCAAGTAGAGATTCTTTGAAGGTCCTGTTGTCTATCGGTTGTTTCAGTTCAGGTGGAAGGGTGTTGAAAAGTTTAGCTCCAATGTAGGTAGGTTTTTTTCGTAGGCAGTTAGGTGATGTGTAGGAAGTCTGCAGTTAATTTTGTTCCTAGTGTTGAATGAATGAGCCTCTGAAAAGTTGGTGAGTCCTTTATTTGCTACATGCATTATTACCTCGGCAATGTACAGGTTAGCTACTGTTTGCAATTTAAGCCTTTTGAATACTCCCCAGCGAGAGTCACGAAAACCCAGGTCGGCTATTATTCTGATTGCTTTTTTATGAAGAAGCAGTACCCTATAGAGGTACCCTAAAATGAGTTTACTCCAATTTTCTAAATAAGAATAACATGAGAAATGAGTATGCAGGTTTTCTGAACTCAAATGTGAAATTCAGACATTTTTTGCAATAATCCAGTAAGTATCAACTATATGAAGCCATATTATACCAAATTTTATTCAGATATGTTGATAAATAAGCGAGATATAGCATATTATTTATTTCCCATCAGGTTACCACTAGGACAAAGTACTGATTTACCACTCTCAGTACCTTAGTAACCAATGGACATAGAGTAATGATTCAAAATGATAAATTTAGTTTTTTCGAGCTGAATTCAACAGTGTAACCAAAATTAGATTATTTTAATTTTTCTATATAAAAAATATAAAAAAACATTTTGGGGTTCATACCTCTTTACCCCCTTTGCGATGGTCTGATCTTGCTGGTTTTCGAACTCGTCTGAACAATTACTACTTTACATGACTTTGCCAAATTTCATTCCAATGGGACCATTTTTGCATGCGCTATGGTGCTTACAAATGGCTTTTTTGCCTCTGGGGGTCCCAAAACGAAAATTTATGATGGTCCTGCGCTTAGGTCTTACCATGAGACCAACGGTAATAGCTTCTTCTCTATAGAGGAATTTTGTAAAAATGAAACCTAATGCCATAAATAAAAAACTGTATACAGGATATCATAGCAAATTAATTTTAAAGAAACCTAAAAATGAACTGCTTACATCCCTGTTTTAATTGGATGTTCAACTGTTTATAGTAAGATTTGTTATTGAGATTTTTACCAAAAACAACACCAATATTTCTTTTATTCCAGGCCACTCGTGGACTCTCAGGAACCTGTTTGACGATGGCGCGGGCGGAGGAAGAATCTCTGTCGGGTTAGCAATAATCATGCTTTTTGTGGACATTTATCTCTTCAGCTTCATTACCTGGTACATGGACAACGTTAATCCTGGACCGTATGGCAGGGCCAAGCCTTTCTGGTTTATATTCAAGGTGAATAAACATCTGCTCATAGTTATTGTATTGGAAAGCCTGAGGTGGTTGCACAATGTTTGCAACCATGGAGAAAATCTTGATTTTTTTTCCTGACAAGGCCAACTTACATCAAATCAAAAACCATACTTTCAATTATTAAAAATTTTATTAGGGTTTCATAAGTTTTCTGCACTCATGTTTTTGTAAAAATTTTTTATCATTTTTTTATTTGCTGAGTATATCCTAAGGGGGTATTTTTTTATATACCACAAATAAATGCAACCAGTTACCCGAGTAGTTGCAAATGTAATATAGAGCCCTCGCATGGATTAATCATGAAAATTTATCAAAATTATATGTACAGTATAAAATATTATATTTTAATTTTTTGAATGATTGCCACTAAATGCTGTGATAACCTTTTTCTATTTTAATATGATAGGCGTTTTTCACTTACCGTCATAACTTAATAACGGCTGGTATATTTAAGGTATTTTTACATGGATTTGCCATTTTGTTTTAGAATGTGAAGAAAGATATTACTTAAGTACAGGAAAGGCCCTGAATTTTCTAATTAAAGTCACTTTTTTATATTGGATCAAATAGTTAGATAGTTCTATAAGTTAACCACAAATGCAGCATCATTATACTTAGCAAAGTTATGGTCACAACTTGCCATTATATTGCCATTAATTTGCCAATATATTAGTTTTATATTCATATTACTTTGTTTTATACCTATTTCATCAAGATGCCACTCCAAATACTTTTGTTTCAGTACTGCAGGAAGAAAAAACCAACTTCAGACATTATGTTTTCATCAAATGAATCTCAAAATAACTATGAAACAGCACCAAAAAATGCCAGTGTTGGTATTCGAATAGAAAATCTTCACAAGAGATACAGCAGAGGAACTGTTGTGGCAGTAAAAAATGTGAATCTTGACATTTACAAAGGCAATTTAACTGCTTTACTGGGCCATAATGGAGCTGGAAAAACTTCCCTCATGTCAATGCTGGCAGGTAAGGGGCCGTCCATAAATAACATTGTTTGAAAATAATGGGCTCAATTTTGTTTGAAAATAAGAGGCTTATTTTTCTAAATCATCATTTGATGGTAGAATTATGATCATGTTGGAGGGTAATCAGCTTTAAGATTATAGTTTTCATATACTGTGTGTTTCAAGAAGACCTTTACTACTTTGAATGACTGTACTTTCCCATACAAATGGCTTACTTGTTTTTTGTGTTATTTTGTAGCTATTGTCTATAGCAAGTTTTTAATCAAAACACTTTAATAAAAACAGGTTTATATTACCTCAGTCTAACAGCTTTTAGTAAATCCACATGGACTACCGGTTTCAGAACATTATAATTCCATCTTCAGGTCGACTTCAACAAAAACCAAACTTGAACATGAGTCCATTGTCACAGTTAAAATACACATAAACATTTAAAAACACGAACGAAAAAAACATTTAAAATAGTGCACTTTAATTTGATGTGTACCGGCCGGTAGGTGAGCACTGACTCTCACCTACCGGCCGGTACACATCAAATTAAAGTGCACTATTTTAAATGTTTTTTTCGTTCGTGTTTTTAAATGTTTATGTGTATTTTAACTGTGACAATGGACTCATGTTCAAGTTTGGTTTTTGTTGAAGTCGACCTGAAGATGGAATTATAATGTTCTGAAACCGGTAGTCCATGTGGATTTACTAAAAGCTGTTAGACTGAGGTAATATAAACCTGTTTTTATTGTCATATCAGCTTTGGAGGCTATTTAATATGAACAAAACACTTTAATTATTAAGGTTAAATATTGAATATTTAACTATTTAGGTTTAATGTAACTTCTGTTCATGTTACAACATGAATGGATAGCCGGGTGGTTAAAGTGATCACCTCATAACCTGAGGGTCCCCGGTTCGACCGCAGGAGTAGCCACTTCTCATTGTGGTATGATGTAATGATGCTATCTAATAAAAGGTCGCTGTAGTAACAAAACCTGGATTTGGACCGTTGGTGATCAAAAATTAAAAAATTCCACAGGTGTAGAAAAATTTTAAATTAAAAATTAATAAAATAAAAATGAAACGCGTATACCAATTAAAGTCAATTTTTGCCATACACATTACATCTTGCATATTCTGGATTAATGTGACTCATACCCAATCCGGATGGCAAAATTTCAGTTAATCTGAAGTTATACCACTGCATACAGCGATCATGAACGTAACTTTTCAGACTTTGCTGTCATTGTTCTCAACTTCAGATTGGGAAGACGACTCTCATTATCAGTCGTTTGAGATCTCTATTGTTAAATTGATTACAGTATTGCAACATACAAATTTTATTGTCTTCTCGTGTTACCTACAATACTCTTTGTGCAGGATACGATATTTGCCTCAAAAAATCTCATGGCTGTGTTATCTCATGGCAGACGAAACTCATCTACTTTGAGCGAAAAAAGAGTCTCGCTATTACATGTCCTTAGATATTAACACAATAATAATATATATGACGGTTCAATTTTTTATTTTGAGCTTTTTTTGAAGGTTCAGATTTGACCCACCACTACTATATTAAATTATAATATGTGAAACTTTGCACGCACATTTTTCCTTTGCAGTTACACCTAAGACTTCGAAAACGTTGTACTGAACAGAAAACCTCTTTTCTCCATAATTCTTTTTCTCAAGCTATCCAGTATATCTGGGACCTGGATAATTTGGGACCAGATAATGTAAGGCGGACTACAGTATTTGCTCCTATATAAATTATTGTTCAACTAAGACAGACACTCCATTTGTTCTGAGCTGAAGATAGAAGGGGAGTGACACGTTATCCTCAATGACGATATTGTCTCCATCAGAAGGGAATTTTGACAATTAATTGTGTGTTTCTCTAAATCTGTGTTAAGATTGCAAAGGTCTTTTTGAAACATTCAATATTAGTTTTCAACTAAAATGGGAATTAAAATAAAAACTTTGGAATAAATAATAAACGTCGTAACCATAAACAGGCAAAAAAATATAATTCCGAGAATATGTGTACCGTAACATTTTAGTCTAATTTTGAGTTTTCACAGCATTTGAGTTTAAAAATCAAATGATAAAATAATTAATTTGCCTCTAGTTTGATAGAGGGAATGAGGTAGAATTTACTTTTTTTAATTGTATAATTAATTCAAAATTCATATATAAATAATTATTTTCATCATACTGTCCGGAAAACAGCCTTTTTTAGTTCTCTAAATCGTACGCAAAATGATCGTTTTTGGATCACTTCGAATAGGAGTACTGAAAAAACATATGGTAAATTTTGCCATACTCTAATGCCAAAATTTGTTTATGTTACGTTTGAAAGGTTGAACGATTTCTTAACTTGTGTTTGTAAACAACTAACAGATGTGTAAATGATGATGAGTATTTTGGATAACCTCAAAATTATGTAGTCTAATTTTTTAACGATTAAATAGATATTTATACATAATGATGAAAATAGTTGTTCATCACACGGAGCAAAAGTGTCTCCTTGGTACCCGATCGCATTTCCAAGCTCGGCTGCGCCTCGCCTGTAAATTAAGATCTTGTACCCAAAAGAGCCACTTTCGCTCCTAGTGATGAAAACTACTATTGTTGAAAACATAACAATTACCGAATGTTAAATATATCACAGATAATGTGTATCATTTTGTGTAAAATTTTTTTTTATAATTTAATTCAAACATACCATTTTAAAGAAATTTATAAAAGTAAATTACAGATAACCTTTGTTACTTTATAGTCCAACAAACTCAGTACTGACGCTGAGCTAAATGCCCCATTGGCCAACCTCTGTACAATTCTGGATCCTGATTTTTGTTGAGTCTTTCCAGTTGCATTTTTATGGCCTTTATTTCGTTCAGTTAAGTAGTGAATACACTCTGCAAAAATAACACTTGCTTGGCAGGGTGGGAGTGAGATTTGGTAGAATTTCATATAGAAAAACATTTTCTGGGCCAGGATCTAGTCAGTACTGTGGTAGTACTGCACTCATTTGTCCTCTTTTATAACTAATAATCCAATTCGCAAATAATACAAATCATATTTTAAATTTGCTTCTCCAATTTCCTAAATGTTGAGATTCAAACCTCAAAAAACATTAAAATTTAAGAAAACACTTTATTATTGTTAATTTAAAATTAATTTAAACTGTCTAGTTGATAGAAATAGGGCATATCGGCTACAATATGGGTTTTACTGGCCAGAACCTGGACACTACTGGCCAGAACCTGGGCTGTACTGATCAGAACAAAAAATTAAATTTTTATGTAAAAAATGAATGAATGGAAGAAATGTTTATTCCCAGAAATATATATAGCTTTATAAATATAATCTAAAAATACATAAAACTTAGACAATGCAAAAAAAATTTTAAAATGTTATTAAAATTTTATTGGCTGCTAAAAGAAAAAAAAGAATAGCCTTATGGAATCAGCAGACATAGGCAAATGCCAATTGATTGACTGGTAGGTAATTTTTTTAATTGAGAAATTATTACCTCTACATATGCCCGATAAGTTATTACCTCAACATAGGGACTCATGATTAACATTGCAATATGTTGACTTTTCTTGACTTATAGTTAGTTTATGTTTCGTATTGTTTTCGGTTATCCCTAATTTGGTAACCATCCTGGTCTAATAATTGTTGGATTATCAAGGGTCAACTAAACCAATAAAAACACAGAACATAAAATTACCAATAAAAGTAAGTTACAAATAAAATAAAAGAGTAGACTATACATATTTTACCGTTTGAATAAAACACACACCTGTAATAATAAACGGTATCAGGAAACTGACACATACTTTCTCCCTTCAAGTCATTTAAAACCAGAAAACATATATAGTGAAATAAAACAAATTATCAATTAACTATCACACAAATATATACCAAATATTGTCAAAATCGGTTAGTAAATAACGGATATATAGGTTTTTGAATTTTGCCATAAGAATAACATTGGACAACGTACTGTGTTTACCGCCAAATTAAAATATCAATTATCTTTGCAACGAGTTGACGTAGACAAATGATTCAAAATACTAGATTATTTAGTTTTTCGAGCCAAATTTAATGGTTGCAAGTATATTTTCTTTAAAAGTTACAATTTTTGTGAAATTTGAAAAATATGAATTTTTTAACACTTAAACCCCCATAACTTCTGAACCTGAATTTTTACAGACATGCGGATGGTGTCATTTTGTTTGTCATCCTAAGCACTAAAAACCATGAAATTTTTATCAAAATCGTTAGTGCCGTTTTTGAGAAATTTGGATTTTTGTCATTTTTTATGGGTTTTTATGGGGTAAATACCCTTAAAAATCAAAAATTCAAAAAAATTAAAAATACGCCTGGAGATACCACGGCTTTATACCTATATGCCGAATTTCATGAAAATCGGCCCACTGGTGTCGTCTCTAGCTTTGTTTACATCCACACACACACACACACACACACACACACACACACACACACGCACGCACGCACGCACGCACGCACGCACGCACGCACGCACGCACGCACGCACGCACGCACGCACGCACGCACGCACGCACGCACGCACGCACGCACGCACGCACGCACGCACGCACGCGCGCACACACACACACACACACACACACACACACACACACACACAGACAGACAGACAGACAGACAGACAGACAGACAGACAGACAGACAGACAGACAGACAGACAGACAGACAGACACCACGCCAAAAACCACTTTTTTGGATTCAGGGAGCACTAAAACGAATGTATCCACTAACAACTCAAATTCGAAAATTTTGACGAAAACAATACTTTCTCTATATACATTGTATAGGGGGGAGAAAGTAAAAAATGACACAATTTTTTAATGGGAGGATCAGCAAAACTTTCTACGGTAGGATAATTATAGAGGCTGGGAAGGAAGTTCAGAAATGGGCAAAAATTAATATGTAATTTATGGACAGCCCCTAATGGAATTGCTCTCGATAGTGAATATAATAGAATCTCACATATTGCCTCAGGATAACTATGATTTGAGATACTGTATTCTTCGCAGTTGTGCTCTGATGAACATCATGGCTGTTCTTGTCCTACCTTTACTTGGGAATTTTTATATGTAATTTCCCTTAATTTAAAAAATGAACGTCTTGTGATGGATTTGTGAAACTTTGCTGTACTTATGAAATTATAAAAGAATTGATCAACTTTAAAATGTTGTTTTCTCTTTTCCTGACTTAAAATTGTTCTCCTTTACAATAATGGGCGTTTTTTGCAGTTAGGACAAGTCTTGGTCCTACATTCATCCAAAAATACTAAAAAACTACATAATATTTTGATTTGGATTTTTGCGGACATTATAAAGCATAAGATTATAAACAAGCGGACATTATAGGATCATAAGATTATAAACCTAAGGATCATATTGGAGATAGTTCAATACAAACTAAGTTAAACTCTATTGAAGTGTACCATCCGTAGGGCTGTTTATCTTTTTCAGCTTCTGTGGTACATTGGGGTTGAAGCTCTGGAACAATTCACCTTCTCACCCAGTAGTATCCTAATCCCTTAAAACTTGGCCCCTGAACCTCTAGAGATTCATACACGGAAAAAACTCTATGGTTGTTTTTACAATATTTTTAAGGTTAACCTTGTTTTCAACCTTACTAAAGTTATTTGTACAATAACAATGAAATATCTGTACATGTTACCATAAAGTTACGGTTGTTTTTACACATTCCTTAAAGTTAATTTAATAAGGTAATAAGTACCGTAATAAGGTAATGACTACTGTAGAATGAAATTGTGGTATTGATAACCAAACACTTAAGGTTGTTTTTACAAATTCCATAATATTAATGGAAAGTAATATAGTAATTACTACTTTATTTGTACTTTCAAGAATAGACTACTTTAAGCTTGAAAAATTAATTAATAAAACTTTAAATGGTTTATAAATATCATTATTGATTCATTAGTAGTATTCAATTCATCACTAGGAGCGAAAGTGACTCTTTTCAGTGTATGCAATCGTGTTTTATGATTCACGTTTGTAGCAACAATTTCGTTTCACACAATGCGACGGAATTATACCATAATAATTAAATAACCAAATTTATTTTTAATGACATTTAGCCCTTTTTTTACACCGGACGAAGTCACGCCGCACCGGCTCCAAAAGATGCGCCGGTACGGCCTCACGGGTAATATAACCACTGAGCTCTATGTTACGTCTGGAAACACTACTCTCTGACCAAATATTTGTGAAAAGCTTCCCGTCAAGGTCGCCGCTTTTTGCTTTGTTGTGTGTTGGTCGCATTTGCTCGTTCGTGGGACGCTGTCAAAAATTCAGAGTCAAGAGATGGCCATCTGACATTGACTTATGGATTTTCAAATTAACTAAGTTATCCTATACTCTTATACGAGCAATGTTATCTTGCGTGCGTGCTTGTATGTTTGCAAAACGATCTCAAAAACGGCTCCGAGGATTTCCTTCAAAGTCTGGAAATAAGTAACTTGTGACTCAAAAACGTATTGTATGCAGATTACTTGGCCAGAGAAAATCTAATAACGTAATAAATTGAATTTTAAAGATGTAAAATTTTAACATTGGCCTTATGGGTTGCCGTGATAACAACGAAAATAAACAAGGAAAGTGTAAACAAATGAAGTAATCATAACAGCTGTTTGGAATCTATAGTCATTAAGGGAAAATACAGCAAGTGGGATGAAAAGTCCATGGAGCAATAAAAAAGGTTTCTATTTATCAATTTTATGACATTGAAATATTTTATAGTAATTGGATGAACTGGTAAACGTGAAATAACACCGAGCAAGGCTCGGTCCACCAGGTACTTTACTATTAATTTTAATTATAGTTATTAGTAAAATAATAATAAAATCTCCCACTGATTGCTCTTCAGTACCGTTTATTTCTATACACTTGTGCCTCCAAACCAGGAAGCAGGAATTTTCTCTTCTTTCCTAAATAATTACTTAACTTAAAAAAATAGTTGCTTTTCATAAAAACGTCACCCAAGATTTAAAAGTTACGTTTGCCACCTGGTTTTAACTTATAATGTACTTAAAAACAATGATAATAGAAATTAACATTGACTTAAATTATGAATATTATCACTGCCCCACCAACAAAACAATTAAAAACACAGCGGAGTCAGCGGCACGTTTCTTAAACACAGATTGGCGACTCCAGATTACGAGCTCAGTGAATATAACTTCTTAATTTATTTGTAAGTTACAGTATTGACCATTTTACACTTGTAATAATGAGACACGTTTAACACTCTTAAGTTCAATTTCAGGTTTGATTATGAATACCATAGTTAATGATTATTTTTTTCTAGTACCCGTGGGTTTTTTTATTTACTGAACAGTATAACCACTAATATCATTGAGTGAGTAACAGCGTTCCCAATCAGTTTTACATCCTAAGTTATGCCATGTCACCCACAAGTCGAATTGGCCGAGTGGTTTAAGGCGTAGGCTAGGTTAGGTTAGGTTAGGATGTAGGTGTAGGGTCGATAGAGTGGAAGGTCCAGGGTTCGAATCTCAGCGGAGTCACCATATTTTTTATTCATGAAAATCAAATGTCAGGCTAATATTATATATTTATTTATCAATTTATTAATTTTTTGAAGAGTTTTGACAATTAAATAATTCCTTTTACGGTTAAACATACCACAATATGTAATAGTATGTAAGGTAATTGATACCATAACTTAACCTAAAAATAGGTAAAATCAACCTTAAAGGTAACCTTAAGTAAGGTAATCATTGCCTTAGGGGACTGATATGGTAAACGAAAGTAACCATACTAAGGTAACAGATACTTTAATACAGTTATTACTACCATAAAAAATTCAACCTTAAGTTATGGGTAAAAACAACTGTAGTTTGATTGGTCAAATAGTGACCGTAGTGTTTGGTTGATTTTACCCATCTTACATATTCCTATTACCATAGAGTTTTTTCAGTGTAGATACCCGTACCCCAGAATTTTTGTCTTGCAGGTTTCATCCCCCCCACTAGTGGGCAGGTGGTGGTGAAGGACAGGAACATATTCGACTGCATGGATCACTTCCGCTCGAGCCTCGGCCTCTGCCCGCAACACAACTTGCTGTTCTCCTACTTCACGCCTCTCGAGCACCTTATCTTCTTTGGGATGGTTTGCTATTTCCGATATTGTCTTAATAATATCTTAGAAAACTAACCAGTCATTTCATTACCTAACAAATATTACCAGATCCAAACTGGAACTGATTATACAGCATAGAAGCTTGTGTTTTAGTTGAAATATTTCCAGTTCAAAGCTGATTTAATCTTTGAAAATGTTAGAAACTCAAAACTGATTCAACCACCAAAGCTAGCTAGGTTTGATAGGTAGCTTTTCAGTATCAAACTATTTAGTTAAGGAAGTACCTAAGACTTCTGACTATCAAAATGTTAGGAATGCCACAAATGTTTAAAAAAAAGTGATTATTAGGAAAGGTTTAATAGAGAGGTTGTATTGTCCATGCAAAATCATATAACTGACAAAAGTTTTAACACGTTCATGGCTACAATTTTCAAGACCTGATAGTATGCATATTATCTGCCTAGGGCTGTATGTGGTTTCAAAGTCATTTTGTGAGTTTCAAAGTTCATGTTCTAATCCTAACATTAAAATTATATACTTTGTAAAGCATTTGGATGGCTACAAATGAACTATCAAGATTATGTTTGAACGGTTGAACCCTTGTGAGGGATTATGGTTGAAACTGTAACCACAGAGCTGTGAATGTGTTAAATTGAAGACTTTATTAAATAATTGATTATTTTGTAAAAGTTTGAAAACTAGTATATAAATTTAAGTTAAACTTAAAGAATCAATAAACGTTAGATATTATGTTATAGATTTGAACCATTCGATAAAGATATATTATATATTTTGTAACATATAGAAGTGTTTTGAAAACTCAATGAAGGGCAGTTGAGAGAAAATTGACTTACATCATACCACAAGAACAATCTATATATTAATAGATGATATTACTAGGATGATTTTTGTAATAACTTTTTCTCAACTTTTGGGAGTCGAAGGAATAATCTGAGCACATCCTTAGAATTTTATTTTCTTGTAGATATGAACAATCCCATCAAATATATATTACTTTTGAGGGCACATAGAACAATGAATTTGAAATTTAAAAAAATATTGACATGGGCCTTATGAGTTGTTATGTCGGTTGCCGAATAAAAACGAGATGCAAACAAATCCAGCCACATGTTTTATTGCAGAAAGGAGAGAAAACAAAACCCAAATAGTTTCTGGTTGAATTTTGACCAGTAGGTGATCTCTAGTAATTATAGAAGCAGATTCACAAGTCTAGTTGATAAGGTCAAGTTAGAAGAAGTGTTAATTGGTCTAAAATTAAAGTCACTGATGTAAATAAATTCACATCAATACTCAAAGTAGGCCCCTAATTGTGAGTCATGTGAAAAATATATTATAGTTACTGGCTTACTAGATATAATATTTAATATAATAGGCTATAGTATTTTTCACAGGGGGAGTGGAAAGTGGGTCATTGAATATTCAAGACCATGTGTTTCAAGTGAGAGATTCATCAAGCAGTTAATTTGGTCAAGAATATGCAGACTACTATCATTCATGTTTTGAACAGAATTGATCTTATTCTATAAATTTGAACTATATAATAAGGATATATATTATATATATTTTATTTACCAATATATTTGTTGTTACACAGCTGATGAAACCATTTATTTATTCATTCATATCAGAAAATTTTAAAAAAGATAATAAACATTACTTCTGCATAGTAATGATTGCTTTTGCCTAGTAAACAATAATGATGAGTTTTCACAGGGGATAAAACACATAACGAAAATAGGTGATTTCACAGTTGTGAAACAAAATGGGTATTTTTGAAAGAAAACAAAATTAACCATTTTTTAATTGAAGAACTGCACAAAACATAAATAATTTTCCTAATGAACTTTTGAAGTACTTGACTTATTACTTGTATTAGGTATTATGCTTTTGGCTACTTTCATGTCTTGTTCTCAGCTCAAAGGTATGACCATGAGACAAGCAAAAGAGAAAGGCAAAACTTTGCTGAAAACCCTGAAAATGTACGAGAGGAGAAACTACAGAATTCAACAACTATCTGGTGGGATGAAAAGAAAAGTTTCTCTAGCAATCGCTCTATGTGGAGATCCAGAAGTGAGTTTACATTTATCCTCTATTAATTTTTGTTGTAATAAATTTTAGATATTAAATTTATTATTTAGATATTAAATTTATTATTTATATATTTAGGAATAACTGTCTACAGCTATTAAACTTTACGATTTTTCTACTGAGGGCTGAGTTCACAAAATCGCTTTCAGGGGATCAGAAATAAATTTTTTACATTTTTTTTTTAGACAATTTTAGTATTTAGAGCATAGACATTTTTGTTACGCAGTTATTGCGATTTAATTCCTTGTACTTTCATTGTTTGTAAGAGTATCAATTAGTTTTGTTTTATTATTTTATTTAGGTGGTCCTGTTAGATGAACCAACTTCAGGTATGGATCCAGAATCTCGAAGACAAGTTTGGGACATATTACTGGTGAGTTAGTTAGCTACCATGTTATAAAGGTTATAAAGGTTATTCTTTACTTGTTTTGTTAGCTGTTTTTTTGGCACTCCTAAAAAGCAGAATGTTCCTAGGAATACTGTGTTTAAGAGGTAATGTTTTTAGATCTTAAAATTAAATAGAATATAAAAAAGTCTGGAAAAACACTTTTTAATTAATTAAAAAGTTACCAGTATACCTACAAGGTGAATCTTCTAAGCCATCCACAACAGATTGTAGACGAATGGCTTGACATACAAAGACGAAACAAAACCTTTTCCCAATAATTCATATCCAAGGAATAATGTAAAAATATTTTTAAAATACAGAGTATTCCAAAAACTGGAAGTCATGGGTTCGAATTTCAAAATTTTATTATAATATGAACATATGTCATGCATCATTTTAAAGCTCTAAACAATACTAATAATTTGGTGGAAACAGAATTCACCCATCTTTATTCATTTTAAAATGACGGCCATTTTTTTGGAAAATATTGGTATTTATGTAATTCCCTGTATCTCGAGAATCACAAAACATATTTTTGTTCTGTTTAAAATTTATTAATCCTCGTAAAAAATTTTATATATGACTTGCCAACATTTAGACATTTAGACAGTAAAAGTTTTTGACAATACATTTTAATGTTTTAATTTTGGAATTACCTGAAAATCAAAAATTTTAAAAGTCTGCATATGTTAAATATTTCAACATTTACAGGCCTTGCAAAGAACAACATTTTTTCAATTTTTACCTACCCCCTATCTTTGGTGGTTTTCAAGTTATAACATAGCCATCTCTAGTAACAAGGCCGCGGCACTAGTAAATGGCAACAACACATCTAAGGGTTCAGCTGATTTGTTAATCCATACCCTCTTATGGCATTATCTTTTGTTTACTTGAAATCAGCTGGCACTGTAAGGGTTTTTACCATGCAAAAAACCCTTGCAACGCGGTGTTGCCAGTTCAAAGGCCGCGGCCTTATTACTACAGACGGTCATGGTTAGAAGCAAAAAAGTCCATTTTACCATATAAAGCCCATGTTAAATGTGCAGTTCTTAAGATTAATGGATGAAATTTAAATGCCTTAAATGGCTTACAAGATTTACCCTGTATACATTTTTTTAAAGAGTTTTGTGGCCATTTTACCTTGCATCTATCCCCTCACATAGGCCTCAGGCCTGTGCATTGAAGTTATCAACAAAACAAGGAGTGAGCTAGTACAGTACAAGCATGGGCGGATTTAGGTTGTGATCTTTGGGGGTGCCAGCTCATATGGGCTTGGGGGTATGAGTTCTTTATGCTCATATCACATTTAAGGTCACACACACCAAGCTAATCACACATTTTAAGATCTATTTAAGAACCTATTTCTTTTATTTAAAAACAACCCCTTCTATTTTTGTCATAGGTATTTGAATTGTGAAAAGTAACGATCATTTGTAATTTGTTTTATAAAAATTGCTAGAATAATATTACTGATCATCACAAGAAAAACATTTAGAAACTAAAAAATCCAAATTTCTTTTCAAAGCAGTTTTTTCGGAAGCCAATTTGAGCTTAAAAGCAGTTTTGATAAGTTATGTTTGTTGGAAAAATATGGAGTTTAAAATTAACATGACGAATTTAATCAAGTGACATACTGCAACAATAAAAATTTTGTAACAAAAGGACGGGATAAAAAATAAATAAATCAAACAAACCAAATAAAATTTGATTGAAATCATATATTACTGTATTTAAATTTTGAAAAATTATGCTGGAAATCTTTTTCCATGCAAAAAGTTCACAAAAATCAGGGGTGACGGGCACCTCCTGGCACCCCAAAAATCCGCCCATGAGTATAAGGGTGAACAGTACCGCTAAAAGTATGTGACAACATGGACACTCGAACCTATGACATTGCTACTATATTCCCCAAGCTTATTGCACAACCACTGCGCCATCAACTCATTAACTATATAAATCTTTGAAGGGGAACGAAAGCGGTGTGAAGAACTGATACTTACTTACTTACTTTATACTTCTTCTCTTTCCCGTTGATGAGTTTTGGGAGGGTCCTCTTGTCCTCTATTATAGGAAGGGCATTTTAGGCTTTTAACTTTTCGGAAGGTTAGGTTGGGTTGGGTTTGAAATGGAAAATGTTTGATACATTGGAGTCTAGATATTTGGCAAAAGTAGGTTATGTTAGTTAAATTTGTTTATGTTTTCAAAGAATATTCTCTTAAACTGTAAAATCTATTTTGAATTAGGAGGAACTTTATTATTTGCTTAGTTCTAGAAGGTAAAAACTGATAAATTTTTCTGCCTTTATATTCAGGTTTTTATTCAAATAATCTTAACCTATGCTGTTCGGAAAAATTATTTTTAAGTCTAGTGTTATAGGTGTGACTAGTATTTATATATTCAGGTAAACAGGTTGTAACCTAAACATAAATTTTAAAAAATGTTGAGGCACAGTACGGTTAGGATTCCCCTGTTTATAAAATGTTTTTTACAATGAGTTTAAGAATTGTGCGCAATGCCCACTTTTGCCAAGCAAAAATGTCATTCAAATTTTTGTCGGATGTACCTCAAAGGGGGATGGAGTCTGAAGATAACCTTCAGAGGCCAAGATGATTAATCCAACCTGACCAAACTTAATTCTAGTCATATGAAGCAAAGATGCATGTTCATAATTTATACTTTAATAAATTTCATAGCTGATTTGCTGTTCTTGTGAAAAATCATCCTCAGTTTCTTGTGTTACCCTCACAGAATTATACATACTTACAAAGTATTTAACATATTCACCATGTACAGACCATGGTTATCCTATAACCTTATACAAGCAATACTCAGTGAATTTGTTTTGTAACATGATGTTGCTTGGTACCTTGTCATTTGCAGACAGTTTCCTGCCTAAAAATTTTGTTAATTTTGAAAAGAGAAGGTTATTACTTGGTGTCAGGTAAGTGTATCAGGATTAATAAAAAAAAGTGCCACTTTAACAGAGAAGTTTGGTTGAGTGGCTGTCTTCCCATGAAGTCGAGCATTGTTGTGAATCAGGAGCGCCTTTGCAGACTCTCGTCTGCAATAGATTTTGTCCCTGGTCAATTGTTTTGTACGACACCTCGAGCTGTTGAAGAGTCTCACAACAGGTTACAAATTTATTGTTACCCCTTTAGGTATAAAACCCACATGGAGTACAATTGTATGGTCCCCAAAACTTGTTTTCATCAGTTTATTCATATTTGGCGGGATTTTCAATGGGTGCTACTATTTAGAAACGCTGCAAAAATTAAATTCATGAAAATCAGTCAGCAGTGAGACTTGGCTCGGATTTCGGTCGGTGATGGGGCAGCAGCACTAGACGTAGCAACAAAACGTCCAATACTTCTTGGACAAATTCACCGGGATCATGAATGAAAATCAAATGTTTCTCAAAACTGTTCCATGGTAATATTATTGGTATTACACATTAACTTCAAACATTGCAACAATTTATGAATATTCTGAGTGAAAGTTCAGCCCGGTGTGTGCAGACGCTGAGAGGACAGAGAACGATCGTCTTCACGACCCACTTCATGGAGGAGGCGGACGCGCTGGGAGACAGAGTTGCCATCATGAGCCAGGGGCAGGTCCGCTGCTATGGCACTCCCATCTACCTCAAGAGACTCTACGGTTGGTAACATGCCCTGTTTGCCTTGTCTAAAATAGAACCAATTGCAATATCATAGTTCAAAGGAGTCACAGACACTCATAATTAACTATTTTGTGAACTGAAAGTTGTGTTTTGATAACTACATTTAGTATTTTTTTTTTTTTTATTTACTACAGACCCTGATGTATAAAGTCTATGGCAAGTAAAACATGAGGGGATTGAAAAAGTGTGTGAAAGAAATTAAAAGAGGACGTGTAAGACCCACTCTAAACCTCCATTAGAGTATACTAGCTACTGTCAACTGTTCTTATGTGCTCTAAGGAGGGGACAATACAGTAAAAAAATTTGCAATTCGGGGAGCAAAGATTGTTGATTATCTCTTGCATTCTGAGGCTTAAGTTACTTGGAGAAAATTTAATCCATTACAGTATCATCCCTGTATGGTGATTAAAATTAATTACATAATGTAACGTTGTCCTACATGAAGTAACACACAGCTTAACGATGATGAAAAGCCTTCTTAAATGTATAAGTCATTGCCCCCAGTGTGATTCAAACTGGTTTTTGCCGATAGGTACCGGTAGTGAGGCAGCAACAGAACTTACCTCGATTGGAGATACTATAATAGCTGCTTTCTGGCTAACAGCTTCAGTTTCCCACCAGGAGAAACTGATCTCATTTGCAGAGTGGTCTTAACTGTCAGGGTCTACTGCCGGTTAAGATACAGCGCACATCCTAATGGCTGTAGTATATTTTCTATCCGTCCAGTATAAACCTGCTCAGTCCTATTTGATCTACCTTACCTCATTTTGTTTCCCTTCCTTTGTATTAATCTGACAAAAACTGCTACTGCCAGAGAGATGGCATAAGGAAAACTTTCCTTCTTAAAAAATTTATATCATCATAAAAATTTTTCTTATGAGATGATATAAGTGTTTTTACATAATTTGGTTCTACTGTAAAAAAATCCCAGAAACCTCTTGATCTAGGGAAGGGTTACCAGTTGCACATGGGCAAGAGGGAGACATCGCCAGTGGGTCCCATTGCTCGGGTCGTCGAGCATTTCACGACAGACGCAGCCATGAAGCAGTCGTCGCCCACTCAGCTGCGCTTCAGCATCAGTGCTGCTGATATGCCCAAGTTCCCGGAGCTCTTCGCGGCCCTGGACAAAGAAAGGGAGGGGCTCGGCTTGACTGCCTTCAATATAAACTGCACCACAATGGAGGATGTTTTTTTAAGGTATTTAATTATTGGCTAATGTTTTTTTAAGAATGGTTTAAAATATGTTCAGAAATATGGTTCAATAATTCTAATCATATTTACTTTAATAAGGCAGCCAAGTAAAAAATTTGTTTATCCAATATTTAAATAGAAAAATCTAAATAATCAAATTTTGATATGCACCCCTAAATTCAGTTTGGAAACACCAAAAAATTAGTTTATTGAATCACTGCTTTATGTTCATTGGTTACGAGATGTCATTCGTAGTAATCAAAGTACACTGTCCCAAAGCTATTAATTTTAATGCTGACTTGAGTGCCGTAATCCGGTTTGAATTAACTTTTTTTAGGTATTGGCATTTGTTCACTTATCACTTATAATCAAAAAAATTTGTATGATCTCTTTCTCATATGAAGGGGGTTCATCTCTTTCTCATATGAAGGGTGTTCAATTCACAGTATTTCAAGACCAAAACTAATTATGCATCTCGATTCAGTCATATAATACATCGATAAGACAATGTTGAAAATATGAATCTCCTGTAAGAAATACATGGGTGGAATTTTCTTTGAGTATAAGTCGAGCTTTGCGGTAGATAAATGCATGCGGATGCTTGATGGCTGATCTGTGCTTGCATACCTTCAAGAACATAGTTATGAAAACCGACCGAGTAGAAGAGCCAAACGGGTTCAGAAAAGAAAAACCGAAGTTTTTCAATATGTTAGATTGTATATAAGGAAAAAATCCCTCAATTTTACATTTCTGTGGCAACAAACCTATATACTCATTCCCTATATGTTATACTTATGAGAAATAAAAATAAGTAGATGCTGGCTAATCAGCAAAATAATGAGTGCTACAATCTGATGCCAGTAAGTGCTACAAAATTGAAAGACTGGGCATGTCCCAAGGATAAGGAAATTATACAAGGACATCAGGATTTTTTGGTCTGGTATATAGACTCTAATGATCAACATGTTTTTTACATTCATAAGTTCAAATTATGTTGCTTCCCACTTAAGTTGGGACTCCTCATCAGGGGTGCGTGTCTTTGTCTGAAAGCTCTTTTTTTTAATATGCAGCTAACCCCCTTCTGAATTATGTTTCCTTCAGAATCCTCCCAAAAGTTAGTTCTGAAAGTCAATCACCTTAGAAAGATTTAATTGTAAGCTCAAGCCCTCGGATGAAACATTACTGGATCGCGCCTTCCAATGCTAAAGTCAGGCAAAAACCGTGCCATCGTTTTCACCATTGGGTGGCAAAAAGATCTAATCTGGCGGGACCCCGACGCCAGTCGAGTGAACAGCGCTTCAATCAAACTGCATTTACCAAACAATAAACTGAGTAAACAAATATAATTTTATATCACATTTTACAGCTTGAAATGACGAATCTTATGGTAACCATTTTGATTTCAAAAACTAATTGCATAGATTTTAATAATTTGTATGGCGCCAAATGTTTTTAATTCTATTAAAATAAGAGATGAAAAAAGTAGTAAGCGTGGAAGTTTTTTATATTTTGATCAGGTAAAAAGTGTCAGTGACAAAGTTATAGATAACATTCCAAAGATATTTTTGTCTAAACAATTTTTTTGTAGGATTTCTCGTTTTTGCTAGAGATTAATTTAAATAATTGATTATCATGTGTATAATAAGAAGTCCTCATATGATAACGCATGGGCCGACTAATGTCTTACTACGCCAGACTTCCCTACATTGAACAAACATCTTTATTATTTGATTTAATAATCTCCAGCTGACATATTGTCCCTTTTCTTTGTTAATTACTACAATTCAAAGTTATGTTTAAGTTAGGAAATATTTTTCTCTACTTTTATGAAAAATATTTATAATATTTAAAACTGATGCGCCTTATCTTTTAAGACAGTATCACTGAACTCTTTAAATATTTTATCATTCACCTATTTGCGAATAATGAATTATTACTGTCAAAAAAGGAAGGATAAAATATAATATTAAGAAAAAACTCACATTCTTCGTAAGTAGATAAGAATGAAGTAAAGTGTTGTTAATATTATTTCTGTATGTTTCTATTGTTCCTATTTACAATTGCTCATAATAATTTTAAACTTATATAAAATGAGAAGTGAAATAAAAATACAATAGATACTAGGAAGTATTTTTAGAGTGAAGTCATTGTTTAATTATTTTTCTGCAAGCAAAATTATCAGCGCTTCTTCATAAACAAGGTTGCGGTGGGTGAAATTCAACTTCAGTAATGATAAAATATATATTAATTTTATTTTGGCAATTGAATACACAAAACTAGTTTATCAGAGCTTTATCTTTCTAAAAAATAACCTGGTTTCAACGTCAAGGTCCGCTTGAAAAATTCGAAATTGAAAATTTGTCAAGAAACGGGTATTTCCGATTATTTTAAAGAAAACCAGTAGTTTTCTTTTTATTCAAACACCTGCTTTTTATTCAACCATACAGATTACTTATCAGCATTTTTTAAGATGTATTCTTCCCACTCACATAGCTTTTGACGTATTATAGTAACATATGAAGGTCACAGAGAGACTTATCTGATGTAAAAGACTCAACGTGCGGCGGCCAGTTTGGACCTTCTTGCCACACAAGGGCCCGGGAGGCTGGCACGTTTTTCGTCCATTGAGAGCGCGATCCAGTAATATTTAATCCGAGCTCAAGCCCTGTTAAAAATCATCTAATGCAGAATGTGAGTTAATTACTCAATGTTTTTTTTATTCCATTAATGTTTGTGTAGTTTATTTTGAAAAGTTTATGTGTATTTCTTCTATGATATCCATTAATATGTTGTGTAGGGCCTATAATTTTCAATTTGTCAGATCCAAGATGCCACCAAAAGTTTGGGGTGGTCTGGTTTCAATATCTGCAAGAAATGTTATTAAAACAGGTGAACTGACCCTACAAAACATGAATTTATTTGTTTTTTCAAATTTTTTTATTTTTTTATTTTTGCTTAATGTCCAAAACCTTCTTCTGAGTCACAAAATCACTCAAAAAACTCATTTATCCCCTTACAATTGATTTATCTGGCTAGTTTATTTTTCTATTCATCGGACATTATCTATGCCTGAATCAAGTTAAACTTTTTCTACCTACAGGGTTATAGGAGAGGTGTCTGATGAGAACCAAATAGTGAGTAGCAGCATGGAAAATTTAAGTTCAGGTAAGTGTTGAAAATTTAAAACCCTTAAGTTAAACATAAAACTTAAATTTAAACCTGCTTTTCTTTACATATTTTTACTCTATCCCCCTGTACGTAGTATTAGGTGAAAGTACTTTTTTTGTCAAAATTTTCGAATTAGAGTTGTTAGTGAAAATATTTTATTCACTGCTCCCCGAATCCAGAAAAAAAGGAGTGCTGTTTGCCGTCTGAACGTCCATATGTGGATTTGTGTGTGTATGCGTGTATGTGAGGATGTGTGGATCTAAAAAAACCAGAGAAGACATCCAAGGTCCGATTTTCATGAACCTTGGCATGCAGGTATAAAGCCACGATAACTTCAGGCATTATTTTTTCATTTTGAAGTTTTGATTTTTGATTCACCCCATAAAAACCTTTGAAAAAAAACTAACAAAATTACCAATTCCTCAAAAACAGCCCCAACAATTTTAATAAAAATGTCATGGTTTTTAGTGCTTAAGATGACAAAGCTCTAAAAACCAGACCACCCGCATGTCTGTAAAAATTTTGGTTCAGAAGTTATGGGGATCCAAGTGTTAACAAGTTCAAATTTTTCAATTTACTTAAAACTATAAAAGTGAATAAAAAAACTTGCAACCATTAAAGCTGGCTTGAAATAGTATCCTATGTAGCACTCACCATTGGGCCAACGTTGGGAAATGGTCGGACGGTTGGAAATTGGTTGGTGGCTTTGCCGACGATCTGCCAATGTGGGCCCGACATATTGAGTGGTTAGTTGGCCCAACCGATCGTGAGTTTGTTGGCCCAACGTTGGGAAATGGTGGGTTTTTAACAATGAGCCAACACACTCAAATCTTGTTGAAAATTCAAACAAACCTTTTCGATAAATTTTTTTTGTATTAATATCCTCTTTAAAATTACCTATTACAAAAAATAGCCATTGAAACTTCAAGTCCATGAGGAAAATGCTCTCCCCATCACTTTTAAATCCTAAGGTGAAACCTCTTCATACATGGGTCAAATTGGCCGAGCAGGTTAAGGCGTGAGTGTGGTAAGATGAAGGTACTGGGTTCAAATATCGGTGGGAGCACTATCTTTTTTTTCATGAAAACCTAATGTAAAGCCAATATTATTTGTTTATGTATTGGTTTACTCAACATTTTTTAGTATTATGACAGTTAAATAAAAAAAAATTGGTTGGCAAATGGATGGTGAATTGTGGGTTGGGCCAACGAGGGGAAGGTGGACATCCCCAACCGTGGACCCACCGTCGGCGACCAATCTGTGCTACATGGGATATTTCATTACAAGGACCTAAAGTGACGCTTTCCGTACAAGGTCAAGTTTTACAACCGAGGCTGTAAGCCGAGGTTGAAAAATGACCGAGTAACGAAAAGCAGCTTTAGGTCCGTGTGATGAACTATATTTTTCGTTATATTGCTCAATACAATACGTAAACTACTAAAGAAAACCAAAATGTTACAGCTTGTTTACCTTTAAAGATGCCTTCAAAAGATGCCGCCATCTTGTTCTTGCTATTTGAAGCAATCAGCTGATTGTCTGTTTCATTTGTGTTAGGGTAGACTGACAACAATGAAAAACTATCGACGTATCAAACGCATGTAATAATCGATTGATGAAATGAGCGAGTTTCACAAATTGATTAAACTGACAACAATGAATGTTTCGATAATAACGATGAATGTTTCGATTATTTGTAATCGAATTAATATTGTTCGATTATTACGATGTACTCGGCACTTTTTGAATTTTTTAGTCCTAGGACTAAAAAGAGTCAGCTGGTATCGAGTACATCAGGAATAAAAAGAGTGTATCTAGGTCCGGAAAACATGCATTAAAACATCTGTTTTTGAAGCAGTATAACGAAAAATAAATAATCCAGTACCTTTAACTATTAGTCTGTGTCAATTAGATGCGGATATAACTGAAATTTTTGTTTCATGATAAACACAGGATGTTGTCTAGTTATATTGTCATGGCAAATATTTAAAAACCGATACCTCTGTTAGTTACCAACCGATTTTGATAAAATGTAGTATGTATTTGTGAGTTATTTGTAAGTTTGTTTTATTTTATTGTAGGTTTTCGTGCTTTAAATGATTTTAAAGGAGAAAGTATGTGTCAGTTTGCTGACACTGTTTATTTTATAAATTTACTGTCATAAGTTATGAGATATAAAAAAAAATGTATTTAGTTTAATAATTTTCATCTGTATGCAGGATTTTAAAACTACAAGGCAAAGTACCTTGAAAGATTTATCAACAAACTTCCACATTTAAAAAATCTTTGAAGATTTTTTTACTTATAATGTTTGCTATCAGCAGAAACATTTTAAATATTTATTACACTTTTGGGAGGAAAAAATATAATTCCCACTAAAGGCATTGCAATGGCTTATAGGTTAAATTTTCTATGAATATTTATTCTTTTATGGCTTTGTTTTAGATTTAAGAATCCAAAAACTGAGAGGATCAAGGCTTCTATTGCAACAGGCCAAAGCTTTAATTTACAAGAGGACCCTGATAAGAGTAAAGAGTTGGATAAGCTCTATGGTTTATGTAAGATTATCCATTTTAGTTATCTATTTTTTAATAGTTAGTTTTTTTAAGTGTTTATGTCAGCGAATTTCCCCAATAGGAAATTAGCTATTGTTGTAGGTCTCATGGCACTCTTATGTTATTTCTTCTCCTTTTTCCAGTAGATACATGTAATGCTGACAATAAACATTGAATTTGGTTGTCATATAGCGCATGAGATATACATTAGTGCATATAAAATCTGTTGCTGCGCTATAGTGTCGCTGAGATTTTGTTTCAATATACAGCGTTTAGAGTAATATTGCGATTTAGCGACTTGGCAACACTGGATCTCTCAGGATGCAAATATTCATCTCTCGGTCTTTCTCACCACATTTGCTTGGTAATTCATACATTTTTCTCCAGCTTTACTTAATGTGCTGTCTTCATAATAAATGTGATGAGTAGTACTGGATAGTCATTTTATATGTTTATATTTTTTGTAGTTATTTTTTAAGCAACTCGTATCTTAACAACTTCACTGCATCACGATTAGCAGGTCACTCGAGCTGCTCATTGCCTGGAGTGTGGTGACTGAAATCGACGATCATTCTCTGGGTGCATTTTGCGAATCTTGGTTATTTGTAATGTGATTGCTAAAGATATTATCTCCAAATCCATAATATTTCAAAGAATCCCATTTTATTTTTACTATATATGAATAACCAGTTTCTAGTGCCGCACTGAGGTTATTTGTAACATTTTTAATTTTGTTGGTTGTTATCATTCTATAAATCAAAATATGCACATTTTTAATGACACTTTTGTCATATATATTTTTGTTATTTTAATTCCTCTTTTATCACTTACTGTTGAATTCATCAATTTTTATCTCATACAAACAAATATGGTATTAGTTTTTTCATGTTTACTTCATTAGATGATGTCAGAAAAAAAATCCTGAGTTGCACTATATAAACAAGGTCATCTTAGTGCTGAGGTGGCAACTGCTCTAGCTTCAAGCTCAGCTGAAATATCACTTAGATAATGTTGGCTATGGCACACTCCTTGTTGGTTACTCGTGACTCCCCAAGAACTAGGCACAAAGAACCCGTTATTCGTGACAAACTAGAATAAACTTCAGGGTATAATTGTACCACAGTGAAGGCATTAAAATTAATTAAAGAAACGTGAATAGGTGAAGAATTTCATGATGCCAAATTTGAAGTATAGTGTTCATGGAAACTCTGTGTTTATCAATTTTGATCACGTCAAACAACTATGTTCCATTTCTTATTGGTTTATTTGTTATGAAGAATACTGATTGCCAACTTAACGTGATTCAGTGAGTTTATAACTTTACATATTTAGCTTAAAGAAATTTAAGTCACTATTGCATTTCCTGTACAGCTCATTGCAAGATTTTTGTACGACGAGTGTTCTGGTTTGCTGCTGCTAGCGTAGAAATCAACAGATGCATTATCTACGGCTATTTCTTGGGTTAGTTTGTTACTGTTAATTGTTTATAATTGTGTAAACTTTGTGTGAAATGACATTAAGTTTCAAAATTAGTGGGTGTAAAACTACAGTAACATTTTGTTCAATCTTGATATGCTGTTTGCAACATTGATATAGTAAGGGCTTCGTTCGCAATTGGTATTTTGGTAATGTTATGATGACCTCGGATTATATGGTTTTTTGTTATCCGGATCAGTATTCCACCACATTAATGCGAATAATTTGAGGTGTACTGTCGTGCAATATGGGAGGCAAATACAGATTATTATATAGATTATATATGGCTACAAACTTAAAACTGCCAAAAAAAATCAGGCCTAAAAAGTGCATTTTATTACCAACCTATATTAGCTCTTGATCTGCATGATACACACAAAATTACATCAGGTAATTATGTATAGGTTTTGCCAGATGATATTTTTATTCGCCACTGTTTGCAGATAGTAGTTCCTGTAGTCCTGATGGCAGCGAGCATAATGCAAATTATGTATAATGAAAATTTCCCAGTCCAGAGGAAACTGGAGATCAGTTTGTCCAAATTTCCCAAAGTCACTGTAGCTGTGCAGTCAGATAACCAGACTGTCAGCAATACAATCCATCGGCTCGTCACAGCAGGGAGCGCCACATATCAGGGCATACCGCAGACTACGGGTTTTGAAAAATGTGAGTTATAAACTATTGATATGAAACTATTTCATTTACCTAACTCTTTGACAAGCATTGAAAATTTATGAAAAACAAATTCAAAATTTTCTAATGGTTTGGCATAAGCATTTAATTATTATTTATTTTGAATTTAAAACATTTTGCTTCTGCATTAATAGATTATTTTATTTTTTTAATTTACCCTTTTTATGATATAGGTAACTTTCTAAAATTGTTGCTTGGAAGATTTGAGCTCGGGGATCTAGGAGTTCACAGGATTGATCAGCCCAGCCAAAAGTCAAAGATATCAATCTGTGTATTTGAATTGAGGCAGTGCTTAAGGGGCACCGCTGGCTAGCAGCTATTGCTTGTTGCTAACGAGTTATCCAAGTTAGGTGGCTTAGGACTAATTAAAGTGATAACTGTAATTAGGGTTGTCTGCAGTTCAAAATTATTGTATCCTGGAATGTTTTAATCATAATACAGTTATCTTATTTATCGGAGTAAATGTCATTTGTATCCGGCAAGAGGAGGAGATTCAAATTATTTAGGAAGTTTGTCAACTCAAATATTGCATTGCGTTTTGATATATTAGTAATCCAGCCAAGTGTTTTATAACTTTTGTCTTTATATGAATTGTGTATTAAACCGTTAAATCATTTTTCCCAGTCATGGTTGATTACTTAGAAGGTCCTAGTGGATTGATCCAATATGAGAGGACTATGATAGCTGGGTTCGAGTCCAAAGAAGGAAGTCTAGTCGGAGGATACAGTCACTACTTCGACCACTCATTCACACTTGTTCTGAACATGATGGCTAACACACTGTTACGGCTGAACAACGCCTCGGCAAGCATCACAGTCTTCTGCCACCCGATTGCTTTGGCTGATATGGTACGTTCATAAGTTTTTTTTTATTTGGCTCCCTTACTTTTTTTTGTAGACCATTGAACTATGAAAACAAACTATTGAATAAATCTAAGAAGATAAACCTCTGCTTACCTCTGCTTGTCTGGAATTCACTGCCAGATGTACAAGTACAATCGATAAAAAATACAATAGATACAAATTTTTTATTTACACAGTCATGGAGAATGGTATTGGCATCAAAAATATAACAATATTATGTATATACATCGTTCTAAAATACAAACAAAGCAAAAAGATAAAATTTTAATAAAAGACAAAAATTTTTATTTTGAAAGAAAAATAAAACAAATTTTAATTTGAACATGAATGGGAGAAGTGATTAACTGTTTTACTTGCCATTAATATTCATTTAGTTATGTTAAGTGTTCTGAAAAAATGTTTTCAATAATATTCAATCAATCAGACAATTAACATTATCTTTATACGATCGTATTATTCTCGTACAGGAAAAAACGGCCAATGTTTGGAAAAAATTAACCCACCAAGAAACTTTTTAAGAATGTCATAATGTACATGAATTGAACAGCAGATAAACAATTAAAGTCCTAATAATATGACTTTGAATTTCAAACATAGTTGATAAATCACTGTAGTACAATAAATAAACAAGCACTTCTTTTTACTAATTCAAGACACCAAATTTTGTATAATCACCATTCCAACTACAAGTTATGATTAATGAAACAGTAATACGGTAATGAAAGTACAAAAATGTTTAAGGAAAACACAAGACTAACTGCCTAATAGAATGACAATAACAAAGACTAGGATTCAGCCAAAATGCTCAGTAAAAATATTCACTAAGATTACTTGGTTGCAGCTTCAGTTGCTTACACTGCAATCGTGGTTTAAATTGACACCTCAGACGTTAAAATCCCCCCAGCCATTATCGAATTATGATTGTAAAAATAAAACCCTTCGCTTTTTTAATATATAGATATTTCTCCAAATAATCTACTCTAACCATTCCAGGAGGACGAGTGTGATCGAGCCGTGGACGCACCAAATCATGTTCAGAACTTTCCGCTCAAAGTGATCTTCCTCTCGCTGGGGTTGCTGGTGATGACCATGAGCCTTATCCCCTTCCCTCTCAGAGAGAGAGTCTCCAACTTCAAGCGGCTACAAATCATGAGTGGCGTCTCCCCGCTGCAGTATTGGCTCATTATCTTCATCTGCGACTTTGTGTTCTTCCTCGTCACCACTTCCCTAATGGTATCCATGATCTTCATATTTGAGAAACACACCATATTTTCCTCTTCCGGATATGTCAGTAAGTAGTCTGTACAGTAAACCTTAGATTATCCGAATTAATGTGGTTGAAATTTGATCAAGTTAGCAAAGAAACCGGGGAATCGCAAGTGCATTTATAAAAATAGTGTTTGCAAAACGGTTGTGTCTCTGTAATAGGTTGCCTTAGTCATTGTTGTCTTTGTCCTCATCAGATTTCAGTAGACAACTCTTATTATCATATCATGTTGAAAGTAACAAGTCTCGTCATGATGATAAGACAATCTTGTGGCAGTATCGTGGCAGACAAGTCTTGTCTACGTTGTGTGAAAAACGTGTCTCACACCCACAGGTCTTATCAAATCTCATTATTTTTGTATCAAATCTCAGAAATCAAACCTTTCGCAAAGGTACGATTTTGATGCATCACTACTATCTTTTTGCAATATTTGCTTGATACTTTGCTTGATATCTTGGAATTTGGTCACATCTGAGACTTAGAATAAGATAGTTTGGGTCTCGATAATCCAAGGACTGTAGTTGTGAACTATGAAGTTTAAAGGCAGTTTTGTAATGTATTGATTTTTAAAGTACCAACTTTCAATATGATTTGTTCAAAGGCTGTCAGAGCAACCAAAATCATGTGATGAAGTACATGGTCTTGACATAGACAATAATTCTTTATTCATCATATTTTGTATATTTTAAAACCTTGTTTGTTCATTTTATACATTTTTACACGCCCATACAGTTCCCTACAGCTTTTTCCCTATTATGGGATGGGATCTATATTTGATTCAATAAAACTTAATTAACTGTGATTTTTTACTTTTGTTTACAACAACTACATTGTATCGTTACTGGTATCATTGACTTTGTATAGTCAAAGCCGGTATCTTCTGAGTAAGAAATATTTCTATTATAATAGTACCTGGTGGACCGAGGTTTTCTTGGTATTAATTCATATTCACCAGTTCATCCAGTTACTATAAAATATTCATTGTCATAATGTTTTTAAATACACTTTTATGTTACACCGTGCACACGCTGTATTTTCCCTAGATACAGTAGTTGTAGTTTGCTAAAGCTTATATGATTTTTCTTTCATTACTAGTATGGCAACCCATAAGCCCAATGTTAAATTTTTCTACTTTAGAATTCACTTTATTACATTATTAGATTTTTTTCTGGCCAAGTAACCTGCATGCACAGAGAACATGTTTTTGAGTTGGAAATTTTTAGATAATTGTGCATTTAAGCAAGCAACCAACCATAGCTTCAACTATTCAAACATTGCTCACGTAAGAGTATAGGATAATTTTCATCACTAGTGCACGCTAGTGACGCTAGTTCGTTTGTTCGCGTGTCACTAGTGTGGTGACGCTTTTCGTATAATGTCATGTTTTTCCAATTAAGCTTTAAACATTAAAACTCTTTCTCTGTATGATTTTTTTTATCATACGTTGGAAAAAAGCTTTGAATTGATCATCATTTAAACATAAGGTGGTTCTTTGAGGTCACCGTAACCATAGTACTACATAATTTACAATACTTAAAGCGACAATTTATGTAATGTTTTATTTTAGGCACTGTTGCCCTGATTATTGTCTTGTTTGGGTGTTCTGGGATTCCTTTTGCTTATATGTTCAGTTTTTTCGTCAAATCAGCAGTGAAAGCCACAGTGTCTTTTGTGGTGTTTAATTTGGCAGTAGGTGAGTAAATATATTTTTTTTATAGTCACTATGTAAGGTATGTTTGTTCAGTGAGTGTGTAAAGTAAAGCCCCTCCCCTTAAATTAAATCATATTGGTATAGAAAAGAACCAATCAGGGAAGAGACAGTCCATATGTTCAGGGATGGTTCACAGCCATTCCACTTAGTGGTTTCAAATGAAAAATACAAACCATATTATATGAACAGTAAACAAAGCATGGATCAATACATTTATTCATATTATTATGAACTATTTATCGACTTTTTGTAAAGCTCACGTGCATTTTAAGTTCACAGCAAACAAAGATAACCATAATTGGCTTTGTCAAGAGACTCCCAGTTCCAGCTCCAGTTTATACTTAAGCTCTTTCACAGAGGAGAATCAAACAGAGGTATCTTCTAATGTTGCGCTCAGCTGGTGTCGAGCGCTGGTGTCGAGGACTTATAAAAAAATAGTTCACCATTAACGCCGCGAGAGAACAGCACGTCGCTGCCCTCTCCTAATTTAACTTAACTGCAGCTAGTAACTGGATGTAACTAGTAACAAGTAACTTAACTGTCACTGGATTTAACTGTAACTAGCAAGCACTTGGGCGCAACAGAAGACCCATTTAAAAGCGACCTCTGTTAGGTTCTTCTCTGTGGCTCTTTGGAGCTCTGTAGCAATAAAAACAGGTACTCAAGTGACACTGGCTGCCAACATTACAAGCTGGTGCAGGAGGTGGGGCTTTACTTTACACTCTCATTAAATGAAGTGCAATAGGTTTGTTTGCTTGGTAAATTCGTTGCAACCAAAACTTTGCACAATGTGCAAGGAATGGATATGTTTTTTTATTGATTCTATCAACTTTTGATATAACCGAGTTCTAAACAGTGTTAAATTATTCATACAAATACTGCCATAGAGCTTTGTTTCTTTGGCCAATTGTTTGCACCTGAACCTTAAGTAATTAAATTGATCCTATCAACTTTGGATGTAAACAGCGATGAGTTATAAACTGTCTTAAATATTGTAATTCTTAATTTTTAATCAAATGAGTATGTTTCTTATTATTGTTGTTTTCTAGGTGTCTTTGGAGCCACTATTCTAGCAATACTTGATGGAAACTATACACATTATGGGGTGTGGAGATTCATATTCAGTTTCAACCCCATGTTTTCAGCAACTTCAGCTCTAATTCACCTGTTCATCATTATGTACTTAAATGGCACATGTCTCCATTGTGAAAATGAAAATACTATTTGTAACAGTAAGTAAAGGTACATTTTCTTCGTCCCACACACAATAATTATAATGTACAAATAGCTGGTACAGCTGTTAGTTTTGACAGTGTCAGTTGCTTTTTTTATTTATTTTTGTGGTTTTGACCACACTACAAATGCTCCCATATAAACATAATGAACGATCATTTGTTTACATTTCCAATTTCATTCAAGCAACCAGAGGGTAATTAGCTTGACAAACGGATACGCAGTAAAATCATTGCTCGGAATCGAACAGTTGTCATGTGTTGACTTCTAAATGAAAATAATTATGATACAGTATTATAGAGATATTTTATTTATGATTTGTTTAAACTTGAAGGTCACTTCCAGTAATATTGAGATTATTTGCTTAAGTTCTTTATAAACAACTAGAAGAACCCGTGGCTTCGCTCACGATTAAAATTAAACATTCACTAACACCCATGAATTATATAGTTTTGCTTTCCCATTTATTTTTCTTATTGTAAAATCTAATGTATCTACTTCTTTGAACATATCAAATGTACTTCCATAAAGCAAAAGTTTTTAGAAATTCGCTCTTAGTACGCAGGTCTGCTACGACGGGGGTATTATATTCCTGCATAAAGTGCCTGTACATAAAAATGTGACCGTATCCAACGCCCCACCGACAAAGCCCCAAATGGTGTTGCTACCTGGGTAGGCTCATGCCCAATATCGGCGGTTCTTCCTCTTGCAAGTGCGTTTTGCTTGTGTCGGCTGTCCAGTCGATCATGCTATCAGGTAAAGAGGATTGCGCTCACACACTCAAGATGCCAATTTACAGAGACGAACGCCGAGAAGCATTTATGGTTGTTTCCACGGTACCTGAGCTTGCCCTGATGATGATCATGGGACACAATATAAGGAACGGCACCCTTGGCTTTTTCGACGGCACTTTGAATCTGCTCGCATATGTTACCCTTAATTAAAACTTTATTATGCACCCCCGTCGCAGCAGACCTGCGTATTAGAAATCCTATTTCTTTCCTTCATGAAGGCATACGTGTTAGAGGAACCAAAGAAGATAGCTTGAAATTTTATACACTGTAAAAGGTCATTTTCTTAAGGTTTTAGGGTCTACCTTGAACAAAAAATTACAATGCCACTCCAGCAATTATTAAAAAGTGCTGTCTTACGTTTTTAGACTCTATATTGAGCAAAACGTTTGAATGAGCTCCCGGCAATTTTTTTAAAGTGCTGTAGGTAAAATTAATTCTTTACAGTAGCACACTCTTCCTCTTTAAATAGCAGTTAGTTGTCATAAAAAAAGTCCTTAAAGTATAAGTGATCAGTGATCACTGGAGTCCTTCAGTAATCAGTTATTTATTTTATGTTATACTACATATCAGCATTTTATATAGTGTATTGCATTTTGAAAAAATACAAAAGTCTAATTCATTGACCACCTGGCACCAAGTGACAAATCTTCATTTTAACAAATACAGTTAAATAGCAGAAAGAAATACCATTAATTTACATCACCTGTTTTAAATTTTACTTTCATATGTTTTGTTAGTAAACAAATCTAACTCAAATTCTTTCAAAATCCCTGACATGGGTACCTTTAAGACGGTTCCAGGGCTAAGCCCTGAAAGTTATCACGAAATTGAAGGTGTATAAACCTACTCCATGAAATTCTACATGTATGTACCAAGTTTCGTGGCCATCGGTCCAGCGGTTTCTGAGTTTATCCGTGCCAACTAAATATATATATATATACCAACATCCTCTTTTATACTTATAGATATTTCTTGTGATGAATACTCCATCATCTTGCAGGTGATGATGTTAAATAATTACAGATAGTTCAGGTTGATATGGAACATCGTTACTACAACCACAGAACTTCACTTAGGACCAAAATAATTGTTAAGAATATATTCTTTAATAATATAGATTTTTTAAATAATTACAACTACTGTAACACATCTCAGTTGAACAAAATAAAAATAGTTTAACAAAAACCTTACAAATTGATATATTTAATCAACTTGATCGATCGCCTTAATACGGCTACTACGTAATTTAATTTTTAGATCATTACTCAAAAACAAACTTCATATTAACCATCACCTTAAACCCCAAGAAAATTGTATATCAAGTCGCCTTTGTCATACTTAAATTATTAGTAAAAATTAAATAATTATTACAGGCAACATAATATAAGAAATACTGTCACTAAAACTACTAACTCATAAATGAATGTTTAAAGTCTGTTTCAGTATATGTATTCTATGGTTTCAATTCCAATAATAACACATGGCTTTGCTTAAAAACTTGGTTTACTCTATTCAGCTGCTTTATTGAAATTTATATTTCAATGTAAATCTTATGGACAAATGCAAAACTTTAAGGTCGTTTAGGGCCGTTTCCTTCAGTCTAATCATTATAAATTTTATTTCCTGCAAAACTGCACGCCAAGTACTTTCCAACACCTTAATTATTCAAATCGGCCCAGTACTTTAGGAGGAGTAATGATCACAAAAAACCCCTAGTGTATTAAATAAGAATAGATTGCAATAAAAGCAATGTGGTCAATTATTTAACAATAATTGTTTTAGGTTTCATGTAGGCCTATGAAATTATCCAAAAACAATTCAAACATGAAAATTTTGTTTCGATCTATATTTGTAAAGCACTTAAATCTTTGTTATGGTAAATGCACTAAATTGTAAGTTCTAATTGTCTTAAGGACAATAAACCCCAACAGGAAGTGTGGCACTTTATTTTAGCAATGAAGATGCGGGGTCAAAAAGACCTATCACATAAGAATAATGTAATTTGCACTTTTCATTCAAAACTATAAGGCTTGGAGTAGAATTATTTTTAGAAGACTTCTAATATATAATTACGTAAGCGAAATTTTTGTGCATAAATTGTGGACGTTTGGCAAGTTGCAGGATGATGGGAGAGGGCTCAAATTATAAAGGTCTTTATGCCAAGGACTCAGGAAAAATACTGGAATTCCATTAAACTTATTATAAAATGATAAAAAAAAAACATAAAATATCTACCATTAAAAAGCATTTGGATCTAAAAATGTCTGCTTTATTTGCAATAAAATCATTTGGTGCTGTTGCTTCGTTCAAAACGTGGGCTATGTGGTGGATATAAAAGCCAGTTTATAATTATGTTAAATCTAGGTTACATACCTTCCGTCCAAACAGTTCTGTTGTATATATATATTGTAATTATACAATATGCATATTTCGAGATATAATTATCTCATCATCAGGTATATACAAAAAACGTTAATTATTCATTGCTTGTCAATCTAAAATTTTTAAAAAACAATTTCAACACTTATAATACACGTATTGACACATATGAATAATAATAATAATACGCAAAAGAATAATGAATAAGTTATAATTATGGTATTTTGTACTATAATAAAGAACAGCTGTTTTGATTTAAATTTAAATATTGTAACGTGCCTTCAAGAGGCCTAGGTAAAGTTCAAAGTCACTCAAAGTTGACCGGTGAAAGTTCGGATGTCGAGAAATAATACATAAGTTCCAAAATAACAAAGTAATATTCCAACATTCATTTAAATATCACAAATACATCACAAAGCTTCATTAGGCATAAACATTTTAATATTTGTATGAAAATAAACCTTTATATGATAAGGTCAAAAGTTGGCAAAATGCCGGAGCGATTCATAAAAAATGCAACAAGTTTCTTTGAAAATTCAAATTAATTCAACAGACAAATAAAGTTAAGTTATAACCATATTTAAGACTTTACTACAAGTTAACATAGGCCTACAGTGAAATAAAAAAATTTAAGTATCGAGGCAAAATATTCAAAATTACAAGTTACGAAAAACTGACAAGAAACATTAAAATACAAAATTCAAATTGTTTATTTCTTTTACATATAATTATTAATTAATTAGTCCTAATGAATATTTTGACTGCATAATAAATTTAATTTTTTAAGACCAAAATATAGAATGGGCTTAAAGATCTCACAATTTCATCACCCTCCTATATTCAACCCTAGTCGTGACTAAAAAGTGAATTTTACTTTAATTACAAGCAAAATCGAAACTAGATCATTGAAATTCACTTACCCAGCAGTAATGGTTATTTAGTTCATGACGACGAAAATAAGGTGAGCACTAACTACATAAACAAGATAGGAACTTCTTGAAGAAAACATTTTCGCTGACGAAATAACCTCGCTGTCTGACGTTGGTCCCGTGTCCTGCGTTCGACTGACAAATCAGTCTGCGTCCAGACACTGGATTTCGCTCGCTCCAGTCGAGACATGAACAGTAGTGTTCGTCGGTCCGGAGTCCGGAGTCTTCACTCTCTCTCCCCCCCCCCCCCCCTTGGAACCGTTCCTTCGTTGACCTTCGCTCGGTTTAAAGCCCACGGCGAACTGCTTGACTGAGTGTCGTGTTGAAAATCTTTTAACACGGCACAATATTCCCCTATTTAGGGGCTTTAAACCCCTTCAAGCCACTTGTGTTTTGACAAAGCTATGTTTTGCTATTTCTAAAAACAAATAGGCTTTCAATCAGTATCGATGTTTAGAAATCACCTGCATGATAACGATTCTTTTTAAAGCTTTAATATAAAGTATAAATAGATGAGAAATCTACTTTATATGCAAAAAAATATTTATACATGACAAGTTGACGTAACTTTGTTTTTCTCTCATAAATAGTGAGTAAAAATATTCATTGTTTTGAGTTGAGTGCTTGGCTGGACCCTTGTCTTAAACAATAATATAGCAAAAATATATCTTTTTCACATATAAAATGTAGGTTCATTGATTGCTATTTTCTCTATTTCAGTTACGGATCCATTCCACTTCCTTGAACCAGGGGTAAAATCTGAAAATCCTCATGGAATAAACAGCTTCCTCATTTTTCTGGCGATAGACTTCTTAATATATTCAGGTCTTGTCCTTTTGGTCGAATACGAGATTGTGAAGAAAGTTAAATTTCTCATTATGTCTCATTGGATGAAACATGGTGAAAGCAATTGTGAAGATGATTCTGACGTAATGATAGAAAAAGACGAGGTGCTTTCAAGTCTTAAACTAGGAGGTGAGCAGTTCTTACCACCAATAATTTCAAAAGACAAACTTGAAAATTATGGAAGAAAAACTTTAATATATTTCTCATACAGTATAAAAGATTCATATAAGTTGATTGATCCATGATGTTAGACTTGTCTGAATGTTTTGAATGGTTCTATGTATACCTGGTGTAAGTGAATGCCTCACATGAACAGTGGCGAACCTGGGCTGGGGGCCCTAGGCTGGGCGGCCCTGGGCTAGGCGGCCTTGGGCTGGGCAGCCCTAGGCTGGGCGGCCCTAGGCTGGGCGGCCCTAGGCTGGGCGGCCCTGGGCTGGGCGGCCTTGGGCTGGGCGACCCTAGGCTGGGCAGCCCTAGGCTGGGCGAGGCTGAGCGACCCGAGCTTCCGCTTGAGGTGCCAGGGGCGAGCTAGTTTGAAGAGCGGGTTTCCTGGACAGCAAGCGTAAAATTCCTTTTATTGTTACTGTCTCATTGTATAATTGGCAGCATGGGGAATGGCAGATGGCAACTAATAAGTGTTGAAGAGGACAAATACCTTGTTTCAGCACTGTGAATCATTTATTTGTTCTCCAGTAATCCAATAATCGAGTTTTTTAAGTTTGGAAAATTTTTAGTTGTCTGATGAAGGAATTCAAGTCCCCTTGACTAAAACTTTTTAGTTGCCAGATGTTCAAGTTCCCTCTCACAGATTTTGATGGCTTCAGATTCAGTGAAAACACACCTAAAAATGCAATTGCCCCCCTTGACACATAGTTTTTTTCACAAGACTACGAGTCTTGGAGCTTGGGTTGTAGTGGGGGGGGGGACGGTGGCAAGTATGATCCTTGCACATGAGCTGAAAATCTAATGCCACAGCATTTGACTTCAACTGGTCTGTGAATGATTATAAAAAAGTATCTTCACCGTAAATATTGATATATAGTTGCAATGTTACTGTTGCAACCACAAACAAAATCTTTTAAAGTTCACGGTACATTTTTTCTTTCACAACTTAATAAAAGCTAGTATTTTTTTTTAATATATAGATTTGCTACCCAAAACATCAATTCTTCAAGTGTACGACTTGGGCAAGAAGTATAGCTGCAAGACGACGGCTGTTCATGGAGTGACGTTTCAAGTCGGCCTCGGCGAGTGCTTCGGGCTTCTGGGGGTCAACGGGGCCGGAAAAACAACCACCTTTAAAATGCTCACAGGAGAGGAAATCCCCAACAAGGGGGATGCCCACATACACGGACTGAGTCTCACCAAGGACAAATCTAAGGTTGGTTGATTTCTGAATGCAGTACAATTTATGAGCATTTTTAAATAGTATGCTTCACAACTAGGGTCGAAAGAAATTAAGGTTATTGTGCAGGCTGATTGAGACGAAGTCAAAAATATGAAATGATTGAGAGCTGCGAAACTTTTTCACCTGAGACGCAAACACAATTTTCACCACTCTACACAATGAAATAAACACTATATAACATTTAACATGTTCGCTACCTATGTCACCTATGGGTGTCACAGTCGGCCCATTTCACCGACCAATGCTGTTGATCCGAGCGTGCATTATAGACCAAGATAAGTGAAGTTGACTTTCCCACAGACTGACGGATCAGCGTCCAAGCTAACCAAAGAACTATCAGAATCACTTTCACAGTAAAATTCCTGGTCAGATTCACTATAAGCACCTCCAAAAATGATTTAGACATGTTTTCTTTTTACATAACTCATGAAAAACAGTCAAACAAAACAATAAACAAGAACACGACTGCACATGTGCTTGGGCAGCGTGCTACACGCTACTGGTCAACTTCAGGCTCCCAAATAAAAAGGAAAGAAATATCCCTCCGTGGGAAAAATCTGCCATCATATTCACCCCTGCAGATCCCCAGACAAACCAAAATTCAATTTTCTAGCCCAATTCATAGTAAGAGATGTATAAAGTTGCGTTTATTCGTATCGACAACAAGTGACATCAGGCCACAGAAGAAATCTGGTGCATCACTCATTGGTGACGTCTGTCAGTGTAATGGACATTTCCCAATGCTGTTGGTAGCAAACAAGTTAAAATCTGAATATTTATTTGACACACTTGAAAACAAAACTTTGAAATAATGAGCAATATAACTTCTTTTCATGGTTGATAAGCAACGACAGCAATGAGAATCATATAATTGCCACTAGTTTGTCGTTGGAACTCATTGAATGCCATGTAGTTAGGTGACGTTCACATGTTGATTTAAGCAAAAACAATCAACTGACCTTCAGGCCTAGGGCTGAAAGCTTTCAATTAACTGTCAAATGTGAACAATGTTGAAAATTACCGTATAGAATTTTTTGGAAATTTATAATTTTTTGAGAACAATAACTTTTTACATTAAATTATGGAGAATGAATTGATATTGTTTCATGAATCGGATTATTATAGTGAATATCTTTAATCATGTTGCAATATCAGCTTTTTTAACAAATTTGTTGTTAAGTTTCATAAGATTATAAGCACATCAAATAAAAAGCAAAGATAAATAGATATGCCTTTTATCATTTCACTAGAATAATAAGGTGGATTAGTAAAATTAATTAAGTAGTGTTTCCTTTTGAGAGTAAATAAATTTATCTCTTTCCAGTTCCTGTCCCATATTGGTTACTGTCCCCAGTTTGACCCTATTAGTCCGATGTTGACTGGGAAAGAAATGCTCACTATCTTCGCTCTTCTTAGGGGAATCCCTCAGCAAGAATGCAACTTGGAGGTTTGCAGATGGATTCAAATACTCGGTTAGTTGAAACACTGGCAAAAATTATATAATATAGGTGCAATCATAAAAACACGAAATCTGGTTTTTCTTTGGCTGAATACTCATCTAAACAAAAAAGACTAATACTTCATTCTTAGTATAAAACCTATTTATGTTAAGTTTTGTTTTGTTGATGTTGGACCTAAAATTATATATATATATACAATTGACTATTGATAGCTTGAATTATTTTCGATTCCCCAATGGAAAATCCAGTCTAAGTTGCGTCTAAAATAAAAACCATGCGTAACTTGAAGTAATTTTAGGTAATACAATATTTTGCCTCTGTAAATGAAAGCAATGCAAAAATTACCTCTATGCTTGAAGTTCAGTTGACAGCTCAATTTAAACTTAGACTTTACCTCTGTAAGTGGACTTTTACCTCTCCATCCAAAAGTTTACTAGACGGACCTCTGTAAGTCAAAACCCTGGCGTACAGGCAGCAACGTGTCAATGAGTCATACCTGGTCCAACCTCACTTGTCTTTACCTCGGTAACTCCATTTTCATACGGTTTACCTCTCTATCTCAAATTTAGCTCAAATTACCTCTGTAAGCTGAAATTAACTAATAATTACCTCTATAACTCCAACTAAGAGTTATAGAAAGTAAAACTATATGTAACTTGAAGAAAAATTCCGATAGTATTTTGAGTTATCAAGAGTCGGTTGTATATGTACAGTAACTTAAATTCCAGGGGACTGTGATTTTTCTTGAAATTGTAATTCATCTAGGACTAAAAAACTCAAACCATGGATAACGGGGGACTTAATTCGTCAAATTAGATTAAGGGATAAACTGAATAAGAGAGTTAAAAAACAACCTTTTAATTATGAACTATTTAATTACTACCGAGAACTTTAAACAAACTCTTAATAATAACCTAAAGCAAACAAAACGTAATTATTACCGATCAAAACTAAACGAATCCACAACAAATCCGAAAAATTTTTGGGGGATAATTAATGAATTAGCAGGTAGATCAAACAAAAAGGATTCTTTTCCAATTGAAAAATATACCTCCAGTATTCAACCCTTAACTTATGCATCACAGAAAAAAGTAGCCGATGATTTTAATATTTTTTTTGCTAACGTAGGTAAAGAATTGGCTGATGCGATTAGCTGCAATGGGGACTCAGTTCTGAACGACTCTGACTATCGACTAAACAGCACTTTTACGCTTCAACCGATCACTGCACTTGAATTGCGACGTTACGTTTACAGTTTGCGGGGAGGGTCGGCACCGGGCTATGATGGTATCTCGGCCGACGTCCTAAAAAATAACTTTGACACACTTTGTTATCCACTGCTCCATATAGTAAACCATAGTTTCATTTCAGGTGTTTTCCCAGATTGTTTTAAGTTAGCTAAAGTTTTTCCATTATATAAATCGAACGACATCACGAACAAGAATAATTTCCGGCCAATCTCTTTGCTCAGCGTTTTTACTAAAATAATTGAGAAGGCAGTGAAAGATCAATTAATTTTTTATCTACAAACAAATAATATTCTCAGCGAGCACCAGTACGGGTTTCGTCGGGACAAAAATATTTCAGATGCTTTGTTTGATATTAATAAAGAATTGAATCACGTGATTTCAGATAAAAATCACCCACTATTAATTTTTTTAGATTTGAAAAAGGCATTTGATTATGTAGATCGTTCAAAACTACTTGGTAAAATGGAAGAAATAGGTATACGGGGCAATGCCTTCGCTTGGTTCGCAAGTTACCTTTCACATAGATCACAGTATGTTTCTATATTTGATATAAGTAGCGATAGAATGCCAGTAGACTACGGGGTGGTCCAAGGCAGCAATCTTGGGCCAGTACTTTTTTTAATATACATCAATAACATCTCAAAATTAAATTTATTTGGAAAATTATTTTTATTTGCAGACGATAGCCTCATTTTCCTCCAGGGAAAGACCTGGCCCGAGGTAAAAGAAAAGGCTATGCATGATCTTATGATAGTAAAAAAATGGTTAAGTCAAAATGTTCTCTCCTTAAATGTTTCCAAAACAAAGTTCATGCCAATATCTATAAACAAGAATACAGATTACAATTTAGATTTAGAACCTCATCATTCACGACTGTGACGATTACCGTAGTACTGTTTGTAAATGTGATTTTATAGAAAAGGTAAACTCATATAAATATTTGGGTGTATTTTTTGATGAGCGATTAAAATGGAACGATCACATTTTTTATTTGAGAAATAAAATCCGAAAATTTATTTTTGCTTCCAAACAAATGAATGAAGTTTTAAAATTTAAGGAATTAAAGATGGCTTACTATGCCTACGTTCAATCTTTGTTGTCATTTGGTATAATAGCATGGGGCGGGTGTTATAAAAGTATACTAGAACCTTTAAATGTAGCTCAAAAATCTGTCTTAAAAATGGGGTTTGGGAAATGTAGACGATACCCAACTGACACTCTGTTTGCAGAAATATCTGTCTTTACAGTTCGTCAATTATACCTAAAGAGTATTTTAATTAATATTTTCAAAAACCATGGCATCATTTTTCAAGAAATCTCACAACACTAGATATTCTTCAAAAATTGGAATCACGGTTTTGCCAATTAATTACACCTTTTCCACGACTAACTCATTTTACATCTCACACATAGTTTACCGCAATATTTGTAACTTTTTTAGTAACCTTAAGATTTTTGAATGTCCCTCCCTAAGTTTGTTTAAAATCCGAGTAAATGAATTTATCTTCAGCTCAGGTACGGACAACGCCGGTGCTATCATCACGGCCGATTACAGACGCGTCTGACCCGACCTTTGCACCTACTGTTTCCCCCCCCCCCTCCCGACCGCACCTCTCTCTCCTGCTTGCCGGCAGGATTCAGGATAGTTATTTCCCACCAACTTTTACTCAAGTTTTTTTTATTTTAAGTTCTGAGTTTAGTCAAGAATTTTTTCATAAAACAGATATAGCAACTTTTAAATTCCCTACCGTACTTCAACCTCAACTATTCTTATTAACATTTTTTTAATTATTCCCAATTTTGTGGTCTTAGTTATAATTTGTAAAGCAACCCAGCGGACGCACAGGCAGTACCTGCCTATGTCTGCTGATTTCCTTATCTTTCATTTTCACTAAAGGCTACAACAATTATGTATATTTTAGTTTAGTTTATTATTTATAAACGATTTATGTTTACAAGCATTTTGTTATTTTTCATGTCAGTAGCTTAAGTTTGTATGGGAATAAACTTTTCTTTCTTTCATTCATTCATTCATTCATTCTTTGAGTTACATATTATTTGATATGGGAATAGTTTGAGTTATAGAGGTATTTTTAGTTAAATTTGACTTAAGTCACGGCTACAGTCACGAAAAATATTGCGTTTCTACCTGCATCTCCCATAAGGTTGATGTTAACTTTTAAATTCAGTACAGCCTCAACCACTAACCAAAATCATTAATTTAATATAATTTAAAATAATCTAACGATTTCAGTGAGCAGAATTTCAATATCACATTTAGAATAATTAATTTATTTAATTTTTTTAAACCAAACAAAAAACTAAATCAAAATTCTCCTCACTGGAATTGTAATATAATTTTTTGTTCTTTCAAAAATGGGCTATAAATCAACGAATTTGGTTGTGCGGTTGACGCTGTAACGAATTTGAAAGTTAGCATTGGTCTTATGTGAGAAGTAGGTAGTCGCGCAGGACTGGAGCCCCCTCTTAAAGAAGTAAATTTGAGCTAAGTTTGAAATCTAGTGGTAAATAAATGAAAATTGAAGTTACAGAAAAAAAAATTACATTGGACTAGATATGACTGATTGACATTTTGCGACCTGTACGCCATATTTTTGATTTACAGATTTCTTTTCAGAAAACTTTGAGATATAGAGAGGAACTTCGACTTGAGGAATTGTGCAAGTTAAATTCATATTAACTGATCTCAAGCTTAAACTTATCTGATGTAGGTATTGCAATATGAAAGATCCTTGATTTGCTTTTTCCAGACCCGCTTTTCTCCATTCATTGATTTTTAAACTACACCCCTTTTTAAAAATATATATATATATTGTAATCGCCGTTCTAATAGCCGTCTGTTGGCAGGCCTGCAGCGGTACGCGGACCGGCGCTGTGGCACGTACAGCGGCGGCAACAAGCGCAAGCTGAGCGCGGCGCTGGCATTCATCGGCGGCCCAGCCGTCGTGTTCCTGGATGAGCCAACCTCCGGCGTGGACCCGGTGGCTCGGCGGCGGCTGTGGGACATCGTGGCCGGCTGCCAACAGACGGGCCAGGCCGTCGTGCTCACCTCTCACAGGTACACTCGGCACTCGTATGGAAACATTTGGATCAATTGAGGACCTTAAAACAAAGGAGTTCATTTTTGTTTTGTGTCTACACCACAGAATTTTACAGAATTTGTTGAGGTACACAGATGCTTTTAAGGGAAAGCAGTCCAAACCCCTGAGCAGTCCCCCAGTTTGAGGGCGTGCCGGGAATCGAATCTGCGACCTCTTGTCCGAAGTCCAAGACTCTAACCATTAGCCTAGCAACATTCCCGTTTTGTTATCAAGCGGGATTTTACTTCAAATAAAGCTTAACGTTATTTAAAAAGTGTGTCGCGAGCAGCAAAATTAAAAATTTAGAAAATTAGGTGGAGGCTTGAATATTATTTAATTGTATGAAAACCATTATAGGATAGTTATGAACTTAATCATTTATATAGTTATTGAAGCGTTTGAAGTGGAACTAAAATTTTATTACATGTCAAAAATTTATCTTATAGAAAGAGCTGCAATTGCTAGAAAGAAGGAAAAGAAAGAGAATTGGTTCTTTTCATTGGTACTTAATATCATATGTGACCACTTATCTAGAAAACACTGTAAAACACACCTCTACTATAAAATCAACCTCCTGTTGTGATAAAAAAAAACTCTTGTAATGATAATTTCGAGCCCAACTGTATCATCGCCAGAGGCGGATTTGGAAATTTGCCGCCCCTGGGCTATCCAGATTTTGCCCCCCTCCATGAACACACGCTATATGTTGCAGCCCATTGTATTCTCATCAAAACGAAATTTTGGGCAGACTCCGCAAGGCAAGAGAGCTCCTGTACTAACAATTCAAAAAGAGGGATTTGTTTCCTTGACTTTTAGCAAGCCGCGCGGCAAGTCTGTATCACTTCCTCAGTCCTTTTAGCCTGTTTAGATTAGGGGGTTGCTCGCGCGGGCGATCAGGTATGTTGCGATGAAGCCGCGACCGACCGCTTAGTGCGAACATTAAATTCGTCGCTGATACAGACACTAACACATTGTTGTTTCTGCAGCGCTACTGCAAGTCGCTTCTAAACACGTGACCACCCCGTGCGAGCAACCCGCCTGGTGTAAACGGGCCTTTACCGCACTGTCTCTTTTGATCTTCCTAGTATCGTGCCTAGCAGTGCCGCAAGGTGCTTGAGGCGTTCACGCCAAGCTTGCCAAATTGCACTAAAACTGGACTGAACCAACAGAACAGGAGCGGCGGCCGCGGCGTGGAGCGCGTGGTTGGTCGGGAAGGTGTAGCAACCCAGCAAGCTCACCTGACGGCACCGGCGCGGCGGGTGCGGCAACTTCAAACAATACCGCCATCCGCTATGAACGCCACTATCCCCAGAGCTGACGGCTGACAACTTGGGGGCAAACTCGATCGCGTCTCGAAATCCCGTGATCTGTTTTCGGGAGTACTTGTGTCAAAAATACATACATCTTACAAACACTAATGACAGTGCAATGATGAATTTTTTTGTTTGCACTTTTTTAATTTTTCCTTCCTCTAAAATTTGCCGCCCTCCAAATTCTGCCGCCCTGGGCTATAGCCCTTTAAGCCCATATGTAAATCCAGCCCTGATCATCGCCTGTATCGTTTGATAACTTGCTATGTGTTGTAACCGTGTGTGATTGTCCCAGTATGGAGGAGTGTGAGGCCCTGTGCTCCCGGCTCACCATCATGGTCGGCGGACGAATGAAGTGCATCGGCAGTCCAAACTACCTCAAGCACAAGTTCGGCCAAGGCTACACAGTCAAAGTCAAAATGAACTCATCCGTCAACCGAAGGGGATCTTTGGACTTACTGAAGTATGACATAAGCACCCAATTTAAGGGCATCATCCTCAAAGATGAACATTTGGTAAGTGTGTGTTTTTATAGTGTGCAGGATGTGTTTCGGTTGATTCTAGGATATCCAGTCTAAGATGGAGAAGCTCGAGTGTTTACAAACAAAACCGGATGATTCTGGATTTTTAAAGGTGAGAAAGAAATAATAACAGATGATCAATCTGTTATATTCTAAACCAAAATTCTTCACCTAATTATTGATTGTTATTCAAAGAGCAAAACATTGTTTTCAATAATTTAGCTTAATAGTTTTCAATAATAGTGTAATCACATGACTCTGTTTACTTCCACGTCATTGATACTTTCCTCTCCTGCTCGGCCAGACCTCAAACTCAAGTGTCAACCATCGATGTAAATAAATACAACTGGATAGCGTGCTCCCCGTAAGGCTCGTGTAGTGATTTCCGAGCCAACACAGCTGTGCGTTGGGGTTGCGGCCAGGCCGAATTGAAGGGGCGTTGGGGGGAAATAGCGCGAAACTGTATTGTTAACTGTATTGAAACCGCACGGATTTGGGAGCAGTTTTACGAGTAAAGCTTGCTATAATCGCTATAACTATTAAGTAATTACAAATAATATTTAACTAGACGATCAGTACAAGTTGGCTGGCAAAAGAGGCATTCTCCCATCGCCCCTGCAAAACTTAAACGCAACCTCAGCCGGCGGCTCGCGTTGCGGGCCTGAGTTCCCAATCCAGTGTACTTATTGACATCGATGGTGTCAACATGTTGCTCACCAAGCACCAGGAATGTTAGTTTAGTGTGTTTTTGGAGTTCTAATATTAGTTTAGCACTATTGGCAAAAACATACATGTAACCATCTTCAGACACATTCATTTGCAGTGCTTGATTTGAGGTAAACCACCACAGAACAGCAATGCGATACCTTTTTCTTGAGTATTCGATGTTAACTAAACTCAAGCCATCACTTTGAATTGATTAGAGTAGCTTTGCTGTAAGATATGATCACATGTAATCATTGTTAGCAACATCACCCCCATAGAAGACAATCGTTGCTGATTTCGGTGTCTGAGATTTGGCTGGACAAACAAGGCTGGATATGAGGGGCTCCACTGTTTTTCAGTTTTCTATTGGTCTTATTAGATGAGATAATATCTGCATATTGCAATCATGTAAAATAATTCCAATAAACTCAGCAATAAGGCTGAGACGATTTAATTTTAAATCTCAATATTTATTTATAATCTTTTGACCCTTAAGTTGGCATACCAATTTAACTTTCTCTATACTTTCATTTCCTGAGCAGCTACCTTACATACAGGCCTCTTAAGGTGGGTCTATTGAATTAGGTACTGCCCACACTGTTCAGTTCGGTTCTAAAATTTAATGCATGAAATATACCTCTGAATTCCTAATTTATAAATTTATAACGACCACAATAAATTACAGATGAAGGTTTCAAGTAACTGCATTCCTTAATTTCAACTAAGCTGTCCAGCACTAATAAAAAATAAGTAGGACTAGAAGAACCCGTGGCTTCGCTCACGATTAAAATTAAACATACACTATCACCCATGAATGATATAGTTTTGCTTTCCCATTTATTTTTCTTGTTGTAAAATCTAATGTATCTAATGTATCTACTTCTTTGAACATATCAAATGTACTTCCATAAAGCAAAAGTTTTTAAAATTCGCTCTTAGTACGCAGGTCTGCTACGACGGGGGTATTCTATTCCTGCATAAAGTGCTTGTACATGAAAAATGTGACCATATCCAACGCCCCACCGACAAAGCCCCAAATGGTGTTGCTGCCCTGGGTAGGCTTATGCCCAATATCGGCGGTTCTTCCTCTTGCAAGTGCGTTTTGCTTATGTCGGCTGCTATCAGATGAAGAGGATTGCGCTCACACACTCAAGAGGCCAATTTACAGAGACAAACGCCGAGAAGCATTTATGGTCGTTTCCACGGTACCTGAGCTTGCCCTGATGATGATCATGGGGCACAATATAACGAACGGCACCCTTGGCTTTTTCGACGGCACTTTGAATCTGCTCGCATATGTTACCCTTAATTAAAACTTTATTATGCACCCCCGTCGCAGCAGACCTGCGTATTAGAAATCATATTTCTTTCCTTCATGAAGGTATACGTGTTAGAGGAACCAAAGAAGATAGCTTGAAATTTTATTCACTGTAAAAGATCATTTTCTTAAGGTTTTAGGATCTACCTTGAACAAAAAATTACAATGCCACTCCAGCAATTATTAAAAAGTGCTGTCTTACGTTTTTAGACTCTATATTGAGCAAAACGTTTGAATGAGCCGTCCCGGCAATTTTTTGAAAGTCCTGTAGATAAAATTAATTCTTTAAAGTAGCACACTCTTCCTCTTTAAATAGCAGTTAGTTGTCATAAAAAAAAGTCCTTCAAGTATAAGTGATCAGTGATCACTGGAGTCCTTCAGTAATAAGTTATTTATTTTATGTTATACTACTATGGAGTTGTGTATTGCACTTTGAAAAAATGCAAAAGTCTAATTCATTGACCACCTGGCACCAAGTAACAAATCTTAATTTTAACAAATACAGTTAAATAGCAGAAAGAAATACCATTAATTTACATCACCTGTTTTACATTTTACTTTCATATGTTTTGTTAGTAAACAAATCTAACTCAAATTCTTTCAAAATCCCTGACATGGGTACCTTTAAGACGGTCCCAGGGCTAAGCCCTGAAAGTTATCACGAAATTGAAGGTGTATAAACCTACTCCATGAAATTCTACATATATGTACCAAGTTTCGTGGCCATCGGTCCAGCGGTTTCTGAGTTTATCCGTGCCAAATATATAAATCTAGAGGCACGGTCGTGTCTCGTCGCCAAGTCCACCAGCAGACGACGAATGAACGACGTGAGTGACTATATTAACAGCGCAGATTAGGAGCCGATTTTTCACTTTTCAAAAAAGAAAATTAGAGCCTTAATTTGAGACAAATTTGCTTCAACATAATAAACCGGCCAAAAAAACGTCAAAAAACACGACAGTTTCTTTTAAAGACTTCTAATAAGTTAGCAATAAATGTTTAAAGTGACCAAAAAAGTTACCGGTTTTGCACTTTTGAGCGAATCTTCCACCTCGTTTTGTTCAGACAGCCTTGCGACTTTATTCCTCATCAGAATTGAATGAAACTTCACACTCACTCCTATTTTTTCTCGTAGTAGTGCCTTTTGATAGTCTGAACAAAGTTTGAAAGCACTATATATTAAAACTAGTAACTTTTAAAATTTTCATTTCAAATCTTCGATGACATTTAAAACGTAAACAAGCTTAGTCCACGAAGAAACGATTTCGTCAGTAAAACGTTGATCAGCTGGTAAGTTTAAAAGTTATGAAGAGGACGGTAGGACAGGAGATACGCTAGACTTGTTTAATTTATTAATTTTTTTATTTATATGTAGGCCTGCCATATATTTCAAGCGGTGCTCCAGGACTAACCAAGGATGCTCCAGTGTGACACTCCGGGGGGGTATTGGATACCCCCCAAGGCGAGGGGGGTTCCCCCGGAAATTTTTGGAAATTTTGGAGGAAAAGGGTTAATTCTAGTTAATTTTTCAGTTCAAGCAGATCTATTTTGTGTCCAGATTATTGAGTCAAACTAATAAGTTTTAGTTCTTGACGGTATGTGTTTTTTGTGATGGTTGTTTCAATGTTATTCAAGTTTTGGCTACTCATCACTTTAATTACAAATAAAAAACAAGAAATTGTTTTAAATTGGAATATATTTCGGCTTCTTTTTATCTGAAGCCATCTTCAGCCATAGTAAATAAACAAACGTTTGACAATCATTTAGTCAAAAATCACATGTTTCAAAAAATAAATTTAAAATTCTTACCACTAATTTAATATTAAATAATAGTTATATATGTAAATGTGCTTAAATTACTGAAATTTTGTTAAGTTGTAAATTTAACCTAGATATTGATTATTTTTGACTTTTTGAAATTATCTGCAACTTCTTTAGTAATAAGAGGAATAAACATAGGTGGAATGGTGGCACTTGGTTGGGATATACAATTTCTATCCGTCACCATGCATGCAGCTTCTTTAAGTATTCTGCTCTTATAATTGTTTTCTTGGAATACTATTTTTGCTTCTGACCATTTTACTCTATGTCCCTCTTCATGTATATGTTCACTGAGTTTGGAGTAGTTTTGGAGCTGTTTGTTTATGCTGTTCTTATGCTCTTTTATTCTGATTCTTACTGGTCTTGATGTTTGCCCGTAGTAGTTTTTGTGACATTCGCAAGGGATCTGGTATACTACATTTTTTGTTTGTTGTTCTATGTTTTCTGGCTTCATCTTAGATACTTTACTCCTTAATGTTGAGTTGGTTGAGAAACTGGTTCTAATGTTAAATTTACTGTTTACCCGTCTTATTTTTTCGGATTTCCCTTTGATGTAAGGAATCACAACAGTAGCTATGGGTCTTTCTTTTATGGTGTTATCAAAATTGTTAGACATCTTTTTACTAGTTTTATTGAATGCTTTATGTATTATATCTAATGGGTAATCATTATTTTTTAACTCTTGATATATATTTTTTATTTCTGTTTGTTTATTCTCTTCATTAGATGATAATTTAAAAGCTCTAGTAAATAGACCCTGAGCTATTCCGATCTTGACGTGAGTTGGACTGTTAGATTTGAAATTTAAATATTTTCCTGTGTTTGTTTTCTTTCTATAGACTGACGTTTCGACACCATTTTCTGTTTTTTCTATTAAAACGTCTAGAAAAGGTAGTTTATTATTGTCCTCATATTCTACTGTGAATTCTATGGTAGGTCTTAGGTTGTTTAGATTAATATGAGGACAATAATAAACTACCTTTTCTAGACGTTTTAATAGAAAAAACAGAAAATGGTGTCGAAACGTCAGTCTATAGAAAGAAAACAAACACAGGAAAATATTTAAATTTCAAATCTAACAGTCCAACTCACGTCAAGATCGGAATAGCACAGGGTCTATTTACTAGAGCTTTTAAATTATCATCTAATGAAGAGAATAAACAAACAGAAATAAAAAATATATATCAAGAGTTAAAAAATAATGATTACCCATTAGATATAATACATAAAGCATTCAATAAAACTAGTAAAAAGATGTCTAACAATTTTGATAACACCATAAAAGAAAGACCCATAGCTACTGTTGTGATTCCTTACATCAAAGGGAAATCCGAAAAAATAAGACGGGTAAACAGTAAATTTAACATTAGAACCAGTTTCTCAACCAACTCAACATTAAGGAGTAAAGTATCTAAGATGAAGCCAGAAAACATAGAACAACAAACAAAAAATGTAGTATACCAGATCCCTTGCGAATGTCACAAAAACTACTACGGGCAAACATCAAGACCAGTAAGAATCAGAATAAAAGAGCATAAGAACAGCATAAACAAACAGCTCCAAAACTACTCCAAACTCAGTGAACATGTACATGAAGAGGGACATAGAGTAAAATGGTCAGAAGCAAAAATAGTATTCCAAGAAAACAATTATAAGAGCAGAATACTTAAAGAAGCTGCATGCATGGTGACGGATAGAAATTGTATATCCCAACCAAGTGCCACCATTCCACCTATGTTTATTCCTCTTATTACTAAAGAAGTTGCAGATAATTTCAAAAAGTCAAAAATAATCAATATCTAGGTTAAATTTACAACTTAACAAAATTTCAGTAATTTAAGCACATTTACATATATAACTATTATTTAATATTAAATTAGTGGTAAGAATTTTAAATTTATTTTTTGAAACATGTGATTTTTGACTAAATGATTGTCAAACGTTTGTTTATTTACTATGGCTGAAGATGGCTTCAGATAAAAAGAAGCCGAAATATATTCCAATTTAAAACAATTTCTTGTTTTTTATTTGTAATTAAAGTGATGAGTAGCCAAAACTTGAATAACATAATAAGTTTTAGGTAAATATACTGAGGTAAAATTTACTTTTGAAAAAACTTATAATCTGGTAAAAATTTATAAAAGTTTTAGAGCAAAATTTTGAATTTTAATGATTTGAGAAAAAAGTCATTTTTCTTTTTTGTGTTGTGACAGTGAAATTTTTACCATGGTAAATTTTGATAATAATTCATTACATGAAGCAAAACTTACAATTAATTTATTCTACTTCAATGATAAATAAAAATATGTATTTTATGCGAATGAAATACAACTTAAAAACAAAAGTACATGTATTATATAAGAATTTTTTCTTGTTTCTTCGTTTGCCGCAGCAAACTTGTTAATCTACAGGTTTAGTTCATTGTTTAATAAAAACTTACGCAATTTAAAAACTGACCGGGACATCAAGAAAACCGGCCAGGACACCGGGACAAGAATAAAATACCGGGATTGTCCCGGTCAAACCGGGACGTATGGCAGCCCTATTTATATGGTTAATAGGCTTATTTATACTCTTATTTCAGGGTTCTGTTGCATCGAAACTTATTTATATAACTATACAAATATATAAATTATAATGAATGTGTGTCTTATATATATTTTTTTGTTTTACCGATCCTAAACCTCTGTTCAAGATTCGAACCGTTTTAAATATCTGTTCAAAGAATGGTTTTCCATTACTAAATTACTAATTAGTCCACCTCTTATTGCCGGCCTGCTGAAACGAAAGGGTCTTTTTCATTAACAAAGTCATCGTCATAGTACCTCCAGTAAATACTCTAATCTCCTTGTTTGAACAGAAGCAATATCAGCTGTATGCGGAAAATTGGTCAGGTAAAAAAGTACAGATTCATACATTAGGATAACTATAATTAATGACTTCTAACACGTTTGGTTGCAGCCGCAAGTAGGCCTAATCTTACAAAGGTAGAAAACGGCATTACAACTCTTAAAAATTTTATATTTAAAGATGCGTTTACTCACAAACTGGGAAAAGTCAAAGATTATAGGCATAGCGCCGAATGTTTGATAAGGTCTATCATAAAAAATTCTAATTCAAGAATTATCCAAAGTTTGAGGGTTCACGATTTTGTCACAAAGTATGTCTTGGTGGTAGAGCGAGGAACATCGATCCCCAGGATCCCGGGTTTAAATCTCGCCAATAAATAATAGCAATTTGCTTTGTGATAATACCGAAACCTTTTGGGTGCATGCATATTAAACTGAATATTTGCAGTACATGTCCATTGAAACTGCTAATCCTAGTCCTAAGAATACCCGAACTGCCAAGGGCCCGTTTGCATCTAGCAAAGTTTAATTGAATATTGTACTTATAGGTTCAACACATGAACAGCTGTTTCAAGTTAATTATTTTCAATTACATTGGCTATATACTACAGTGCCTTATCAAGGCCACACTGACCCAGCCTTGTTTTATATCCTATGCGATCAAGCATCTGGTAAATAATATTTATTTGGTTTTCAAAATTCTGATAATGTATCGAGCTATGCAAATGCAAAAATACAGTGAATTTAAATAGCCAACTTATCACAACCTCCATAACAAACTACGCCATTGATTCCCCAATGATTAAATTCGCCATATCCCAACAAAAAAGACCAACTTTTAATTTCAGTAAATATCAGAAATCAGTTAGATCCTCCTTTTAACGCAATCGAACAACAAGATTGTGCTGAATTTGTCAATCAACTAATAACATTGTATCAATCCCTTGAATTACATTTCAAATATATGGTAAAAGTTACGACAAAATGTTATGCAACCACAATGTGAATGTAAATGTAAGTAACTTTGTTTTTCCAATTTCAATTCCTCACAACACTAAAAAAACTAAATTTGAAGAATTATTCAACCGTCTGTGTGAAAAATGGCAACCTATTGTGGACTCAAATTGTACCTAATGCTGCAACTGCAACAACTTACAAAAAACAACAATTTCAAGCATAAGTAACTATTTGCTTTTTCAATTAAAACTTTGGAATTCATTCAAAGTGAAAATTACAAATCTTCTCATACCAGAGCTTCAAAATACAGAAATTCAAATAACTAGGTGAACCCGTGCGTATTCGCACGATTTAATAAAATTATAAATGATCGGCTGCCTTCTATGCGCACATATGTCGTCAATCTACTGGAAAAATAGGTTTTCGGAACGATGTAGCGTGCTGAAAGTGTCTCTTAAAGCCACTCATTACGATGCATATTGCAGCATTGTAAGCGATGTTCGTTGTGCACTTCCTTCAAATGGAAAATATGGAAAAAGCAACAGGTCAGCCATTGGGTCGGGGCAAAATTGAAGAATATACTCTTTTAAATGGCTTATCTTTCGGGTAAATAATCAAGTCACGCTCACACTTGGTAGTTCGCTATCGTTTGCTCTAAAAATAATAGCAACATCATTAGAAGTTATGTCCTTGTATCGGCGCTAATATTCTTTTCGATCTCAGGCAATGTGCATTCCGAGTTATGTATGCTGCTCTTCAGGAGTATTTTTTAGAACGTAACTCTTCACGTTGAAAATTTGCGCTTAGGGATTAACTTTAATCAAGTGTTTAGTCAAGCTGTGCATGAGTTCATTGCTGCAAGAGCCGTTGGCTTTGTTTAGCATTCTTTCTTGATCACCAATTTTGACGTCCGTCATAGATACAGAGCATATAACAAATGTTCTCCACACGGTTGTAAGGTGCTATAATTGAGTGATAAATTGTTGCTTACACTTTATACATGAAAAACCCTCCGCCATTGTTTTCTTCAATTTAATAGCTCTTTTGCCTATCGTAGCGAGCACAGCGTTCTTGGAATTAATGTTTTTTTTTGTAGTTTCTGCTCAGTCTATCGGTACCAGTAATAAGACTTTGAATGTAATCGCTTTGTTGAGAAATAAGTAGATTTACTTTTGCCTTATGGCAGCATGTATGAAAATCCTTTGTCTCTTCCTCTTTTTTCTCGTTGAAAATGTAGCGCGCCACATTTATGACATGGTAATGCCATCCCGCCAAGTGAATTCTGCTGAATCCTTGAATTTGTTAGTGCGATTTTTTCAGTATAATTTTCTACTAATTATTCCAGCTCCGCGTATGAAGCTTCTGTTTGCACACTTTCCCGTACGTTGTCCCGCCGTGTGCGAACATCTTGCCGTACATTGCCCCGCCGTGTCCGACCGCTATAAAACTTCTTCGTCGACTCGTTCTTAGCATGTTTAAAAGAATATAAAGTGTCCGATCACAACACATTTTCGTCGCCTTATTCCTTTTCAAATAAAAAAAAAGCTGGGCAGAGTTTTAAACTACTTTGATATCTAAGTTTGTTTTCTTGGTCTGTGATCTATATAGGCTATTTAAATACCACACAGCTGATCAAATGTTTATTTGTTTACATTTTCGTTTCTGTCAAAACCATTGTCAAAACACAAATTATTTTCTAATCAGTTTTTCACACTTTTTCAAGTTTAATTGCCTAAATTAAAAATGTAAAGGTGCTTACGGGAATCTGCACATCTGAGACGCGTGTTTTGATGTAAAATATGTGGGGGTAAATCTTAAAATAAAAAAAGCCTTATCGTGTATAAAGTTTCTATGAATGTGAAAAATGCTATTATCAATTTAGGAGACACTACAAAATGTGGTTGTTATATTTCACTAGTGGCTCGAAGGGGCTAAAAGCCCATCATAAGAAGAAATTCAAACGATCCTCAGTTAATATATATATACGCCTAGGACGAAATACCCTCATGGCAAACTTGCTTTTAAATCTACCATTTGTAAGATGTAGCTCCTGGTTTTCAATCAAATATCAGCATCATATGTTTTATGTAAACAAAGTTGACAAAGCTGATCCCAGTGCAGGTATTTTACGTTATTTTACTATATTTATCTATTTAAAAAAACAGTGATATCATACCCAAAAACACAAAGTGTTGAAGGGTCGCCAAGCCCTAAAAATATGTGATATCAAAGTGCTTACCAAGTCAATTTAATTTCCTGTAGTTCAACAATGTTCATTTGAATACATAATTAAATTTGTTTTAATACTATTGTTCTGAATACATATTATAATTCTTCTACATGTACTTGGCCAGCAGCTTAACAGACGCTAAATTAGTTGAAATGTTTGTATTTTCCAAAGTGAACTACATAGAAGTCTTTTAACATCAATAAATAAATTCATAAGCTGCTGGCCAAGTACATGTAGAAGAATTATAATCTGTATTCAGAACAACAGTACTCAAATAAATTTAATTATGTATTCAAATGAACATTGTTGAACTACAGGAAATTAAATTGACTTGGTAAGCACTTTGATATCACATATTTTTAGGGCTTGGCGACCCTTCAACACTTTGTGTTTTTGGGTATGATATATATATACCAACATCCTCTTTTATACTTATAGATACACAATCGCATATACATAAAACATAATATTTTTCCTCATAATGAGGTACTTTATTTGCAGAATTTTGTCTGTGGGGGACAGTTTTTAATCAAAAATAAATTGGATGATTATGATTCTACCAAGAAAAATGTAATCTTTCACACTTACTGATAGCATTGTACCATTTAGCACACAGTTGATCATATCAAGCTCTCATGGTCTCCAATCCTTTCTCATGATTGATTTTATGCTGAAGGGTCTGCTTCACTACCACATACCAGATCGCTCCGAACCTCTGGCTGTCGTGTTCCAAAAAATGGAGCAACTGAAGAAAAACCACACGATAATCGAAGACTACGTAGTAAGCCACACAACTTTGGAGGAAGTCTTCATGTCCTTTGCACGTCAGAACGTTTTTACAGAGCTGTGATTTAATTATATTTTTACTGACTAAAAAACTTTTTTTGTAATTATTTCACACTCCCTAGATTCTTCATAGTGCACCTAATGGGTTAATCCTGGAATTAACTGCAAAAAGAACATTGCACCTTAAGAATTTCATTGAATAAGAATTTATGTATTAATAAAATACCCCCGTTGCAGCAGACCTGCATACTCAGCGAATTTCAAATGCAAAACAACATATTTCAATCCAACATAGCGCGATTCAACATGTTTTTGTAAGCTCCATACGAATAATATGGGGAATGAGTATGCAGGTTTGCTGCTACGGGTATATCAAAACTGAGTGGTTTTAATTCAATATTTAGTTGATCTGAACTGGAAGAAGCCATTTACCAAGTTTTATCAATATATGTTGAGAAATAAGCGAGATATAGAATTTTCTTTATTTCCCATAAGGTTAACATTCGGACAACGTACTGTGTTTACCACTTTCAATATCTCGGAAACCAATGGACATAGAGCAGTGATTCAAAATACTAAATTGTTTGTTTTTTTGAGCTGAATTCAATAATGCTAGCTAAAGTTGGATAGTTTTTAATTTTCTATGTAAAAAACTCAAAAAACCCATTTTGGGGGGTTTACCCCCTTTACCCCCCCTTCCGGTGGTCCGATCGGGCTGGTTCACAAACTCGACCTAGTGATTACCACTTTACACGTCTGTACCAAACGTGTAAGACCGGATTAAGATCCGTTAAGATTCATTAAGATCGGATCATATTTACGGCCGCTATCGTGTTAACAGACATATATATATAGAATTTTCTATATAGATATATATATAAAAATTCGAACGAATAGTGTTTTTTGCTTCTGGGGGCCCCAAAATGAAAAGTTAACATGGTCTCGGGCTTAGGTCCTACTATGAGACCTACGGTAATAGCTTATTCCTTTAAGGAAATTCGCTAAAAATCTATCATGAAGACTCAATATGAACCAGAAATCAGAATGAATTTTGCTTTTATCGGATTAAAAAATGTTTTCTCTGGTATTGTATAAAATGATCTTAATTAGCATCATGTAACTTGGTATCATAGTTGAAAATCCTATAGAAGATTGTTTATGCAGGGGCTTGTTTATGCCTTAGGTAACAAGGGCACAAGCAGCCCTCATTAAAGTAGAGCTAATAAGCATGAATAAATCATCAGTTCTGGCTACTCAAAAATCACAAGGCAGTATTTGAGTGTGTTTGTGTCATCTACCGTGGTGGTAACTAAGTGGCAGTGGCCCAGTAAGGCACACAGCTGGTATCCCAGTTGCCATCAAAGGTTCACCTCTAGCTTGCCTTAGCGACTGGTGCCAGGTGCTGCCTCTTTTCACGGCACAATGGGCAGTTGAAGTTTTTTTTCTGACCTAATGTATATTTTCAGAAACAACTTGATGGATCCCTTGTATTATGTTTCATATGTAACTGAGCGTCATTAATCTTTCCAACTGTCAAGAGTAAAACAGTTATAAAAACTTCACATCCCGTTCTTCCACACTATATGGCTGGGGTACTTTAAGTCAAACTATCCTTACTTTTATAATCTAGAAATGTTTACCTGCTGGAGGCATTACTTCAGTTCAGAACCAGTTCCAATTTAATGACAAATAAAAAACTGAGACCTCATTTGGGGTTAGTGAGTCGGTAGCCCAGTTGGTAGCGCACTTGGCCCCGGTTCTGAGGCGGCAGCGTCGCAGGATCAAGTCCCGATGATGTCGTTTACTTTTAGCAGTACTGTTCATCCTTGTACAGTACTGGCTCGCTCCATGCTTTGCTTGATAACTTCCATGCACAGGCCTGAGGCCCATAGGGGGGCAAATGCAAGGAAAAAGATGCCACCACCCTCTTTTAAAAACATTTTAGATATACTTTCATAATTAGGCTTTGACCCATGAGGGAACTCATTACTATACGATTTAATTATGTATTGCTAAGACTAGGCAACCGCAACACACTGGATTGGCGAAGAGTCACCATGTCCGTTGCTATCAGCAGCTTGCCATCACAGTGTAGCTTTCTATTGACCTGGAAGACACAGAAGGGCATTTTATTGTTCTAATCCACTTTTCTATTTAGAGTACTTCCCATCAGTTCAACTGTCCACTCATATTTTGAAACCTTTTGTTAAAAGTTTTGGAAAGTTTTACTGAATAGAGGTTTGCACAGAATACTTTTAAAGAAATTAAATGTGTTTTGAAGGAACAAATATTATGCTTATTCTGTTTTAATTTGTCTTCCAAACCTTTTGCGGGTTTAGTGTCCAATGCTTCCCAAAAATAAATCAATGCAAGAAGCTCTTAGATTTAAAACAATTATAAAACATCTTTGGCTTTAGACATTCACCTTAAAATAAGCATGAGAAAATTGACAATTTTAACTGTTACTTAAATGAAATTTAATTATTACTCATTTATCTCTTCTCAAATATCCTAAAAGTATTTCCCAAGAGGCACTTAATTTTTGTACAATAAAACACTAGAAATCTGGAAAAAAGGGCTAAATAAAAACAACTATTGTGGTAAAAGAACTTTATTAAAACCTTGTGTTACAAGGCGATTTATTTAGCACCTTACACTAACAATTCTGCTTGAAGGCAGTGAGGTGCAGATCGTATCAGTCTTACGGCCTGCAAGGCTCAGTCTTATCGTTAGATACAACAGAACGTAATATGCACCTGAGGAACTAGCTACTAACATTAGTCTAACAACAACACACCACAACGTTTCACACATTAAATGCGGCAGTCGTTAAAACAGGATACGGTATACACGGCTCAAACCATTGTAAAAGCGAGATATGTGTGAATCTGAACTACGGGACAGACAGACAATATTGTCACTAAACGAAGCACACACATTTACAGATCCCCGTCAGTCTTACATTGAGGTAGCGATTGCTATTGTACTAGATCAGTCAAACATTACAAAGTCAGGTGAAAGCAATGGGTATCGACTGTGAATTCTTGAGGATCTATGACCGATCGGTCGAGTTACATTACAACTATAGTGCCAAGCACTTAATAAATCCTTCCTACACTAATAAAATTCATATAAACTCATAAACATTATTGCTTAACTATTGATTAACTATTTAATAATTGCACCGAAAATTTACAAAAGGTGTAATTAATCTGAACTAACTATTCAACATTAACTGGATTCGGCCTTCTTTTATAATAAGAGTAATCTATGATTCTGCCGTGTATCAATAAGATTTTAAGAAATGGTAAGTTTACTAATTGGAAAAGATTTTTAATGTTCGTTGAATCAAAACAAGAAGCTTATTGAAAATTTTATATTAACTTAGTTAAAAGTCTAATATGTACCTCAACTTAAATAGAATAATAGTATTTTAGTTAATAAAAAAAAACTTGGGCGTACTAACTAATCATTGATACAATCAAAATTATTTGATAACTGAGCTAAGCTCCAAAATAATATTTATTACAATGATATTTACAACTTACTATTTACTTCTCTTACACAAATTCTTCAGCAAATTTTATATTTACTTTCTTATGCAAACTCTGACTATGAAATTAGGTACGCTGGTCTACATTTAAACAAGTGATTTTAACTTAGAATAATATAAAATAACATTTGTAAAACATTCAAGAAACTTATTGTGTTCAGATAAAAACTTAGGTATAATCAACAATCTCAATAAACTGAAAAGGTTTAACATATATAATACATTTTTTTCTGTAAAGGAAGGCTTTTAACATAAAACAGCTTATTTTGTATAACTTATGGAAAATTCAGAAAGGCCACGTCAAACTATACAACACAACAGTTAAACACAAGAATAAATTTAGATGAAGTAATAGTACTTTTTTTACTGAAACTTAATCTGAAAGCTCTATTTAGAACGAAAAGTACTTGTGAAGTATAATTTTTATCAAGTTAAGTCTGAAATTAAAGAATAAGAAACACATTTCAATCATGTCTTTAAAAAATGCTCTAATAGTTTAACAGAGACAATAAACATTACATTAGGAATGTTTAATTGATTGATTTAAAGTATAAAGTTAAAACAAATTATTTGAATAGGTTAATTGTGTCTTTATGCTTTGTAGACTAGTTTTTAAATAAGTATTAGGGTCTAATTTTATCAAAAAGAAAGGAGAGAATTATTAAATTTTTTTATTATGACTGAATCTAAAACACTTAAAAAGCAATCAGCCCAAAATATAACATTCTCCATAGTAAAACCCCTCAAGTAAATCAAGTTTTATCCTTGGTGGTATCTTTTATAAAAAATCATAATGTATTTATATGATGAGATGAGGTTTTTTGCTTTTAATAAAACTTGGGATACCTTTGAACGAGACTTGTTAACAATATGTAATTGAAAGCTTAAGAAAAAAACATTAAAAATTATCGCAACCCCATAAATCTACTGATTACAAACATTCTTCTCCTATTTTGATTTAATTACATAGAAGCTTCAAGTTATATTACTTGAAGATGTAAGTTCCTTGGTTCAGTCACCATGGTTGCCCAAAGTGGGAGGGAAATGGCACTCAGGGCACCATCAAATTAAATTTTGGGGGAGGGGATTTTTTTACTACAGAAGAGTACAGAACTTTGAGATCATTGTAACTGAAAATTCGAGTATGTTCAACAGGAGGATGACCATTACTAATAATATTGACAAATGTATTGTTATATAAACCATCATTAACTGTGCAATCACGCACAGTATCGAGTGGTATTGAGTATTATACTGCATACACAAATACACATAAATATCTACTGATTGTGAAAAATAGTGGAAATAACTTTGAGAACGCCATAAAGAGCGACAGGCGTTATATCAGCCGCTTTGGTCAGCTGCAGAATGGTTCGGCCATTGATTCTGTCTATAAATATAATCAAAACTGAATAAATAACGATGCAGAAATATTTTTTTGAAGAAATTAATAAATGGTTATTCAAGAAGATCAAGGAATTAACTGTTTTCTCACAGTTAAAAATGTTATGGAACTGATTTTGTTTTGTGATTTACTAACAGTAAACTGAAGTTTTAAATATATAACTCATACCTTATTAAGGTTCGGAAAAATATATTTTGTGAGGTATTTACTAAACTTAATGTTATGCATACGAAACTACATAGTGTGTCATTGATTGAAATTTATAATTGATTATATTCATTTTCATTTAAGTAAGAGCAGCAAAAACTTTATATTAGAACAATTAATAGCAGTTTCAGTTTGTTGCTAATAAGGAAGGGGAGCTGTTTGCTAAATTTAGGGTAGAGGGTGCCACGAGGCTTGGGGGGGGGGATGGGCACACCTGGAGGACACTACCTCTAACCAAGCAAACTAACCCAGCAGAATAATACAAACATCGACAATTAGAGGGGTTTTACAACATAATGTTATAAACTGTAATGACATTATAAAATGATCCAATGAAAAAATTACACTGAAAGCTCAATAATACCCTAATAAAGATGAGCTCTCTAAACCAATTGATAACAATCTAAAACAAATGAACCATATTATGATAACTAATCTCAGGAAATCTAAATTCTAACAATCTGATAAGTGAATGATTTTAAAGACATGGCATCTGTTGGGAATAAAGTAATATTTTTCAAAAAACAGTATGTATTTAGAGGCAATTAAATATCTCAAATTATAAAATTCATGTAAAATGTAGAAATATCTTGTATATTGTATAATCATGTATAAAAATTGATATATTCACATATTGTACAATATCCAGTGCATGACATAAAAAATTAATTAAATCAAACAGTTTGTTTGGGAGTATCAAAAGTTAATAGAATCACAATTTTTGGAAGAAATAAATTTCAATATAAAAAAAACATCATGTCAATAACATAAAATATCAATGGAACAACCACGAGCAGTTTAATAGGAAAAACTCTTAACAGAAAGTAAAATTCAAATATTCAAAAACGAAATTAAACTCCATATAATACACGATACTTCTCAGTGACTAAGTATCATTGACATTAAGTCCAAGACTAATAGCATCAACACTTGAAAGATCTCTTAAATAATGTAAAAAGACAAAAACGAGATAGATTCATCAAAGTATATACTATAATACAGGAAATGGTCTAACAGGCTATAACTACGGAAGCTTACAGTCCCTGCAATTGTCTTTGGGGTACATCCGTTACTAAATCAGTCCTCTGGACTCGTCAACAAAACGGGTAAGATATAATGGCACAGATCAGTCTTGCCACTAGTTCAGTCTTATCAGTCTTAGAGTAAATGCAAAATCACAAAATTTTAGTTTTGGACTGTAACAAAACTATTCACTACGTATTACTTTTTTTGTACTTAAAGACAAATCGTCTTAATGCACCGAGGAACTATGCAATAATAATCGATTCTGTCTATCGTTAGACAACTATAAATACAAATATCAAACTTTGTAAACAACAACACACACATGTACAAAGTACAAAGAGCCAAACATTGTATGCGGCATCAGGTAATAAAAAAACAGTATACATCACTTAAAATGAGCAACAATAAAATTACAATATATTTTACGAGATTTCCAATTCTTCACGGGTTGGAACGATTGAAGGTTCAGTGATTGGTGTTGAAGTCTAATTCCCGCTTAACGCATGTGATTCAACCAAAGAAATCTGAACCGACTTTATATTCTAAAATGTACAAATTAATCACAGATCGACAACATGTCAGGTTCCTAATTTAAACTATATCTTAGGACTCGCGAAGCGACCATATCATGGATTGTCTTAGACAACTGCTTCAATTTGGCATGTTAATCATAAAATCATATATACAACTAAAATAAGACTGGTCCATGGATGCTTTTTTGAAAACAATGTCCAGTTCAGACTCCTTTAGTAAAGACATTTTGTCCTTAAAAGTAAAATACTAAATAAAACCCGTACAAATTTAAAACACCTGGATACGATTGTTACCAAAGTCGACGACGACAATTTGACCGTCGTTAGTGAGGCAGATTCCGCTGGGGCGGTCGAGCTGGCCCTCCTCCTTGCCGACTTGGCCGAACTGCCACAAGAAGCTCCCGTTGTTCTCGAACACTTGGATGCGGTGGTTCCTCGAGTCTGCGACGATTATATGGCCATCCTTGTCCACAGCCACTCCTTGTGGACGGAGGAACTCTTTAGCTCCGGATCCTTCACTCCCAAGAAATCTTGCATTGCGAAAATTGGGCTCGATGACAACCAATCTATGATTGTTGAAGTCTGTAACAATTATGGTTCCGTTGAATCCAAAGCAGACGCCTCTTGGAGAGTCAAAGTGCTTCCACATGGTAGAAGTGTTTTCATACCCGTACTTGTTAATGAAAGTCCCATCAGGGGCGAAAAGTTGGATTCTGTGATTCCTGGTGTCTGAGACAACAATACGTCCGGTTGGGTCGACATCCACATCCCACGGATAGTTAAACTGTCCGTTTTTACTGCCTTTTTCACCAAATGTATATACAAACTCTCCTTCTGCGGTGAATATTTGGATTCTATGATTGTCTTTGTCGGCAACAACGATTCGATTGGCTGGGTCCGTCGAAACGCCTGCTGGTCTATCAAATTCCCCAGGCTCGTTTCCGTGACGCCCGAATTTTCGTAGGAACACTCCGGTAGATGTGAAGATCTGGATACGATTGTTGCTCCGGTCCGCTATGATTATGTTGTTGTTTCGGTCACAACAGACACCCCAAGGTCTGCACAGTTCTCCGTCTGCATCTCCCTCTTTGCCAAACACCAACTTCACAGGCCCTGCTTCAGTGTAGTTCCGTCCACTGCGTGAATTGAGATTGATGTTAAAAGGTGTCACTGGAATATGCTTGCCACGCAAAATGTTCTGAATTCTTTGAGTTCCGTCCAATTTCCTAAAGTTCACTCCGAAGGTACCGTCTCTTCTGGGCTCTACATCCGCAAGCGAGAAAGGGCCGTCTGGAGGAGAAATAGCCGCTATCACAGGATCTGGACCGCCCAAAATACTTTCACCGAGATGAGATTTAGTGTGTGCGGGAAACCCTATTTCTTTGGCAAGGGGAGCACACAAAATACTTTCACCGACTGATATGGGTGCAGGTGGGAATCCTGAGGTGGTCACACTACCCATTGCTGCAACAGCATTCAACAAAGCCGGGTCAGGTGGTAGAAACACGATATTATCATCTTCATGAGGTTGCAAGGCCAGTCGTAACTGCTTGAATATTTTCAGCTCACTTACAGCCTGATTTTTGGCTTGCAATAAATCGTAGGACGATCCGCCCTCTAGAGCGTCATTCAAAAGATCATGAGTACGACTACACCGGGTAAACGCCAATCTGAACTCTTCGATTTGCTGGCTCAAAACCTTGCCCTTCAAGACTCTGATCCGCTCCACTCTGTTCAGCAGCTCACGCTCTCTTTCTTCTAAGGCGAGATGAAACTTCCTCATGGTATTCCTTATCTCCCTCGAGACCGAAGTCGCTCTGAGGTCAATAGTTTCCATCATTCTATTGGCTGTATCCAAATTTTCTTTTGTCGCGATAGTGGTGGCTCTCATATCGCACAACAGTTTCATACCGAGTTTCCTCGCATTATCGATAGCATCTTGAAAGTAAATGAAGGCATGACCATTATGTTCGTTAGTGACACATTCTCCACAGATGGCACAATTGCACGACTCACAGTACAACCGGACAATCTCGGTTATGTGGAGCTCACAGAAGAAATTGTTGCCCGGGGGTGAAATAGAGGCGGTCGGCTTGTAGAACGTGGGACTGTGGTTGTCATCGAAGCGTTGGATATAGTGGTCCTTTGTGAGCCGGACTCTGAGATGAGCTCGGACGCAGCTGTCACAGAGAGCCTCGTTGCAGTCGCGACATCGCGACGTCACCACCGCTCCCTCGTCACAGACGCGGCAGACGAACCGAGGCGACTCCGCCTTGTCGCTGAGCAGCTCGTTGATGAACATTTCCTCCTGCTCCAGCGAGTAGTGGCTGCTGATGCACGATGTCATGGAGCTCTCGTCGGAGAACGCTGCTACCGCCATCTTCTGCAACACACAATCATCTCATTATAAATACTGTATGTATATTGTTTTAAACGCACACGGAAATACTACCAAAATATTCAACTTAAAACTCAATTCACACAATTCTTGGTTGTTTGCCCTAATCAGTCCTGGTAAGTCATCAGCACTACTCTCACAAACAATCAGATGTTATTTAGTCAGATAAAATTGTAAAAATTAGTAAAATCAGATGTTTAGTTTAAATTTCTATTCCAATGTTAAATCTTGTGGACAGAAACGAAACTTTAAGGGCTTTAAAACTTCATGCGAGCTCTTTCCGACGACACCATCACAAAAGAACCCTAGCTTAAGTAGGATAGATATGGTAATTTTCTCAGCCTGTGTGCATGTGCAACATAGGAGAACTCTAAGAATATGAGGATTTTCCTGTAGACATGCACAATCCGATTATAATTCCACTAGGATACTTTTCCCCGTCTGTATGGGCGGATCCTGGTGGATTTGTTGGCAGTGGAGGGGGAAAATTTTTTCAACATAAGTTTGATTGAGGTATTTGCATAGGCGGGAGACAAAGTAAACCCATATGAATAACATTGAAATCAATAATTCAAAAATCTAGCGCTTTCAAATTTCTGCAAATATGTTGAGGTTCAACAGATTGCAGGCGCTAATGACTGATTTAGTGGCAGGAATAATCACATAACATTGACAACAATCAGCTGTTAGAACGTCAAAGAATTAACCATGTAAAAATGTTGCAACAATCAGAACCATGTAAGAATGTTGATCTCTGGTGCATGAATGGTTGCGGCTACTCGCATGCAGGCATTAACTGCAGTTTGCAACAGAATGGATATTGTTTGTTATTTATTAAGTTAATGAAATGTATGTTTGATGTTTGGGTATTTATTATTTCAGGTAGGGATTTCGAGAGAAAAGCACATTGTCTCCCTTGTGAAAATTGCCGCCCTCACAACCTCGGGTGCCAACATTTTCACTGTGGGGACCATGTTGTACTTTGCTCACTCTAACAAAATTAAAATGGCTGCGTAACCAGATAAGTATTTTAAGCCAAGAATGAGAAATGAGTGTGAGATGAATGTGGTGCGATCTTGTAGTCTTATTACTGAGGCCGACATGTTCCTTGGACAGGACTGTTAATTAATAGCCCATCTTCCAATGGCAACTAATTAAGGGACCTACAGTTTAAAGTGGGGCCCGAACCAAAATGTTACTAGTCGTAATAAAACCTAAATGCCGGTTAGCAGTGAGTGTTAACTTGTGAATTATTATTACTGATCGATAAAGCTTGTTTTCTATCCTCCCATTTCAGGCAACGGAAACTCTCATAATGTTATTCAAAGAATATCCTCCCATAATACATTACCAACAATATTCTAACCATCCTCACATAATATCTCGATCCCAACGGAAAACCCCCGAGTTTTTTCGTCAGAACCCGAGAGCCCTACTCTGAGAACTTATCGTGGGCGGGGGTGCGGGGAGGGGAGGGCAAACAAAGAGGGCTGTCTCCCGAGTGACGGACTGGTGGAAAAATACAGAAAATGTGGACCGAGAACCGAGGGTATTTATAGAGGCAGAGGCAGGTATCCTGGCGGGACAAAAAACGGCGGCTCGGCCTTGAACACAAGTGCAACGGGGCCAAACAGAACGGCTCAACCCCCGGCCGAGGACGGGGAGCGGCACCCCTCGCCATCGCCATCTTGGCGGCCGCGCTGGGGCGTCTTCCAACTTCCAACACCGCGGCACCGGGAGGAACGGAGGAACTGGACACACCGCTGTTGACAATTCACTATGAGCAAAACGGGGGTAATTTTCCTATGAAAATTTGACCAATGTCAGTGACATAGGTGCAAATGCTGCTGGGGCTGGCAGGCTGGCGGTTATGTAGTTTTATCTTGATGAGCCTGATTTAAAAAAAAAGTTAAGTCCCTGATCAATTGCCATTGTAGTTAGATCAATATTTTTTCAAAAAGACGTTAAAAGCGTTCCATAAAATAGGAAATACTATGATAAATATGATAGGTACAAAACCAGTTTACTGATTTAAGGTACGGTAACCTCCCTATAGTAAAATGTTTCTCATTAACTGCGTAAACAAAAACAATTGCCTACAAACACAGATTACAGGTCAATCAAACAATGATGTTGTTATTACGCGGCGATTACATACTGATAGTGAAGTGTGGTTAGCATAATAATCTGGCAGTTGTTTATGTAGCCACAGAGAAAGGAATGGTTATTTATTCATTTACATTAGAATAAGTAAATTAGTTTAATTAAATTAGTTTCATGTCAATGGACTAATATCCATTCATTCCTTTCTCTGTGATACAGCATAGCCACTTGGTGAGTGTACAGAATATACAGGTAGAAGTATTTCTGTCCGAAGAACCAACCTTAAATTCGAATAAAACGCCCCCATATCAGCCATTGAAGATGGCCACCAATTAAATTCATAGCTTGAACTCTGGTAATAGTGCTCCGATCACTATACATTTTTTTGAAAGGTATTTTTTGAGTAAAACTACTTTGTACTTTACATTTATTAAATAAAGATAATAGTTTTCATTGTTCATTTGAAAAATTCATTTCCCATTTATTTCCGCGAGAAAGTCAAAATTCCTCAATCAAATTTGTTTTTAGGGCCTTAAAGACTATAGCTGAATGAAATATGTTCCAATAGGTTGAACAATTATAAATAAATAAATTATTGTATTCAAATTGCTCAACTATTTCCCAAAGTGATGGCCTCGAAAGGATAAACAAAGATCTTTATCCGAGTTGGGACTTTATAGTATTTTGAGGAGTAAAATAATCATAATCAATCTTTAACTTGAATAAAAACGCAAATAAATCGCAAAGCACACCTAAAAATGGTATGGTTAAATGTTGTTTACCCATTTTGGTGGGCCAAAAGTATTTTATCGCTCCATGTTAAGTATAGGGCGAAAGAACAGGCTCTGACTTCCTCTGTATTAAAAACTATCAGTTGAAATTGATACAAATTCTTGATAATATTCAAAATAAATAGTTTACTTATATAGAATTTAAAAAGATTGAAAATAGTAGCCAAACAGAAGTCATATTTAGTGGTAAAATTAACAAAAACCCACACTTATTTGCGAAAACTCTTAAACAGCTGAGGATTATTTTTATTTGAGATTTTTGTAATCCATAGGAACACAGACCCATTAGAAAATGAGATTGCATGTCCAAACTGCCGTCTGCTTTGGGCATTCAACGAGAACAAAAATATTTTTTTATCGAGGGACAAAACTTCAATGTTCCATTTAGAAATTTTGGAAGATTGAACTAAAATAAAAACATAAATAATGGGAATAGGCATTTGTTATACAACATCAACCTGAACCATGTAATTTACCACTACTACGTTAAGCCGACAGGCATCTGCGCCTTCAGTAATCGATAGGGAAAACAGGACAATTTCCTAGAAGGGCAGCTATTCAGCTTTCTCAAGGGGTTACTGCCTTTTACACAGAACTTCCTACTATCTTGAGGGTCGTTCCCTCCAGAAACATTTCATTAATTTTGAAGGCCACTGACGTTGAAAAAGTACTAAATTTTTGGTAACATAATGAAAAATCTGTAATTAAAATCAGCATCAGCACACAAGAATCACGCAGAAAATTGTGTTTGAAATAAATAATCAAATATTTTTTGATAAGAATGTTTATTGGAAATTTCTTCGAATAGGCAATTTAACAACAAAATGCAACGACTCAGTATAACTACCTAAATAGATTTACTCTGCCTTAAGTATCCACTTTGAGCTTGACGTTTTATACTACATACCACACCATAACAATATTACATTTCCAAAATGGTTCACTTTGAGGGATTAGGCGGTATCATTGGGCCCGTTCCTTAATCTAAACAACTTAAAGTATATTGTTATCAAACTTCAGCGATTAGGCTGCAATTATAATCACATTTACAAATAAACTCGATAGGATATCAAGTCTGTTCAATTCAGTCAAAATTAAGATATGTCGAACAGGTAGTTCGCGTAACAAGTTTTCTTCGCTCTATACGGCAACTATTTTAAACAATTATACTGAATTGCAGAAATCTTTTGAAAATCAATCAACTGATTTTGTCACATAGGCCTAACGCCATAATTATTTATGAGGCAACTATAAAAAACGTTCATCTTAAGTAGGTTAAAAACTTGCTCATTAAATCTAATTTATCGTTTTACTCGTTTCCTCGTTTTATTGGTTTAATTATTTTTTCCATCGCGATACGTTGTTAGAAGGTTTCTTAACAAAATCAAAGAAACGATAGCCCTGATTGCGGTTGATTGTGGGCATTTCTAAAGTAAATTTTGGTTTTCATCTTAAAGAAAATGTTAATCCTGCTCTACGCTTCTACGTTTGCGTGGAGGGTGACGGTAACACGCTCACGGAAAAATTGAAAGTCGACAACACCAATCTAAAAACCAATAATCAAAGATGAACATAATCCCCTTTTTCAATGTCAGTGTTAAAACATAGAACGAACCAAACATATAGGCTGTCATAAAACTAGATTTCCACTTAACAAAAGCTCCCACAACCCATTCGACATCCCCTCACGTTCGGACAGAAGGTCGTGTATAATCGTAAGGGCCCTTCGTACGTACTCGATCCGTAATACCATCTAGTAATTTCCGACAAATAAAATATTGCCCCAATTCCCTAACAAACAGGCATGTGCCGGGCGAGGGGGAGGGCGAGGGCGCGCCGCTGGAGGGGAGGAGGGTCGATAGGCCCCAACACGGGCCGCGTTGCGCTGGTCAGGCCCGCAGCTACGAGCCGGGCTGAAAACATCGGCGCCGCCCCCGGCCCCACGGCGCTGTATTGACTGGTCGCCCCTCGCGCCACCCTCTACCCTTGCTCTACAGTTTCACGTTCACGTTCACGGCCAAATCTCGCTTTCTACCAGCAACACAGTGAGATTTTACACTGACGGTTTTGATTTCTCACCTTGTGTCTGACGACTGTTTTTATTTCGTTTCTTGAGTACATTAACGTACTTTTTTATGAAATTAAATTTAAAAAATCTGACTAGAGAGTCCTCTGCCATTTAACGTCTTCAAAAATGCAAACAAACAAAATAGGTCAACATTTACATTAGGAAATTTAATTATAATCATAATTATTTAAGTTGAATCGTATGATTTTACACATACACAGCTTGGCTTATTATTGATTCGGAAAAAATTATATTAACTTTGGATTTCATTAACATGGAATGGAAGCAAACCTGTCCCACTATTGATTTCACGACTCACAATTATTATTTTTTCTAATTTCGTTTTAATTTGTTAAACATAGTTAGTTATTCTCTAATCATAAAGAACAATTACTGCTTAACGGCTTAATCGACCGACAATTGTTCTGATTTTTATGAAAAATTCCTTTATTCGAACTTCGATGAAAAATGACCACGATAGCCACTGCAGTTCCTGCATCTTCTAAGTCCTTGTCGTGAACTATTGGTTCCAGACATAAGACATGTTCATTAACTTCCTGTTTATATAAAAAGAAGAGAGTGAGTGCATGAAATTATAATAAAAGTATAATATTTAATTCAAAACAAAAATGTGGCCTGATACATGTCAAGCCTGTCAAGCGTACACGGGCTACAACAAATGTTCTCTTAATAAAAATGAATTAAACGCAACATTTATAATGATAATAACTCAGTCATAATCAAAGTTTATCTTATTTAGAACTTACAGCTGTTAGAGCAAGTCAAAAAGCTTAAACTAATGAAAACGCCATTTACTGCATAAATTATATTTTTAAGTGTTGCGTGCAGAAACAAAAACTAATGCTATAGGCCTAACCACTTTCCTTAAACATTAATATTGTTTACAAAATTTAAGTACAATCAATTACTTAAACGTTTATGTACTTTTTCACAGTGAGTTTTAATTTAATCAAACACATTTTCAATGAAAGAAGGAAACCGGTTATTTCAACCACACAAGACTTGACACGCACCGTGTATTGCTGGTACTGAACCCTCGAAAACCAGTTGTGGCGACCTCGACTATGTCCCAGTCGGGAAACGTTCATCTGCCGGTTGAGACGAATGGGATCGGGTTATAATGTAAAGCAAAGTGTATATTTCTTTACAAATATAGCGTAAAAATATAGATTCGTAATGATAAAAAATTATGAAGAAAACAACATAATTTGTCCATTTCATTTGGTTTTATACAGATCTTATTAATAATGTAAGATATCAAAATGGGTGTGTGACCGAAGAGAGATTTTTTCTTAGCTTGGCAACACTACGGTGCAATATTTATAAATTTAACAAAAATTTCTGTAAAAAAGTAAATGAACATTATTTTAAAATTTACTGATATTCTTTCCTTGGTGATACAAAAGGGACGACTACAATTTTCTCAGTATTTCCGGTTATCATAGCAGTTTGATTGTACAAATAGTTGCAGGGTAAAGAGCAAAAAATGTTTTAATATATCTATAGTACCCACCGAGCTTGACGTACCCATTACAAATGAAATGCAAACCGTACTTATTACAAATCGAATGCCTTTCCAAACTCCTAGTCAAGAAGCAGGACTACCGGCGAGTGACAGCGGCTGTAGTTGCAGGGGACCGTTGTCGCCTCGCGCGGTCGATGCGACGCCGACGGCAGGGGCGAGAGGGAGGAAAGGTGACAAAAAATTAATTAAATGAGAGAAAGACAAAAGCTGCGCATAACGGGGTCGAGGAATGGGGCGTGTCGGAGTCGGACGCGGCAATCGGAGGTGTTACACGCAACCGCCCGAGTATGGGCTTCAAATGCTTCATATGATCACAGACACCAACCCATGACCAAGGGCAGTACACGAGATTATCTGTGGTTTTTGGTAGGCGAGTAAAGTTGATATCGGAAACAATTAACCAATTGGGCAACAATTTGGATTTTAAATGGTTAAGGAAGGTTTTCAACACATTAAAAATTTTAGATTGTTTGTTTCTGAGATTCATAATACAACTTATTGCGCGATAAACATGTTACAAACGTCTTTAGGGGGATTAGGAACAAATAAATATTTTCACTAATAAACAATATACCTTCTCATCTTGCAATCATTTCAGTCCCCGTGCCGCCATCATTACTCTATCAGCACTTTATATGAGTTGATTATTTTCCTCTTTCAAAAGGAGTTCATTTAAAAAATAACTAAAAAGAATTCCGAATCTAAACGTCGTCGTTCTTTTTGTGTTACTTCACGGTTAAGGAACAAGGTATTTCTTTTAACCGTGAATTATCCTTAAAATATTAACCAATCCAGACTGATGAAAAACAAAATTAAAAATACAACACACTTCAGTTTAAATCAATTCATCGAACGGCCGAACATGACTGTGTTCCCTCATAACAATAACAACTTGGAACACCTCATTCACGGCGAGCCGCCCTCCAGACACTCAAGGCCTCGACTCTCGGCTGCAGTAGAATGACAAGTCAAGTGGGCGTCGGCGCTCACGCCGCGGCCCGACACTACAAACGCTGGGCTACGGACCGCGCCGCCGGGCTTTGGGCTAACGTTGCGCAATGTTATGTAACCAGATAAAATCTACCACTGAGCAAGAAAGACACCCTTATCAAGCGGTTTTTCAAACACCTTCCTTACTGCTGGTTCGATCCTGAACTATGTCTTGGTCTCATACTGACCCTGTCTGTTGCCATGGGGCTACATACTCATTGGGTTCCTGATTAATGATCATGGCTAACATAAATTTACAGAACATGAACAGTCTGAAATTAGTTTCCTAATCGCCTTGAACTTCTGTGTGGGTGGGCGGTGTCTTACGAGCATAGAGACACTGAATACAAGTCAGTTAGATCCAAAGAACTGGTTAGATCATGACGCTGACGTTTACGCCATTGATCTTTTTCTGCCAATCATAACTTTTCCATATGCCTAAACTATGCATAGGTTAATACAATGAGCCTTATTATATCCACAGTCATTTCCGGATAGCGCATTTTTTACCGCTAAGTATATTTTTACAACAAAAAAATCAGGAAGAAGACTTTAGACATTGAACCAAATTTATTATACCTTCAACATATATAGGGTTAAATTATTTTAAACAACAGAATATATTCCTTCGCGAATATTTGACGACATGCTAACCATTATCCTTCTACATTTACAAAAACTCTCATGAAACAGAACAGAACGCAGCTGGGCGGACGAGGAGTAATTTGGTTATCGGTTGCTATGGGAATGACACGTCCGCCAATCGGAAATTTCATTTTTTAAGTCTTCTTTTCCTTTCATAACACACTGTTTGATGAATCAACGAATAAAGAATAGTTTTTTCATTAACAATATTAAATTACAAAAGCTTGGACGGTCATTTAAGTTACAGAACACAAATCGTTCAAAAAAATAAAAAACAATAGTCTACATTACTCAAAAATACAAATAAAATACTGCTACAAAGCATAGTGTCAGACAAGTAATCTTTGGAAACGTAATATTCCTTTTGAAAGTAAAAGGTTCAATGCCTTAAAGCATTTACTTTAAATGCTAATAGGTTTGAATGTTTAATTAAAAGGCTATAAAACTATCGAGAATATTATGTTTTTTAGAACTCAGTCTTTACATTGAAGTCGATAAGCCCTGACTGAATTAGCCTTGAAAATATTTCAAATATTTTAGTTTCAACATAGGCTATTTCATTCTTTGTATTGTTCTTTATTTCGACTGCTCTCTGATGGGTGGTTTCCTCCTCTGCTCCTTTAGAGAAGCATCGATATTTATTGGGAAACGTTAAATTAATGCAGTAAATATTTTTCCATCGCGTTTGTTATGTTTTTTTTAAAATATGGATGAATTCTTAAAAATACCAAATTAATAACGAACGCGGAAAATATCTCTCACAACTTAACACCCTACGGTCAAGCCGTCAAACAGAGCAGCGTTGAGCAACCGTGCAATGGAGATCCCGACTCGACACCACTACGCGCCAGTCAGTATGCACAGCGCAGTAGACAGTACTACAGCGCCGACAGCTGGAGCCGCCTTGCTGTCTGTGTACTGTGTACATCCCGTGTGTTTACAGCTTTGATCTTGTTTTCCGGCACGTCGTCGGGCTCGTCACTGGCGTTGCATCACTGTGTATCTCATGTACAGCGGGTGGTTACGGTCTAAAGGCTACTTCCTTAATATTTGATTTGAGAAGTAAAAGCGCCTATCGAGTTTCTTCCGCTTCTTTCAACTTAGTCGAGCGAGGGGTGAGTCTTCTAACCCAGTCACGCGGGTCGCCTTATCACTGGGGTTGGGGTTGCAGTATTGTTCTTTCTATCATTATATCAAATGGAAGGAAATTAGAAATAAAAATAAATCTAACACTGATTTTTTTATTGAAATATTTTTTGTTTGAGAAAATAAACTACACAGAAGTAGGCCGGTTTTTATGTACAGTACTGTACTTCTAATCTATGATACAGTATTGTATAGAAAATGTAACATGTAGATTGTAGAGGAATATAATAGGACTAACTTAAAAAACAACCAGAAATGCTGACCGATATTCAAAAAATTGTTAATATTAAAGTGTGCACATAAGTGGGCACACATTGAAAGAACTTCACAAGAAGGGAGCAGTAAACATGTTGTATTATATTATTATTTTTAAGGCATTTGCCGTTATTGATTAGTAATAAACACGTTTTTTATGAATTAGCAATGGCAAATGGCGTCAAAAATCAAAATCAAAACATAAAACTTACCATCACCAACAATGAATTTTAAGTAAAGAATAACACGCTGTAATCAGCTCAATTTCAACTAGAAACTAGATTCGATCATGCACAAATTACAAAAAATATAACCTTTTTTTGTATGATATAACACGAGATTCGACTTGTTTTAAGTCGATCAATGTTTAGTCCGACGGATTGGCAGGTCGCCGTCCACACCGCTCGATCAATCACCGCCCCAACACTGCGAAGGGCGCAGTCTTCCTAACTTTATAGGGGTTTTTCTAATTTACTAGTTAGTAACATCGTTTGAGCATTTTTATTTCACACTCCAATCCGCTATTTGTAGACTTCATAAAACACCCTGACACATGAAGTACCCAGTACGCCCCCCCCATAGAACACCCCACCAGCCAGTGACCAGATTTCACTCTGAAAAATTATAGCAACCCCAACCGTAAAACAACGATAGTTCCAATTGCGAGTCCCACATCACACCAAGCATGAGCATGAGGAACCAAATAATATTCTAGAAAATGAGCCTTCAAATACTGACGAAAAAACATAATTGGCGTAAGCTAGTCAAAATACCAAGTAAGTAAAGCCCGACAGTATACTCATCAATGGACCAGTCACAACATCCAGACCCAACAGTTCCGGCGGTTGTGAGCCGGTACAACACTAATTAAGAAAGAGCCGTCAGTATTGGTAGCCACACCAAATAAGGAGGATCCAACAATATTGCCAGCAGCGGCGGCTGTGAGCCGGCACAAGAGCCGTCAGTATTGGTAGCCACACCAAGTAAGGAGGATACAACAATATTTCCAGCAGCGGCGGCTGTGAGCCGGCACAAGAGCCGTCAGTATTGGTAGCCACACCAAGTAAGGAAGTTCCAACAATATTGCCAGCAGCGGCGGCTGTGAGCCGGCACAAGAGCCGTCAGTATTGGTAGCCACACCAAGTAAGGAGGTTCCAACAATATTGCCAGCAGCGGCGGCTGTAAGCCGGCACAAGAGCCGTCAGTATTGGTAGCCACACCAAGTAAGGAGGTTCCAACAATATTGCCAGCAGCGGCGGCTGTGAGCCGGCACAAGAGCCGTCAGTATTGGTAGCCACACCAAGTAAGGAAGTTCCAACAATATTGCCAGCAGCGGCGGCTGTGAGCCGGCACAAGAGCCGTCAGTATTGGTAGCCACACCAAGTAAGGAGGTTCCAACAATATTGCCAGCAGCGGCGGCTGTAAGCCGGCACAAGAGCCGTCAGTATTGGTAGCCACACCAAGTAAGGAGGTTCCAACAATATTGCGGCGGCAGCCCAGCTGTCTGGCACCGCAGTGCGACAAGGCAGATGATGGTCATTACAGCAGCCACGCCGCGGCGCGACAATGGCAGTCATTGCCGCGCGTGACACTAGATGAATGACGCGGAGGGCGATGCAATTAGTGCGCTAATGAACAGTCTTTCCAAGTGTACGTGTACGTGATCGAGAAAAAGGGCGGAGCAGGGGGTAGCGTTACCATACGTCTGGATTATTCGTAAATGAACCAAGGTCCCAAGGAGGGCCCTTGGAAAGCGAAAATAGTCCGCATTTTCAAGAAGATCTATTAAAATAAATGTAAATATTCATAATCTACTATATAGGGTAAATCTACGGAGAAGTATAAAGAGTTTGATTTGCAATCGGTTACTGTAATGTAAATAATTAAAGTTTGATTTAGATTATTATTTTCAATTGTTTAAAGTGTGGAATATTATTATTTCCTGGGTTTCAAATTCAAATTTCAATACTTATGATTTAATCCATACAAATAGTCGTTCACTCTGAGGCTTTTTGCACTCTGAACCCCCTCCCCCTTTCCAATAGGCCACCCCCTGTCAGTTTCCCGCTATCACTCTACAAAATCATCGCAACCCAGAGCAGGCGCTATTTTAGAATCTGGGGGCTGTTTCATAAAACACCTGTAAAACAGGTCCTGTAATACAGGACTTTTAAAATAAAAAGTACAATGCCTGTAAAATCTGTTTCATAAAACTATTATAAAGATACAAAATCAGCTGTGAAATTTCACCTATATTACAATAGTGTGCAGTATTTTGTTTCATAAAGTGTAGTGGCCTGTATTACAGGCCCTGTAAAATGGGTACAATTTTATTATGCTTAAGACCACCATAAAAGTTTTACAATCGATAACTATTTTGTTTTAACAATGTGATGGTGAGAGTATTTGTGACTATTAGAAGTTGAATTAGACTCAGGAAGTAGTACTCAGTAGTAGTAGAAATTCTTGATTAAAATATATTTTTCTCTTTTAAACATGATGATATATTTATTACGAGAAATAAAAGTAACGTGTGTTCAGTAAATCAATGTACCACTTGCTCGAAAGTACCGGACCGGTTTAATGACAGGTAAACAAAATAATGGTTAACATTATTTTGCAAAGTAGTTCCGACCAAAAAGTTCTAATTTTTGCTGTGTATATGTCATATTTGACTCATCCCCAAAATGTGATTTAAAGGAGGGGGGGGGGGGTGCTCCAAGTTTTCAACTAATATTTCCATTGAGTAACCACTCTTTGGAAACCACTCATTGGTGAGTCGGTGGCGCAGTTGGTATCGCACTCGGCCCCGGTTCTGTGGCGGCAGCGTCGCAGATCGAGTCCCGATGATGTCGCATACTTTTAACAGTACTGTTCATCCTTGTACTGTACCGGCTTACTCCTTGGGTTTGCTTGATAACTTCCACGCACAGGCCTGAGGCCCATGTGGGGGGGGGAAATCCAAGATAAAAAGAGGCCGCCACCCTCTTTTAATAAAAAAAAAAACAAAACAAAAAAACAATTCTGAAGGGCTTAATGAAAGAAACAAAATGCCAAAAATCAGAGGTTAATCTAATGCTCTTAACTAAAGCAGCGAAAACTCAAAATCGCTTAAGATTGATATTGTAAAGTACCTAAATGACATGAACCTCAAAAAGCAGTGTTTTATCAGACTAATCATGTACAAAATATGTTTTAATTTAACCTTTTAATCTTTTATTTAATTTAAAATTTATTAACCGGTATGCGATTTTGGAGACGCTCGAAATCAAATTCGAATTAGTTTTATAGCTTTAACATTTTTTAATGTGTACAAATTGCAAACTGACAAATTTGAGTTTAATTAAATTTAGACATCATCCAAGTCAGAGTCAAGCTCATAAAGTGTATTTTTCTTTTGTACTTTTTTTTCAAATCTCTTATTGATTTTATTACAATGTTTCGATTATCTTCAAATTTATTTAAAACTAGCCAATCAAGTAATGTTGTGTTTTGTGGTTCGATGAATTTCGTATTAGATATAAGTTACATTTTTTTAGTTTTATTTACTTTGGTGTTGTATAATATGGAAATGTTCTTCATTTCGTAAATAAAGATTTAATCAATTATACTTAACCTAAGTTTAAAAAGTAAACAAATAAACTCCCTGAATTCTCTTGTAATACAGGTAAAAATTCACAGGTGATTTCATGACTGTTGAATAATTTTTATGAAACAGTTATTACAGGCATTGTACTTTTTATTCAAAAAGTCCTGTATTACAGGACCTGTATAACAAAACTTTTTTGAAACAGCCCCTTGTAAGTGGCTGGTACGAACAATAATAATGTTTTCACAATCACAAAAACTACTTCTGGAGACCATTTCAACAACTAATAGTCATGAATACTTCCAAAACTACACTGTTCAATCTAAAAAGGTAACGTGTAAAATTTTTATGGTAGTCTAAAGAATGATAATATTCTATCTAATTTACAGGGCCTGTATTACAGGCAGTATTAAATCCCCTGAAAATTGATTTACAGTTGACAAATTGTATGAAACACATGATTGTAATATTTTCCAATAATACAGGGAAATCCCCTGTATTACAGTAGGCACGTTTTGAAGATTCGCCCCCCCAAAACAGGTAGACGGACTGTCCTAATCCCCTGTTATCAAACAAAGCCTTTGTTAGGGGTGGCCACCGTTGTGCTGGTGGTTCACCCGCCTGCATTCCAAGAAAATGCCGCGTAACTTGCACCTCAAATATTGCGATATATATTGTTATGCCAGTAACCGGAATTTCAGGCGGATGCAGAGAGTCCCGGCCGGCCGCCCGTAACAAAGGCACTAAGGCATTGTTTGTCAACAGGGGATTAGGACTGTCCTTCTACCTGTTCTGGGGGGGCGAATCTTCAAAACGCGCCTACTATACAGGCCCTGTAAGTCTTTTGAAACAGCCCCCTGGACTCATCTGCAACTAACTGATTATGGTATCTATTGATTGGCAATCCTGACCAATGACTCATGTGTCGTTGTTACACATCGCCTTATATTACTACATTTAGAATTCTCTCATGTTCTTAAAGCAACATACAAGAAATATTTTATCATTATAAAAATAGTTACAGTATAGAGTCATTCGCGTTTATTTGGGTATTTTACACTACCGCGATGGACTTATTCAAACATAGATGCATTGACACGCTTCATGAGTAATGAGCGTACAGTATTTCTGCCAAAAAAGATAAAAGACGAAAAAGTGGCCAGGATACAGTTTCAGGCCTCATGGCTCTTTCTGACGAGGACTTTGCTCCTGCTCATGATTGGACTGCATGCAAGGTTTATCATCTCAAGATGATAAAGCGAAGATGTAATATGTGCTTCCCAGCCATTTGCTGTTAGTTGTGTAAATGTTAAAAACACACATTATCTTATGTAACATGTTGATATTAACAGAATTGTTGTGTTTTCAACCATATTTCGGGATAATATTATCATTATAGTTCTAAAATAAACAAGCAAAAGCACCAAGAATCTGTCAATTCCCCGATAACGTGGAAAAGCTAATGGAGACACTGGCTCGGTGCGTAAAGTCAAAGTGTGGAACAATAATTATTCATTTAACTTCTCTATTTCAAAATTGATGCACGTACGGCCCCGTTGCCTGCAACCTAGTAGAAAAATATATCGCCGAGACACATGTCACTCTGCGTTACACGGGAAAGAAAGCGGGACTGGGAAATAAAAGCGTCCTGCAAAGCTAAACCGCTGTCGACTAAAATCATCCGAAAACTTGGTCAGCCAAAGTGGCTGACTGACATGACACGATCCAGAACTTGTGTATTAGTCTGAGGCTGTACTAGTCGGGCTGCAAACATTGGCTCAGCACGTGCCGTTGTTTGGACACAATGCAGGTATGTGTACGGACACCCAGCTGTATGTAGTGGCCGGCCTGAAAACATCACACCTACCAATTAACTGACGGACTACAGTGTTGTTGCTTTAATATTCTCCAATTACCCCATTAATATAACTGAAAGTGTATTTTTGTGTCCTAGCACAGGCACACGTGCACATGCATTGACTACTTACAAGTGACACGAAAACATATTTAATTGGTCAAAAATAATTAATAATCAAGTGCTGTAATGTGCTACATTTTGCTTGACCATCACAATAAATAAGCCTACTGCTGTACTGTTTTACAAAGTTAAAAGCTTGAACACACTACGGTACTGTACGTGAATTTTTATTGACCATGATGGGTAAACCAACATTTAACCCATTAACAACACAAACTAGTAAACCTGTTGCTCGAAATCGAGCAATAATTGTTATGTGTATTGATTGCAAAATAAAAATAATTATGGTTCGGTATTCTAGAACTATTTTATTAATTATATATGGTTGAACTTCTTGTTATACTGATTTATTTTTCACAAAAGCTTTTTAAAACTAAATCTTTTGTGAATACTCAGTCATCTTTAAGGAGATGTCCATGTATCGCGGCCCTAAGTAGCGTATGACCGGTCTTGATATCAAACCGAACTAAAATGGTTCAATAAATCTACTTATAATCAATGTTAAGTCTGTTTCTTTTTTCTTTTACTTATATTTATATTTATAGAATTTATTTCTCCTGTTAGTATTTTTCTTTGGAATATAAACATATGTAAATATTAAGATCTTCACACATGTGATTGAAAATAAATGTTTTTAAAACTGAATTCTTACCTTAAGTATGTATTAGGATAATAGTTTATTTATTTACACCTTCCATCAACTGAAATGCTTCCAGCCATAACCATCTCTAGCTCTACATGCAATGGTTTCAATTCCATTAACAACATGTGGCTTTGCTGAAAAACTTTGTTTGCTCCAATCAGCTGCTTTATTTGAAATTTCTATTCCCATGTTAAATCTTATGGACTAATACGAAACTTTAAGGGCGTCTAGGGCTCTTCCCTTTAGACAAGCCTTTTTAAATTTTATTTCCTGCAAAACTTCACGCCAAGCTCTTTCCAATGACACCAAAAACAAGAAAATCGGTTCAGTAGTTTAGGAGGAGTCTTTGTAACAAAAAAACTGCTCGTGTATTAAATAAGTAATATAGATAGATAGATTCAACGAACAAAAACTTTCCATTAGATGAAGATAAAATGTCGGCCGATGGGTCGGTTTAATAATTTTTGTTTTCATACGGTATAGTGGTCATGATTGGATTTTTTACAAGTTAATTGTGACGATACAAGAAATTCTTTCTAAATTTCGACGTTGTGCTCACGTCAAATTTTTCGTAAAACGAAAATGCTATCTAACTGTTTAGTAATAGACGTACACAAAAAACAACCTTCTGACTGATGAATAAACGTGCGTACGCGTAATCAATGTTTGATCCGGCAGTAGGCAGTATGCAAAGAACGCTCCGACCCGATCCATGAATAGAACACTACATCCGGCAATGTTACAGTACTGGGAAATCTTGTCCAGCGCTAGTCGCATGTTTCGATTAAAGTGTATCCGCTTTATTTTAAAGAGATTTTCCCAGAAAGTCATTTCCTCCTTCCTGACATAATTCCTGTTCCACATCTTCCCAAAACTGTAATTATTTCCATCGTTTTTTGCTAAGTACCGGGAAATCGATATTAAACCACACAGCATTTTAGATATAATTAAAGAACATTTAAGGTAAGTTTTCCAAGGAAAATGTTTAAATGCTTAAAATAACGAATAATTGTAATAACATCCTCGATTCTGTCATAGCCACCACTTGAGATGGCCGAGGTTTTCTATAGATTAAGCGGAACCCTTAAGTTAATTTCACACACGTCGAATTTGTTCGTACGGAGAAAATTCGTACGTACAAATTCCAATAGTGGACCACAGAAGGGCGTGGGAGCTTTCAAACACATCAAATCGAATTCGGACCGAATAAAATCCGAATGGTGCGCCAAAAAATCTCTCAACATTCGAAAAAAGTTGAACTTTGATTCATCGCTTCTAAGTTCATAAAACATTGTTTTAAAGAATCCAGTGTCTTCTCTTGAGTTATTTATAGGATAAATCCAGAATCTCCGCTTTTTCTATGGCGCTTTATCCGTCTGTAAGGAATAATGCCACGACACGTTTCGGATTCTTGACACGCCACCTTCACTTCAATACAAACACTGAGGAAATTTAATTTGGTAATTTAAATTTAATTTGGCGATTTAATTTGGAGGGTAATAGTTCGTTGAATAAAATTCTATGTGTGAGAAGAAAAACGTCATTTGCCTACAAAGGTATAAAATTCGTGTGAATTTTCTCCGTCAGGTCAAATTCGATGTGTGTGAAATCAGCGTTAAGTTAGCCCTGGAATAAGTTAGGCCTATGTAGGGAATTTGAGTAATCCTTAAATAAAACCTCCTTTCAGATCCTTCCTTACTGATCCTTTGGTAGGTGATCTGTTGGGTTTCATAACATGCATAAGATGAAAACTAACTCTAACAGAGACCCATCCTGTTAAAATAAATACGGAAACTTCAGAAGTGAAGAATAATTAATTGTGACGATTCACACATCTAGTTTACTGATTTCCGTCGAAAAACAAAAACAAGTACAGTCTCCTGGAGCTACTTGGGGGGATTATTACAGAAATTCATAATGCAGAAATCACAAAAACCTGTTTCCTTTTTCAAAATCTTGGGGCACAATCCGTCTAACTCCACGTACTTTTAAATTCAGGCAGAACCTATTTACACACAAAATTAACCCAACGACGTACCGATGTACTACAAAACTGTTAAAAAACATCATCGACATTATGTCTCGAATAAAATATATCGTTTCCACGACAAGCCAACAGGGGCCCATCGAGAGATCGATGCTGTACGTTACACAACGTAGTAGCGCGATGCGCAGCGCGGCGGCGGCGGCTCTGGGGCGGAATGAATGGGTCGGGTCGATAGAGCTACGCCGCCGGGCGCCCTAGACCTTCAGCGAGGGCGCCGCGGCGCCGCTACGGCGTCTACTACGTTACTACAGCCGCGCTACCTTCTTGGTAACTTGGTATTTATCATAATAAAACGGAAAGAGTAGTTTTGTGCCCTAGCACAAGACACAAAAAAATCATAAAAAATATTTCGAATTGATTTTTGTTATCTTATTTTCATCCGAAACCGTTATGATTCTGCTGTTTTATTTACAACCTAAATAATACGAAATCAGAGAGGACTATTTACCAATGTTTATCAACTCATCTATATTACTAAGCCTATATATTTTTGTACTTTCAAATACAAAAAAACGTTAATTTTTTGAGAGATCGGTGTTGACTTTAAAAAAATGCTTCAATTGATTTCGATAGTATAGAACGTGCAATGCGAAATTTTAAAGATAAAAAGCCTACCATGGAGAATTCGATCTTGAAAAGCAACAACCATCGTTCAGATTACTCAGATAGCTTAATCCTAATTACCCTCTAAGAATCGCCTTACTGATTAGTCCAGATTGGCTGTGAGCTTGGCATTTGAGTAATTTAAAACGTGTACTACAACCTTCCCTGCGTTTGATATAGGCATCGACTCAAATGATTGTTTACACAGATTTGTTTTGTAAAGGAGTACATAATTGTACGAAATGCCTGTACTACACGTACTGTATCTGTAGGGGTGTGCGAGTACTCGATTATCGAGTTTTTTTCGAACGGAGTTCACACTGCTCGACTCGACTAAAAATTTTGAAAAATACTACAAGTTCGAGTCGAGTAGTTACTCCCACCGTTTACCCGGAATTGGTACACGCGAAGTCAACGCCAGTCATGAAGAGTCACCATAGAACTGTAATTTTACTTGAATTAAAGAGGAGTTGTTTTAGTTATTAATATCAATAAATTTAGTTTTGTCTTTTTTCCTTTTTATAATTTGAGATATTTTCTTACTTATGCTCTGATGAGGCTGATTTAACTTTTCATATTAAATTCTATAAAAATATGTTACAAAAACTCTTTTTTAAAGCAAACAAGTGCAGATGTAGCTTGACTTCTACTTCCCAAGACCACTGCCAAGACCAAAGTTTAAGAAACTACTGAGTAATGACGTAAAGTTATGTTTAACATGGCCTGAACAATCGTTCACTTCATTTGAAAACAGGTTTGCTTTTAACTCATAGGAAATCTTCCCAGTTTGATAACGAAAAATATTACATGTTATGTCATCAATAAAAAGTATGATAACTATATTAACTTCTACTATTCAAAATACTCGGCTCGAATAAAACTCGAAACTCGCGAGGATTTTTTGAAACTCGACTTCAAAAATCACTATTCGCACACCCCTGGTATCTAGCATAAAAGATTCACTATTACAAATTGTTTAACCATAACAACGGACTACTTTTGTAGTTTAGACCCAGTTATTTATATCGACTAGGCTAACTGTTAGACTTACGAGTATATTTACCATCGCAGCCGAACGGCGAGATCTGTAGGAATATTCCGCTGCTGCGCCACAATGCTGGATTACAAACCGTATAAAGACACAGTTCGTCGACCGATCTGAAACGAGCTCGGCTAGCGGCAAATGAACGGTTACAAAATAGTGTTAAAGTTAATTATTATTCCAGCCCTTCATTCTCTATAACCGGCGACCGGCACGGGCACGGAGGGCCTAGGATAAGGATACCAACATTCTCCCTACCGCAGGGCCAAGTACAACGTCCCTACACTACATTATGGGCCTGTGCGGTGGGCACCGCTGATGACTTTTTTCTTGGATATTGGGATAAATGGGGGCTATTACATTTATTTTGCGGAACCACCATTTGGTTCAATGCACTAAAATAAGCCAGGCGATTTAGCGGCACCGCTAGCGGCATCGCTCAGCCGCCTAATAAGGACCGTAGGGAGTAAGTAGATACCCATTCCTAGATTTCCAGAAATGATTTAAAGCCCTATGTTCATTCCACTCAGAGTCAAGGGGAAAAAGTAACGGCATAAGACATCGGAGACCCGTATCTGCCTCATTCTGGGTGAGTCAGCGGGTTATCACTAAGTAAACAAACCGCCAGATAGACGCGGCCGGCGATGTAGCTAGGTGGCGAGCCGGCGAGCGACGGGAGCCCAAAATACCACCAACGCTGCAGTACTAGCCTTTCGAAAATATCGCCCCAGCCCCAGCCCCTTTTCCAGGAATCACAACTCCACAACTACACCCGCCGGCGCCGAACCTTTGTGTACATCGGGCGGTCCCGTCTTCGCCCTAAATGCCTCAACATGGCCATGACTTTTTTTAACAGGGTCGAGTACTAAAGGGTTACCATACGTCCTCTTTTCCTGGAACATCTTTGGCGGATTTTCGAGAATTCTCTTAAATGTTCGGATTTCGAATGGAAACGTATGGACTACTGTATAGGCTACATTCACTTAATTAATTGGTTGTTATTATATAGACTAAAGACTTTAACCTTCCATCGGACGCACTGCTTGCAAATTTCGAAGTCTAGTAGAAAGCATACGTTCTTTAGTTGGACCTTGGAAGTTCACTTCATGCAACTTTCTTGGAGCTGGGAATTACCGGCATTTTCCGGTACAGCCAGTGAACGGTTTTTATTACCATTTTCGTAACCGTAAGTGCTCGGTGGGTCGGTGAAGTCGGTCAACCCGAATCAGCCTACCCAAAAATGCTATCACCATTTTTGTTAATTCTAGATAGTTCCATCGAAATTTTCGCTAGTTCCGCTTATTTAGTCGGGTAGGCTGACCCATATGAAAAACTTAATTAATTGTTAGTCCGTTAGTTCTTGCTAATTCCGTAATATTTTAGCAAATTTCCCCCTATAGAGGGAAGAAGCTCAGCTGGTACCATGGCATGGTAAGACTTAAAAACCAGACCAATAACTTTTAATTTTTTCATTATACTGCTTCAAAAACAGATGTTTTTAATGCATGTTTCCGGACCTAAATACACTCTTTTTATTCCTAGGAATTAAAAGCTGATGTACTCGATACCAGCTGACTCTTTATAGTCCTAGGACTATAAAAGTCAAAAAGTGCCGAGTACGTCGTAATAATCAAACAATATTAATTCGATTACAAATAATCGAAACATTCATCGTTATTATCGAAACATTCATTGTTGTCAGTTTAATCAATTTGTGAAACTCGCTCATTTCACCAATCGATTATTACATGCGTTCGATACGTCGATAGTTGTTCATTGTTGTCAGTCTACCCTAACACAAATGAAACAGACAATCAGCTGATTGCTTCAAATAGCAAGAACAAGACGGTGGCATCTTTTGAAGGCATCTTTAAAGGTAAACAAGCTGTAACATTTTGGTTTTCTTAAGTAGTTTACGTATTGTATTAAGCAATATAACGAAAAATATAGTTCATCACACGGACCTAAAGCTGCTTTTCGTTACTCGGTCATTTTTCAACCTCGGCTTGCAGCCTCGGTTGTAAAACTTGACCTTGTACGAAAGCATCACTTTAGGTCCTTGTAATGAAATATACTATTATGTCCCTGACCCCAAAAACACCGTTTTTTTATTTTCATGTAAGCGACATTTTTTACTTCGAGTTAGAACACCAGCACAAGGTCAGTTCACTCTGAGGGTTTTTCAACAAAATTAAATTTAAAGGTGTAAAAGTTTTAACACCTTTTAATTAATTTTATGTTAATTAAAATGTCACAAATGGATTCAGCCAAACAAATTTAAAAACTCGGCATTTTTAACCCTAGAAAGGTATTGTTATTCAAAAATACGCTAAAGGTATCGATACGTAAATTTTACTCTGTTGTTAAAAATTAAATTATGTTTGATGAAATATTTATTTTTTTAAAGAAGGCACCCAAATACAAGAAAACATTGATAATGTTATTTACTATATAATAAACTTACATTATGTCTTTAGCTCCATTTTAATTTTAGGGAATAAGCTCCATAAGAGTCCATTGAAAAGCACATTTTGCTGTTGTAGGGATCCTGCGTAAATTTGACTTATTTTTTCAATTAAATTTGGAAATACATTAAGAACAGCCATAATACGGTCATATTAAATCAAACCTGTAGCGGGATAGGCACTGCTGACGGTACAGGACTCAAGGTCATTTGATTGCAAAATCGGACAAAAAAAACACTTCCGTACACGTCAAAATTATGTTCGATACCTTTCTAGGGTTAATTATTATTGTACAGCAATCGGTTCCAGTTACTGAGATATTGGATCCACTAAATGCGGTACAGGGCATTTCCACATAAACGTCAACCTCCATCAAACACAGCCTACTTTTTTCATAAATAATTCCTATAGACCTATATTTTTTAAAGCTAAAATTCCTTTAAAAGAAAATCAAACTAAGTTTTCCTTCATATCTCACTGAGGGGACAAAAACTATACAAATTCTTGAATAAATACTATATTTTTCATTAAATTCCCCTAAAATTGGGATTTTTAAAATTATAATACAATCATATGATAGAATGTAATTTTTTCATGTGATGTTTGTTTTTATTCCTTAGATTTGAGTAGATTGATAATATGCTTGCTGACATTTATATACTAGGGTATAACAAGATTACATTTATTTATAATGATTAGACTATGAATATTATTAAGAAATAAGCTCATGAAAGATAACATGTACTTTAGTTAGAGTAATATTTACATAAAATATTCAACACATCAATTTCCCTCGCCCACTTATAAAAACAATCCTTTAGAAATTCACTGAGTACGCAGGTTTGATGTGACAGTTGTACTTTTAAAAATACCCCCGTTGCAGCATACTCATGAAATCCCCGCTGCATACTCAGCGAATTTCAAATGCAAATTACATATTTCAATCCAACGTAGCGAGATTTGTCATGTTTTTGTAAGCTCCATGGATAAGAATAACATGGGGAATGAGTATGCAGGTTTGCTGCTACGGTTATAATAAAATTGGGTGTTTTTAATTCAATATTTAGTAGATCTGATCTAGAAGAAGCCATTTACAAGTTTTATCAAGATATGTTGAGAAATAAGCGAGGTATAGAATTTTACTTATTTCCCACAAGGTTAACATTGGGACAACGTATTGTGTTTACCACTTTCAATATCTCGGGAACCAATGGACATAGAGTAGCGATTCAAAATACTAAATTGTTTGTTTTTTTAGCTAAATTCAATAGTGGTAAAATAATTGGATTTTTTTGTAAAAAACTCAAAAAACATTTTTTGGGAGGTTTACCCCCCTTTACCTCTCCTTCCGGTATTATTGGGCTGGTTTACGAACTCATCTGAATAATTACTACTTTATACATCCATGCTAATTGTCATTATGACCATTTTTTCACGAGTTAAGGTGCTTAAAGACTCACATGTGTGTGTGTGTGTATATATATATATATATATATATATATATATATATATAGGGTGGTGCGAAAAAACAAAATTTTAGAATTTTGAATCACTATTGGTCTCAAAAGTTGTGAAATAGCATGTAGAACACTGAAAAATTACTTTTAAAAAATCTTATAACATCTTCCGATTGCGCAATGATCTTAAAACAACTCCAAATTTGTGTTTTAGGCAATCTAGAGGCAAAAATACAAACAAAATAACTCCTGAAATTTGAACTGATTTAAGGCTGATATCAGATTAGATTCTGAAAATTTTAGATCACATTGGAATTTTAGCAAAATGTTTTTAACACAAAAGAAATAGCATATTTATACAGTAGGCCTAACACTAAAAGACCTATATGAGAAAGTATTCAAGAATTATACGTTGTTAACCTTGGTAAAAAAAATTTTTTTCATTTAATTTCAAAGTAAAACTACACCTCTCACATTCTCATTTATTGCACGCCTCGGACCTTCCGCACCTGAAGTATCCGGATCCCACATTATCCAAGCGAGGTTGGTGAACAGAATTAGAGAATGCTGTTTTCTCACATGAGCGGTGTTTCTGAAGTCCCAGAACGCATCCGCAAGGCTAATAAGCATCATAGAGTTTTCACAAATCTGCTTAGATCTGACGGCGAGACTTGATTTTCACGCAACACGGCCTTGAGAAGAAGACAATGTTTGTATGCCACATTTTTAACATCGTGATTTTTTACCATTTTTACCATAAATATTTCACGAACTACGATGAGTCTTTTGCCACATCGGACGACGATGGTGATGGCGGCAAAATCGCAGACACCATTAATGACCACTGTTTTTATCAGGAGTTTTTGCTTGCTTGCCTTAGGTCTACTCCCGCAATTACTCACAATAACAGCAATAGGTAAAAATACCCTAATCCAATATAATTCCCCTCCAATCAATTATCTTCAAAACAATAGAATTAAACCATTTTAAAAAACTTGTTAAAGTTTAGTAAGTAATTCATGTATTACGACAAGTTCTCAGTTTTACAGCAAGTTTAGTGATAACACCACTTCTTCATTTTGAACAAGATATTAATCTTCCCAAAAATTTTCCAAAATCCCCGATAATTTCGGGGGGGGGGGGATATATCCCGATATCCCCCCCCCCTAGGTACGCTCTTGGAGTGTAGTGATAAGCTATACTTTTTCCAAAATTTTGTCTGCAGTCAGGGTTAGAGTAATATCGCTCCTGCCAGGCCTAACTGGGTTTGCAGGATGCCCAGTACGTGAACCACCACTCGGTGCATCCATATAGTTCTTAAAATACTATCCTGGACAGTTGCTGTGTACCAAATAACTATTTAAGGTATCACGGAAATTGAGATGACGTATGGTCACCAAGTTCCTCTGTGGTGAGGGGGGTGAGGAGTTGCCTTAAAACCCGCTCTCCAGATACAGATAATCTGTGAATTAGCTAGTTTGTTAAGGTAGAGTAAGGTGATTCAGGGGGAGGAGTAACTGTAAGGCCCTCGACCTCGTTGGTAAATAGTTCCTCTAGGTTTGATATTGGGCCTACATTTGAAAATTGTTAATTCTAGTGGGTGGTCCAAACTCTCATAGGCTAAATGTCTATAATTCGATCCTTAATAACATAAAAAAACTTAAATAGGCTAATATGATTTCCCTTATTTTCCTAATTGCAGAGGTAATCTCGGCATGCATTTGGATAAGGCTTCAAAATCTGTTCGCCTGATGAAGGGTTAAAGCATCACTTTGGGTTTCTATTTACAATATAATGAAATTGGTAGCTATTCCCTCAAAATTTATTTAGGCTATTCGTAAGCAAAAATAATAATTTTGGCTTCCCAAGTTCTTTCTAAATTAAGTAGCCCAACTAACGACAAGGTGTTTTCAGTTTACAAAATTTACCTCAGGCCGATGATATAAAAGCCAAAAACATCAATCATTTTACTAACATATCTAAACCTCAGTCCTATGCAACTAATGCACTTTCGTAGGTGGGCGGCTACTGTAGTGCTCAAGAGGGGTTTTGTCTTTGTGGGTGTAGAGGTCGAGTAAAATGATGAGACCCTGTCCATCCACAAGACTTAATGTTAATTTTAACATTGTGATTTTAACAGACGGCCTGGGCCACATTTTTATCTCAACCTGAAACTTAAGTGTCCTCCTTTCAACCTAGAACATATTATTAACCCTAACCCTGAGTGTCTGACACTTAAATAGACTTTTTTCACTCAATATTTAGTAAATGCAAAGTCCAATATGCCACAGGGTCATGATGGAAGTTGCACACTCTCATCCGTAAGTTCTGAGATGGGGATATTCTCCATAAATTCATTGCTCTCAGAGTCACTAGCCTATCTTGCGGAGTATCAATAAACTTTTGGAGCGAGATAAAAACAACAACAAACTAACCAATTGATTCATCCAATGGGAAACGACATCATGACAAAACACTGAAATGCTCCCAGCCAATGATACACGGTAATTGTTCACTTAATGGTAGGCCTAAATGTTTACTTAATGGTAGGCCTAATCCTCCCGAAACTGAATTTTTTTTAAATGCAGGAAATGATGTGCTGATTCTGGAAATAGGTAAATGTTCACTTTACGGTACTACCTCCGAAATTGAAAAAAACTTTTTTCAAAATGTAGGAAATCACACCCTGATTCCAGAAATGATAGTCGTTTTCCGCGGAAAACGTCGGAAAATGCCGGAAAATCGGAAAAATATGTTTTGGCTTGGAAGTAGGTCATGTGGGTACTCAAATTAATCGGTTGGGAGAATGAGCTGAACAAGAATATGCAAGAATTTTCAAAAGGTTTGGTTAGGTTAGTTTAAGTTAGGCTAGACTATGTTAGGTCTAGTTAGGTTATGTTAGACTATGTTAGGTTTGGTTTGATTTGGTTAGATTAGGTTTGGTTAGGTTTTATTGGATTTGGTTGTTTTATTAGGTTTGGTTAAGTTAAATTAGGGTTGGTATTGTTAGATTAGGATTATAATATCACATTCTTACTTTACCAACCTTATCCATACCTAACTTTAACGTTTTAAACCAATCCTAATGTACCATAAAATAATGATACTTATCACAACCTAACATAACCTAACCTAACCTAACCAAACCAAATACAACCTAAACTAACATAACCAATCCCTATCTAGTTTATTCCAGCCAAATCCATCTTCATATAACTTTAACAAAAAGTTGGTTTATCAATTTTTATGTTTTTTGGCTTTATCTCGACTATTGTACGTCATATCATGAAAATTATTACAGAATGTTGTTCAGCGTGTAATTTCCTTTAATTTGAGTACCCACATGATATGTTTTAGACAAAGTTTGTTTTCGGCTTTTCCGACGCTTTTCCGGCCGTATATCCGTTAATATCGAACGTATCTTGAAAATTCTTACATATTCTTGTTCAGCTCGTTCTCCCGATTAATTTGAGTACCCACATGACCCATTTTTTGGGTGAAAGTTTTTTTCCGGTTTTCCGATTTTCCGGCATTTTCCGACGTTTTCCGCGGGAAAAAACTATCATTTTCAGAATCAGCGCGTTATTTCCTACATTTTGAAGAAAAAAAATTTCAATTTCGGAGGTAGTACCGTAAAGTGAACATTTACCTGGAAATATTTTTTTCTATGGAAATCGTCGAAACATGCCGGAAAATCTGAAAAATATTTCTTGTCTCGGAAGTAGTCCTGGCTCCTACTCAAATTAACGGGGAGATTGAGCTGAACAAGAATTTTCACGATCCAATGTGGGATAACGGAGTTACGGCCAGAAAAGTGTCCAATTTTCATAAAATGGATTAGTTTTTGGTGTGTCAATCAAAATTGTGGTATCTAAGATTAGGTTTGGTAAGGTTAAACTATGTTAGGCTTAGTTAGGTTTGGTTAGATTTTGTTAGACCATGTTGAACTATGTTGACTATGTTGTACACCTGGTGTAGAAAGAAATGGCAGAAGATCAGATATGAAACTCGTACCCGCTACACACACTACATAAAATGTTAAATGATTGGTGTTACATTCATAGTCTACACCATAAATGTAATACTTCTCTCACAAGTAGGTCTACTTTTCTCAAAAACCTATTCAGAATCCAATAATTATGAATTTGGTTCATTGGGGTATGGATTATTAGAGTTCTACTGTAAGACTGTGGATGTTAACTACGCTTGGCGAAGAACAGGAACCTGGCCAATGCCAAGGCATAGCCAACCACTTAAGGATGAATTAATGATTAGTAAATTGTTAGCAACTAGGCCTTTACTACTGCAAAATAATAACAAGCAATCAGTGAAAAAACAAGGCTAGCCTACATATTCTTACCATAATTTGTTGACATTAACAGTGTAGGCCCAAGGATAACCTACAAAGTAGCAATAAGGAGTTTCTTACCCAACTCCTGAAATAGGATTACCTTATAGAGGGAATAAACGTGGTGTTAAATGAATATCAACAAAATTGATAGTTCTTCATAACCATGGACACATTTAGCTATGGCTAATGTAAATAATTCACTTACCAACATTAGTGAATTCACATTCTAACTCAAAACACCACCTACTAACTTCCGCGCGCTGCCGCGGACAAACCGATTCTGAATTTTGATTGGTTTTCCTCTTCTACACATCAACAGTTGAAATAGAGGACGCCACTGTGAGGCAGGGCTACCAACAGTACGATAAATTTACCATAATTCAGTAGAAAAAACTGACGAAAAAGTGCTATTTTCTCTTCGCAAGTGTAAATTTCATATGAGTGTGATACTTTTGTAATATTCTTGCTTAATTATGTAGTCTTAGTAATCTTACCGACTGGCAACCGATCTTCACACTTAAAAAATTAAAAACTTCAAAACTTCGCAACTTAAAAAATCCCAACATCAGTACAAAACAAATATGTAAAAAGCAAACCCAAGGGAATTTTAAGTACAAGAAAAGGCTTTTAAGTTGGGAGGGTGGGTATATAATCTACTTTTGTGCAAAAATATCAACCCAATCGGTTTGTTACATTTTGCGTTTACCATATACAACAAACTTGTACATCCATACAGAAACCACCTCTTCTTTATACCATTAGCTCTTGTAACCGTTATTCGCACGTTAAACTAGATAAAAGTTCCAGTAAAACCAACCAAATAAAAAATACCAAAATTTCAAAATAGTGCGAAAATATTTATGTAAAATCAAAATCATGACAGGAAAGTTAGCCGTTCATTGTTTGTTTCGACGAAAGATATCAAGGGGACCAAGGGGTTTCAGATATCTGCTGTATGGTAACGGGATATTTTATAGTCTAGGCAATGAATGCTCAAAAAGAGGTATAGAGGGAATTGCATGGATCACAATTTTTGACTTTGTAACTTTGTTTGGTCTAGTTAGGAGTAAAACATATCAAAAGTCCCCGCCCTTAGCCCTTGAGCCGGCTGGGCTGAAAGGGCCTAAAGGTACAATTTTTTGGTTTTTCCTAAATATCTTGAAAACTATCAACTTTTAGTAATTCCTATTAAATTTGAAAATTAAAGAAAATTAAATTTCCTGTAAGAAAAATAAATAATATGTCTAATTTGGTCCAACCGTTTAAAGGGGAAGCACTAATTTTGTTAATATTTAAAAAAGTATCCCTTCCGTAAGAAATACATGTTAATTGAGGGTAACATATAAATGCCCAATTAGGCAACGTTTTTTTCAGCTAAAGGAAAATGAACAGCATTCAGGAAATATTGACAAAATTTCCTGAATGCTATTCATTTTCCTTTAGGTGAAAAAAGCGTTGCCCAATTGGGCATCTATGTTACCCACAAATTTACATGTATTTCTAATGGAAGGGGTATATTTTTTTTAATATTAACAAAATTAGTGCTTACCTTGTAAATGGTTGGACCAAAGTAGACATATTATATATTTTTCTTACAGGAAATTTAATTTTCTTTAATTTTCAAACTTAATAGGAATTACTAAAAGTTGATAGTTTTCAAGATATTTAGGAAAAACCAAAAAATTGTACCTTTAGGCCCTTCCAGCCCAGCCGGCTCAAGGGCTAAGGGCGAGGACTTTTGATATGTTTTACTCCTAACTAGTCCAAACAAAGTTAAAAAGTCAAAAATTGTGATCCATGCAATTCCCTCTATAACCTTTCGTTGCCTGGACTATTAGTATACAGATGAGCGAAGTATTTTAGCACAGAGAAAGGAGCGGACACTATCCATTCCTTTCTCTGTGATTGTAGTATAGGGCCTACATATGAGATGACTAAGTTTTTTTCTACATATAAACAACTAAAAAATGCAAATTTTAAAATCACACTCAATTGTTCAGCTTTGTGTAGTTTTCGCTTAAAAACCTATCTAAGATCGAACATTTAATCGCAGAGGAGGCTCGAGCAGGTTTTAACAAGCGTGGTGAATTTTGGATGAAAAATGATTTAGAATGAAAAAACAAACATGGAAACATGTGTACAAAATATATACCTCAAACTGATAAACAAATTGGAAAAACATGTATATAGCCTATCATTAAAGAATGCATTTCAATACTGTAGGATTTTATTTGTAAAAACCCAATCTGAAACATATTTGGCGAGAAAATACCGGTTGCTCAAAACGTGGATTTTCAGCCATTAATAAACAAATAGTAAAACAGTTATTTGATCAATAAGAATGCATCTAAACACAAAGCCTAAAATTACCCGTGAGAAAATCATAGGCCTACGTCTAACACTCGTCCACCCGATACTCAAATTACAGGTCGCTGTGAGAAAATTCCAGTTTTTTTGGTAAAAATTTCCTTAAGGAAGGACAAAAATATAAAAAAGGGCATATCAGCCAATACATTTGTTTTCATTAAAAAATAATTGTTTTTGTTTTCCATCGAATCGGGATACCATCATCTAGTTATTTTAACAGGTTTTATTTAAGCAATTTTGAAACGAATGTGGTGAGCCGCTTTCAAATGAGCGAAAAGAAAATACTGGAAGGCATAACCGGACTGACTCAAAAAGTGACTCTTGATGTAATCTTTTTATGTAAAAAATGTCTAAAATTGCTATGCTATGCTACTGTTATTCTTAACAATAAAATACCCCCGTTGCAGCAGACCTGTATACTCAGCGAATTTCAAATGCAAAACAACATATTTAAATCCAACATAGCGAGATTTGACATGTTTTTGTAAGCTCCATAAGAATAACATGGGAAATGAGTACCTATGTAAGTTTGCTGCAACAGGTACGTTTAAACTGGGTGGTTTTAATTCAATCTTTAGTATATCTGAACTATAAAATAGACGAAGTCATATACCAATTTTTATTGAGACATGTTGAGAAAAAAGCGAGATATAGAATTTAGCATATATCCCATAAGTATAACATTGGGACAACGTACTGTGTTTACCTGTAGTGATATCTCAGTAACCAATGGTCATAGAGCAACAATTCAAATTTCTAAATTATTTGTTTTTTATGCTGAATTCAATGGTGTAAACCATAATTACATTATTTTAACTTTTCGATGTAAAAAACATTTTTGGAGATGTTTACCCCCCCCTTACCACCAATAGTCCGATCAGGCTAGTTTTCGAACCCGTCCGAATAATTAATTACTACTTTACATGTCTGTGCCAAATTTAATTAAGATTGGACCATTTTTACACGAGTTATCGTGCTTGAAGACACATACATATATAACGAATGGTGTTTTTGGCATCTGGGGACCTCAAAACAGAAAGTTATAATGGTCTTGGGCTGAAGTATTTCCATGAGACCTACGGTAACAGCTTATTCCCTATAGGGGAAATTCGCTAATACGCAAAATAATGAAAAAAATAATAGATACGTCAATCAGTACCGGTGTACGATAAATCCGAAGTATGCCTACACGATACTGAAACAAGTCTTACAATAATTCTAAAGCCTAACAGTTTGTTGGTACCACTGACGGAGGTTTCCGATATGGGACGCCCCCCTCTACCACCCTGCCCTACCCTAACCCCAATCTACGCTCGTTCGCTCGTATCGTCCGTTTCTATTCCGCCGGTATTTCGTATTTCGTTCAATCAAACGCCGTGGAAGCGAAAAGGGGAGATAAGGAGTTTGAGTCCCTGCCCAACACAACACGGCCGACTTGAATCAATGCTTGGGTAGACTTGCGCTTTCGTTTTTGAGAGTGACGTTTATCTAATTGGAGTTTAGTTTTACAAATTAAATAATAAGTATCTGGCCTCAGGTGCTAAGAGGAGGTGAGAAAGCTCAACTACTCTATGGCGAGAATCTTGTAGAACTTGCTGTATCTGAGCCCAAGCAAAACATGTTACATGTAACATGTTATTTTAGCAAAAGCTAGGTAGCATTTGCTGTAAGTCGAAGACTTAGTTTATAATAGTATGAACAAAGTGCTGAATCGTATTGCATATTTCATAGTTATGTATGTTTCTGTTTTTAGTGCAGGGCCCATATAGTGGGTTTATCCATATCCATATGGTTTGTGTAAAACTAATGCTAAATGTTACATATTATATGTAGCATGTTAGCGAATTTCCCCTAAGGGAAGAAGCTACCACCGTAGGTCTCATGGTAAGACCTAAGCACGGGACCATCATAACTTTTCGTTTTGGTGCCCCCAGATACCAAAAACACCATTCGTTCAAATTTGTATATATATATATGTGTGTCTGTAAGCACGATAGCGCTCGCAAAAATGGTCCGATCGGAATGAAATTTGGCATAGGCGTGTAAAGTAGTAATTATTCGGATGAGTTCGAAAACCAGCCCGATCGGACCATCGGAAGGGGGGGGTAAAGGGGGATAAACCCCCCCAAAAATGGGTTTTTTGAGTTTTTCACATAAGAAAATAAAATTTATCAAATTTTTGTTGGCACCATTGAATTCAGCTCAGAAAAACAAACAATTTTGTAATTTGAATCACTGCTCTATGTCCATTGGCTACCGAGATATTGAAAGTGGAAAACACAGTACGTTGTCTCAATGTTAACCTTATGGGAAATAAACAAAATTCTATATCTCGCTTATTTCTCACCATATCTTGATAAAACTTGGTAAATGGCTTTTTCTAGTTTAGATCTACTAAATATTGAGTCAAAACCAACCAGTTTAAACATACCTGTAGCAGCAAACCTGCATACTCATTCCCCATGTTATTCTTATGGAGCTTACAAAAACATGTCAAATCTCGCTATGTTGGATTTAAATATGTTGTTTTGCATTTGAAATTCGCTGAGTATGCAGGTCTGCTGCAACGGGGGTATTTTACTGCACAGTGGTTTTGCGGTTTTAGGAAAAGACACTGCGAGAATGATACCGGAGGGGCTTTTTACGTTTTAGTTTGCTTTTTCACTAGAAATAATTAATCATAAACCATTTTCAAATTAGTTGAAGAATCGTTACCTAGGTTTTCTTCAGAAAATATATTTTCGCACATTATGTGATCAGATGTTTCTCTTGTGTATGAAATTTATTTGTTCTACGCGAAGTAGCCCGCGTCACTTCGTCACTCAAAAACAACATACAGTAATTAAATGGGGTTTAGTTCATGATTATTATTATATGGAGTTTCCAGAGTGTAAAGAGCAGTGTGATTTTTTACTTTCTTTCTTCTATACATATTTTATATAGAGAAAGTATTGTTTTCGTCAAAACTTTCAAATTTGAGTTGTTAGTGGATGTATCCGTTTTGGTGCTCCCTGAATCCAAAATAGTATTTTTCATTGCTAGGGGCTAAAGTGACGCTTTTCGTACGAGGTCAAGTTTTACGACCGAGGCTGTAAGCCGAGGTCAAAAATATGTTCGAGTAACGAAAAGAAGCTTTAGGACCGTGTGATGAACTATAGTTTTCGTTTTACCGCTCAATACAACAGGCTAAGAAAACCAAAATATTAGGTATTTAATTATATCTCCCAAAGAGGCTTTCATCTTGTTCTTGCTATATAAAACAATCGGCTGATTGTCTGTTTCATTTGTGTTAAGTTAGACTGACAACAATGAACAACTATCGATGTATCGAACGTACTGAACTAACTATCGATTGATGAAATGAGCGAATTGCTTTATTCGATCAAGCCGACAACAATGCAACAATGAATTAATTGCAATTGATAATAAAAACCGATTACCACTCTCAATGCAACCGATAGCTCACCATCGACGCTGACGTACACATTTAAAGTTGTAGTACATAGTACATAACAAACAAACAACTGACGTCCTCGACATCAGCTGATTTTTTTTCTCCCTTGGGAAAAAAGAGCTTCTTTATGCCCGCATCACATGTGATGAAAAACTGCCGTTTTCGCGGCGGTATAACGAAAAAGTGGTTTTCGGAGTAGTGCCTGTCTGATGTCCGAGTGTGTGGATCTGTGGATGTTTGTATGTAAACAAAGCTAAAGACGACACCCGTGATCCGAATTACTTGTTGTTAAATAAGAGTTTAAACTCAAGTACAGTAGTTATGTTTCCTTAAGTTTTGATCAAAAAAACGTTTCCCAGAAGTAAACGCAAATATTGTTTATTTTCTTTGATTGATGACAGCTGTCAACTAGGTTCAGGTTTAAGAGTCACTATCTAGCGGATAATAACAACACTTCAAGAACAATAAAAAATGATCGTCCAATAGAATACCAAATAGGTACAAAATACCACATTGCTGCAGCCAATGACTTACGCATATTTAGGAATCGTCTGTCTCTCGAAATATTCACTATCCATCTCTCTCGCACACGTTCTTTAAAATGGTCGGGATTTTAATGCGCTAACAATAGTGTTGTTACCAGAATATTATACTGTTAAGGTAAAATCTATCTCTGTAAGACTAATTCAAAAACAATACGAATATTCAGAGGTATTTCTCAAGCTAATTGGATCCAGTTTAACTACAGTTGGAATCACCTGTTAAGTCAAGTTTTGACATTGATACCCTTCGTTCGTGCTGGCGAGCGAGGAGGGGGTAGGTAAGTTGGAAAACCAACTAGAAGGAAAGTCAGGTAAAAATAAAGATTGGGCGGGGTAAAAATAAACAAGTAAGTGGATTGAAGACGGGGTGAGAATTGTGAATCGTTGAAATGCTGTTGTATTATAGGGAATGACAGCGGTGAAATGGGTTTGATCACGAAAACCCCGCCACGATCAGTCTCAACACCGGCAGCGGAAGTGGCGGCAGTGTTACCAACAGCGCGGAGCGAAAAGATACACAGAGTAATAATTCGGCATTCTACTCATATATTAAAGTGTTCTATGACGTTTCTTGTGTGCTAAAAGTTTAAAAATGAACTGTATTGGTTTTTTCTAAATTTCGATTGAGTTTAATAAAGTAAAAACATTTAAAACATGGAGAGGTGGGTCACGAAAGTTCGGATCGCTGCGGCATTTCAGGTACGTTTGACCCCAGTTTAATGTTAAACTCAAGCCTAAATTTAGACGTACCATTCTGCGATCTCAAAAAAGAATTTATCCAAAATAATAATTTATTAAGTATAAACCATTTTGAAAATGTATTCTCCACGTTTTTTATGATTGTACACCAGGTTAAGGAATACAACATTTGCTCTCAGGGATTGTTTCCACAAGTTTGCAAGAGTTGTGAACAATCCCAGAGTCATTCCATTCAAATGTTATTTCTTATAGAATATTGTTATTAGTTTTATTTTTTAAACCTAATCACAACAAATATTTATTTACCTCTGATATGAATTTTCACTTTATAATTAATTATCCAATCATAGATCACTATTGTTTTAAAAGAGCGAAAAATGCTTCTAGTGTCAACGTGTAAATAAGGAATAGGCCTAATATATTTTTTAATGGGGATAAAATCCGAATCATGGTTATAATAAAATATTTATGATAGTTTAAAATATTATAAATATTATAATTCATTAAAAAATATAATCATGGTTTAGAGAGGAAGGTGGAGTCAAACCAAATTTAATAATTTGGCATCGATTCCGTACGGCTGCAAATTCAATACTATACCAACATTTTATATACATTCAATACGTCACCTTATATATTTATTTTATGAAAGAGATTTGATGGTAATTATTGGTTATACAATGTCAAACCTTCAATTAACTCAAAAATTTTAAATCGTAATTTTGACCTGAAATAATCTTTGCATCCTCATTGGTTATTATAAAGAGGTTAGGGGATTACGCATGTGATTCATAGAACAAAGGTAAACGAAAGGTTCCAGTTGTTTTTGGAAAAATACAGAATATTCTGTAGTGTCAGCCAACACCCCTTGAAGACTAATGTTTAAACTTTGGAAGCCAATAAAATAGGGTCTTTTAGTTTTATATGCTTTTCCAATGCCTACGAGAGAATATAGATTATTCGACTTTCAAGAGTTTAAAAAGCATGTATGGAACTATTGTAAAAACATAATGAAACAAAAGCCCTATCGAGCATTTAAATTAAATTTTATATTCTTACGTTTCATTTCAGGTTAGTCCCATTTCATTGTTAAACTACCTCGTTAGGAAGACATTCAATAACTCATAAACCTTGATGACGCAGTAACTAAAGTGATTTTTTTCAATCCCCTTGAATAGCCATTACATCACTCATGCAATGAATTAATAACACGGACCTCAATATGAAGACTCAACTGGAAACAAGACTTTTTTCCGAATCGCCTTGAAAGTTGTATTATCAAGGTTCAACTGTAAAAAAGTAAAGGAAAAACGTTGGGGAGTAAAACTGCCTTGTCTTTATGCCTTAAATATTTTTTTTCTTACAAAAAGGGTTGGGGTTTTTTCACCTTGCATTTTCCTCCCCCACAATGGGTCTCAGACCTGTGCATGGAAGTTATCAAGAAAAGCAAGGCGTGAGCTGCAGTTTAAGGGTGAATAGTATTACTTGAAGTAGGCGGCTACCTGGAGATTCGAACCTTCATCTTGGCTATCATAGTTCCGAAGTCCAGTGTACTAAAAACTACGCCTCAGGCTGAATTTAAGCAAATTTAAAATCTATACTAATTTATCTTTAAGGGGCTAATTTCGAGGTGAAAGAGGTGAGATACGCCCACGCCGAAATACATACTAACATATACTTGGTCATTTCAAGCCCAAACTGGAGGTGCCCTACGTTTAGGACTTCTCGTTGCGACACATCGGCTAAAAAATACATCTTTAAAAAGTTCACGTTTTCCCCCTTTTAAGGAACGGGGTTGGAAATTTCATTTTGACGATTTGTCTGTCGCTGAATGATTCCCAAAGAATACTTGTACTGAAGTTTCTAGCTTTAAGTGAAAACCGCGAATGGGCTATATAGTTTATTCTAACTGAAACCTAATACGCCAACAGATTTATGTTTTGACCATAGGCTGAGATACATTTTACTTAAAGATTTAATATTTTGTATACAATTATTTTTCAAAATGTCAAATTTTATTTTAGAGGAAAAGGGTTTTGTTTCAAAATAGTATGTATTCCAAATAAAAATTCCGCACTGTAGAAAACTAAACAAAAATTCATCAGCAAATATTTAGTAGGCAAAGGATAAAATTATTTTGATACAAGTATGAAAACGATTAAAGATCTGTTCATAAAAAACGCGTAAAAATCTTCTTTTAAAGCTGTTCATATACGCCATGCTTGAGATATGCTTGTACATATATAAGGTCAAGATAACGTGCAAAATGTATATATTAGACATTAACATTCTCATTAGATAATGCCTTAATCAACAGTGTATTATTGTAAACTAAAGTATTTATGTTTATTTATAAACAAGTCATCCAACTACGCCGTAGAACGCATGAAATAATTAACATTCTCGTCTTATCACAAGTTTGAATCATTCCCTTGCGAGAGACTATAATATTACGGTTGACACTAATAAACGCATTTTGTTCTATTTTAATGTTGTATTCCTCACAAATGCCCTTTAAACTATGGAAATTAAAGTCGACAAATCTCTTAAGGGGTTAGCATTCGATTGTAAATATTAGTGTTCGCATCTGAACGATAACGGCAACCAAGTAAGAAATATCGAGAAAGATTTCTATAATAACTGACTAAAGACAACGTTTATCAATGATCAGATAACTAGATGATAACCAACTCACTTTGTACCTGGTGGACCGAGCCTTGTTCGGTATAAAGTTTTATATTTACCGGTTCATCCAATAACTATAAAAAAATTCGCTAATATTTATAGATACACCATGCAATCTTTATCCCACACGCTGTATTTTTTCCTAAATGGCTGTAAAAAAAACATACAGCTAAAATGACTACTTTATTTTTTTACACTTTCTTTGTTTGTTTCGTCGCTATCGTGGTAACTCATACGGAAAATATTAAAATTTTACAACTTTTAAATTCATTAACTTTTAAATTCATTGATTAGGTTTTTAGATTTTCTCTGGCCAAGTAGTCAGCATAGAACACGTTTTAGCAAAAAAACAACTTATTTCCAAAATTAGAATAAATCCTCCAAGCCGTTTCTGAGATAATTGTGCAAGCAAGCTCGCAAGATAAGGAGCAAGCACACAAGATACCAGCAAGCACGCAAAATAAGCACCAAGCAAGCTCATGTAGGAGTATGGGATAGTAAGGATTGACATTAAATAACAGCTGTTGATTTGTATATTAAATTGCAGAAACTAACTGTCAAAACAAAAAATGAAAGCAAAGTTGCCCGCTCAAGACTTAGACCCTCTGCAGCACGATAATTACCGTCCTCTATATATAGGGAGATGTCCTAAGGGATTTTCGAAAAATCCTTTCTTAGTGAGTGCCCATGCTATAAGAGGTGTATGTATGCAAAGTTTCATGCTCTCAGGTATAGTGGTTTGGCCTGGGCGTTGATGGGGATTTCGTCTTAATCAAACCAACCCGTTATAACAAATCAAGGGTTGAGAAAAAAAATTAAGGTGAATAATCTTGAGTTTTTTTTATTACATACAAGTTTTGCCCGCAGTATTGAAAAATTATACTTCATCTTACAGACCGAAAAAACATTTCAGATCTTGAAAGGCTGTAAAATTTGAGGTCATGCCACTAAAATTACATTGAATAAGGCCTGAATATTTCGACAGATTGTCAATAAAAAATGCCCTCTGGGCTTCTGACCAAAATAAATCAACATCGGCTCACGTGTGGACGCGCCGCGTCGTGACGTGTACCGCGTGCGTGAACACTGTAAGTATAGGTGCGTAGGTACGTTCGACGTGCGTCAGTTGGAACGTGCGTGTCTGACGTCACGTGACCCGACGCAATCAGCTGACTGTCTCCCCGCCAGTCACTGGCGATTATCGACTCAACCGGATAATTAATTGTACCGAGATATCGAGGTCCTGCTACCCTTCCCCGATATAACTCGCCGTCATTGCCTCTGGCTTCGGTTGCGAGGGAGCATTAAAATTAAACGGGGAGTATTTATTCGGGCCACGACTCTTTTATCGTACTTTATCATGGGCGGGTTATGATTTTCAGCATAAAGAACGGTAAAAAGTAGTACGTGACATGAGTAAAAAATTCGAGGAGGTTTCGAAACAAGTTGAAACAACTTTGAAAGTAGAGGTAGGTGAGAAATTGATTCTTAGTTTAGAATTTAGTTTGTGTACTAGTTGGATAGTTGTTTGATTAGGTACAGTAGCTGGTTTGTTTTGCGTAAAACGTTGCACAAGTTGTAGGAAAACTAAAAGGTTTTTGTGAACCTTAATTAATTAATTTAGTTTTACAATTGATGAATATGTAAATAATTGAACATAGGTCTAAGTTATCAAATTTATGTAATTGCTTTTAAAAGTATCTAAAGTATTAACTTTCTGTTGAAATGTCGATATGTACATTTCAACAGAGGATCATACTTTGTTTAAACATTACAGTACTTATTTTTGACTTTCACCTTCATTTTAATAAACGACTATTTTCAGTGGGCTCATTTATAGAAAAAAAGAAATTATATATTGTTGGAATAATGCTTTGAAAATAAATAATGCCTTTAAATAATTATCGTCGCACAAAAAACTAACAATGACGCAATTGAAACTGTTACCTTTCTTCAAAGCTCGACTCTAAGGTATCGTAATGTATCAAGATGTTAAATTATATAACGTTTGTTATGAATATATCTGAATCTCATACATTTTAATTTTAAAGCCACTTACTATCATCTGTTAAATTATTTAAACTTTCCAGGGCGAATTTTAAGCAATGATTACAGAAAACTTCGAATCTGTTTCTATATCATTGAAAAGAAATCCAATAAATACTTAATTTTCCTAATTTCTTTGAAAGTAAATGTATAAAGACGTGAAATGTTTCATCATGAATTTTTTTAACGTGATTCTACTTAAAATTGGGTCTTCATGACAATGGTTACCATGGTGTTATCCTCAATTGGTGTTGCAGCTCCTCGCCTGCAATGACATTCACTCTAATCAGCTGTTTGCTTGTAATTTCTATTCCGATGTTAAGGGGATGTGACATAATTCCTCTAATATTATCATTAGGATTTTGAAACTTTTCAAGTGCTTTAGTGACACACATATGCGTATAAATAGAGGGGAAAGAAATTTCTCCAACGTCTACTCTTGTACCGATTTTGTGTGTAGGCCTATGTGTTTTTGAATGTAATTTACTAAATTTAAATTTGATACAAGTTCAGTTCTACTCATTCGATTTTCATACATGAAATACAATTTTGTAGCACATGACCTCCTCAAAATATTCGAGTAGAATGATGATTGTAACTGTATGACTAAAAAAAGTTATATTTATTAATGGTTTATTTTTAAAGTTGGCTTCGATAGCTAAATATTTTAACATAATGAATAAAAACAAATGTAGAAAAATTATTAAAATATGGTTTTTAGGATTTTTTGTGCCATAGCCTATCCCCTTAAATCTTTTAGGAACCGCCAAAATTTTAAGGGCGTCAATTATAACTTGGCCTTCCTTCATAATAATTTGTTTTATTCCAAAACTTAATGCCGAGCTCTCTCCAACGACACGTAAATCATTAAAATCGGTTCAGAACTGACGGAGGAGTCTTGATCACCTTAGCGTATAAGTTTTTACGAGGACCTCCTTAAACTTATTACGAGGAACATTTTGATAATGCACTGAAATGAGAATACGTATGTTTGCTGTTGAGAAGGATATTATTCTACTGATGAAATTTAAGGTTAAGCACAGGCTAGATAGGTCAATAAAAATAATGTTAAAATATAATGGTACTCGAATATTTCTACAAGCAGTTTACAGCTTGACTTTTCGTGATGATCGCAATCAGGTAAATAAGGGGAGGTTTCCAAACAGTCTTTAGAGCTTGCAACCTCTCCTACATGTCTCCAGTTAAGTGATTGTAAATTTTAACTGTAGAACGGCAATTCCGCGTGCGGCGCACACGCGATTCTACGGTTGAATTTATCTAACTTGGGGCCTAACTGTTAGGCTGCATCACTGCTTAAAACATAAAATGGATTTACACAGACACAAGATAATTACAAACTGTAGGACAGTGAATGTGAAAACTCTTAACTTTGTAGTTTCCGAAACGAGACGATATATACAAATTACTGAGTTATAGTTTTGATTGGGCTTAATTTTCTGAACTCTGATATTGTAGTTCAATCGGCAAGCGACAAAGTAAACAAATTCCACTAAATTATGATAGATAATTAATCCCCTTACTTATAAGTAAGGGGAATTTTTCAATTTGTTGTGTGTTGCCTATACGTCTTAAACAAGTTTATATCAAAATAGTTTTTAACATTCAAAAATTAAATTCTTTAGTCAGTAGTCTGTACCGTACGTGATAAAAACTAGCCTCATTAACTTCCAGTACAAAATGTCATTTAATCATTAAAAAGCTACCTTCCTACTGTATTTCATATCTAATTCAGATTCAGAGAACTCAAAATAAAAGTTTAAAATTATAATGTTCAGCCATACGCACGCTTAGCTAGCTTATACAGGGTGTTCAAAAAATGTGGGGCAATAATTTATGTAGTGATTACTTGGATCAAAATAAGAAAAAACGTTTATTCAATCATATGTCCTAAAGTGCTTCGTTTTCCGTCAGTGTGTCTTTTTGTGATTTTTACATATTTCATTATTTCTCATAACCCCTCAACGTATAAACTTCAAATTTATGACCACTATCAAGACCTATTCTTGTAAAAAGTATCAAATTTCTGTTTTGAACCTTTCAAAATAGCGACTGTTTTTGTTTTTAAAACTGATTATCTTAAAAACAGTAAATTTTAGAACAATTACACAAGAGACAAAAAGTTGCAAAATTTAATCCTATCAACGCTCATATTAAGATTATGATGATCGGACAACTAATAACGGAGAAAATTTAACTTTTTTGAATAAAAACATGGTATGGTTCTTTAGAACATACTGTCTGACATGTTTTGCTCGGAAAAGTTAAAATTTATGTTTTAGTTGTCCGATCATCATAATCTTAATATCAGCGTTAATAGTATTAAATTTAGCAACTTTTTTGTCTCTTGTGTAATTGTTCTGAAATTTACGGTTTTTAAGATAATTAGTTATAAAAATAGTCGCCATTTTGAAATAGTACAAAGTAGAAATTTGATACTTCTTACAAAAATAGGTCTACGAAATTTGATACTTCTTACAAAAATAGGTCTTAATAGTGGTCATCCATATACAAAGTTTGGTGTATACGTTAAGAGGTTCATGATATATGATTAAATATGTAAAAATCACAAACAGACTCACAGACGGAAAACGATGCACTTTAAGACATATGTTTATATAAACTTTTTTTATTACTTTGATCCAAGAAATCACTACGTAAATTATTGCCCAACATTTTTTGAACACCCTGTATAAGAGCAATATTATCTCTGCAGCCGAACTCTACTATGTAACGTTATTCCAATCAGGTATTTTCCTGCCCAAATTTCAACCAAACTTCCAATAATTTACTCTCCAATAAGCCCCTGTGCGTCAAGAAACAAAGGCAATATAAAAAATAATTATTCATAACTTCCGCTTTATTCCACTTCACTCCAAACTTATTAATGTATTTATTTCAGGATAACGTATAACAAGTTCAAATTCATTCAAGTTTGAAGTGTATACGTTAAGAGGTTCATGATATATGATTAAATATGTAAAAATCACAAACAGACTCACAGACGGAAAACGATGCACTTTAAGACATATGTTTATATCAACTTTTTTTCTTATTTTGATCCAAGAAATCACTACATTAATTATTGCCTCACATTTTTTGAACACCGTGTATATGAGCAATATTATCTCTGCAGCCGAACTCAACTATGTAACGTTATTCCAATCAGGTATTTTCCTGCCCAAATTTCAACCAAACTTCCAATAATTTACTCTTCCACTAAGCCCCTGTGCGTCATGAAGCAAAGGCAATATAAAAATATTTATTCATAACTTCCGCTTTATTCCCCTTCACTCCAAAGTTATTAATGTTTTTATTTTAGGATAACGTATAACAAGTTCAAATTCATTTAGACTATAGTGACGCCCAAGAACACGACAAGTAGGGGAGCTTATGACATGAACCTAGCATAACGAAGACTGACGCAGAGAAGTTGATAATATATCAGTACTTCAAAATGAAAAATGTTTAAACAAATTATCAAAAAATTGGTTGTAACTTACCTGTTCGGAGCCGATGGGCGCTTGGGGCACGACCGCCATGATGGAGTGTTGCGTGTTGACTGCGCCAGATAAGATTTAAACATGCGGCTTCACGAACGGTCGTTATCAGTTTGGTGTCTTGTTGTCATGCGGCCTCTGGACATATGATTCTAGTTGCTGGCCAGTAAATTAACTGATTAAATTACACGTATTTCGGGTTTCAATGTATGTTTGAGGTAATATCATTGACTTTAAACACAGAATTATATAATACTTTTGTATTAATCATTAAATACCTCTTTATTTAAGTCAATGGTGATATTTATTTTATTGGACTTTGTGAAGTTGTATCTAAGTGTTATGAATCGGCGCATTAGATTGCAGTTTTGTAGTATGATTATACTGTAGTTTGTTTGTTGTTTGTAGTACTTATATTTGTTTGACATGGGCGTTTTAGGTCATAATATCCGGGGGTGCCGCTCACTTGTTTGAAGTATTATATGCTCAAATTCAAACTCCTATTTAAATGGTTCGTTTTAAGGCCTCTATTCCAAGTAGGTACCTACTCATTTTGTTTAACAAACACCATCTATATAATTTGTGCAAAACCCTCAAAGTTATGTTGAAAACATTTTCCCCCTTCACTGCCAACAAATCCACCAAATGTCAGGGGGATCAGGCACCCCCTAGCACCCCCAGAAATCCGCTTATGCTGTTTGATGGTCTTTGTATTGTTTAACCGTGCGTTAAAATTCGGAACTTTTTAAAACCCGGGATGAAGGCATCATTCTCAACAAACCCGTGTGATGTCACATGTCAGTATGACAATCAAAATGTGATTATAAATTGATTGTCCTTAACCATTATTTTAGCTAAGTTGCCTGCTTATGATAAAAATTGACCGTCTAGGTTGACGCTCTATGAAAGAGGGCGGCCTTGGTTCCTGTGCGTATTCACCTCTGGCTGCTGCATGTAACACAATAACCGAGGTCTGATAATGTCGAAGAGCAAAAGATATTTGTCGATTTACTTTTAATGTACGGGGAGGCTCAAACCCTTCCCGTGTAATAATACCCCCGTTGCAGCAGACCTGCATACTCAGCGAATTTCAAATACATATATAACAACATATTTCAATCAAACATAGCGAGATTTGACATGTTCTTGTAAGAATAACACGGGTAATGAGTATGCAGGTTTGCTGCTACAGGTATATTAAAACTGGGTGGCTTTAATTCAATAAAGTAGATCTGAACTAGAAGAAGCCATTTACCAGGTTTTATCAGGATATGTGGAGAAATAAGTGAGATATAGAATTTTACATATTTCCCATAAGGATAACATTGGGACAACGTACTGTGTTTACCACTTTCAATATCTCGGTTACCAATGGATTTAGAGCAGTGATACAAAATACTAAATTGTTTTTTAGCTAAATTTATTGGTGGTAAAAAAATTGGATTATTTTTATTTTTCTAAGTGAAAAACTCAAAAAACCCATTTTTGGTTACCCCCCTTCCGGTGGTCCGATTGTGCTGGTTTACGAACTCGTTCACTTTACACGTCTGTACCAAAGATCTGACCATTTTTACGGCCGCTATCGTGCTAACAGACATATATATATATATATATTTATTTATTTATAGAGATTCACTGGTAAGGATATTATTATAATTATATCAAAAAGTAGAACAAAATAAAACCATGAAAAAGGGTATTTTGTTCTACTATTTGATATAATTTTATCGAACGGTGTTTTTTGCTTTTGGGGGCCGCAAAACGAAAAGTTGTCATGATGGTCTGGAGGTTAGGTCTTACCATGAGACCTACGGTAAGCGCTTCTTCCCTATAGGGGAAATTCGCTAAAAGAAAATCTACAAAACTATCTTTTGCTTTTAGCGAATTTTCCCAATAGGGAAGAAGCTATTCCTGTAGGTGTTGTGGAAAGATCTAAGCCTCTCTCAGATATCCCCTACATTTCTATAGCATCCATATTCCCAGTGTTATTCTAATGGGATTTGGGAAGTATTCCATAACTCCCATATTTCTCAACATATCTTGATAAAACTTCGTATAATGCTTCTCCTAGTTATGAAGGAAGCACCTATTTACAGAATTGACTCAAAAAGCCTATTTCCAAACACCTTAAGCAGTAAACCTGCGTAGACACTCCCCATGTCATTCTCATGAAAAATACAAAGACTGCCAAATATTGCTAATGTTGGGTTGAAATATAAAACTAAGGATTTGAAATTCGCTGGGTGTGTAGGTCTGCTGCAATGGAGTATTTCATTATTTTGTTGTATCCATGGTCTTGTAATACTGTTCCATCACTACCAAAAAGATTATGTATCACTGACACAAGGAACTGCACTGACATCAGTCTTCCAAAAGTAAAATAAAAATGAAAATTACGAAATGGCACTGGAGCTAAAATTATCACTTTCTTCAGATTCTAAAAAACGGTCCTAGAACAGTTAATCATAATAAGAAGATTAGAATTACAATACAATCTACAATTCTGTCGTAAGAATATCAAAGGAGCTTTGACGCTGTATGGCCTACTGGTCGTCTGGGCGAGCCTGTATGGCCTACCCAAGGCCTACCTTGTGTACCTAGGCCAGATTTGGATGAAAACCGTACATTTCCCCATCCCCATTTTAGGTCAAAATATTAAGTATATCACTCAGACTGAAATGTCACCCCCCTAGCATATGCCGGGGTTGTTGATTTACTAAAGAGTTAAGGAGTAAATAAATGAAAGAGCCGAGTTTAATATTAACAGATAGATAGTTAAAAAGATTGTCAGAAGACTAGTCGGTGTCAAACCTTTCATCGGCAAACTAAACTTTGTTAATCTATGTGCATGCCGTGTCTTTATAACTTTCGTGTTTTACTTTCTTTAAGACTTTGAAAAAGCAATTCTTTTCCTGGACTAGCGAATAAACTTCTTTCGACTTTAGTTGGGAATAACAGTGTACTTCCGTGAGTTGGAAGTATAAAAAAGGAGGGTTAAAAATTACTGCATTATTAAGGAAATGTCATCGCGCCTGCCGTGCGGACACGGCAACCTGGCGCGCTTTCTTGTAAAGAAACTGCAGTGATGGAAATACAAGCTTTCAGCCTTCAATCTCCTTGACATTAGCTTTTGCGTCTTCCGTTTTTAGTAACAAATTTTCGTTGAACTATTATTATGCTATTTTGTTTAATAATTTATGGGTTTTAACTTCTGGGACTATTTCAATTCAAAAATAAATAAATCAAAGTCAATACATAAATCCAAATCTAAAATTTAACGGGTTGACGTCAAATTTGAAAATATTGAAAAACAGTTAATTTACCAACATTTCGGGCATATTAATATTTTCATAGCAATACTGCTGAAACATTAAGTATTTTGCCGATCAAAGTATTCAACTCCACAAATATTGAATGTGTAAACTGTCAACTACTCTTCCAGTCAATGCTTCAGTTTACATTGTTACATTTATTTCCACTACCGACTTATTTCCTTACTTGAGCAAGCCATGGTATATTAACGGCAACACTGAAAAAACTAAAAGGTTAATAATAACCAAAAAAACCAGTCACTATTAACCGAGTTGCTGGGTCAATATAGCACCGACTAACTTAATTACCAGAGACCGAGTTTAGGGCTAAATATGTTAATAATGACCAACTAAGTTTGTTAATCTGACGACCAATCACAATAGGTTGGTAATAACCAAGTTTAGTTAGTCAGAAATACATTCCAGCTCGGTTATTTTGACCGACCTGGTGGGTTGTGGTAAACGTGTGGTTATTCATTCTAAAGCCGCGTTTACACTATGCAACTTGTTTTAAAACTTGTGTTGTACAACCAATTAATTATATATTAATTGGTTTGAACATAATTAAGAATCCCATGAAAAATGTTGTACTAAGTTGTTCAAATAAGGGAGTTTTAAAACAAAAAATCGTATTTAAAACAGATTGCGGGATTTTAGATCTTTCCGAGCCGTGTCGGAAAGATCTAAGGAAATTTGCTTTATAAGCTTTCGTTGTACAACTTGTTTTGAAACACAAGATCGAATTTTAAAAACAAAAGTTCTATGGAACATGTTTTTCGGTACAAACTAAAGTTTATAGAACAACTTGTATTGTGTAAACGCGTCTTAGAATCGTGGTTGGTCATTCATTTCGTTGCCTGGATTATGAGCTTATTTATAGCTTACGGGTATTCAAAGTTTGCGGGTACAGCAATACCGTATTTACTGTCATAAAAAATATTTGTCTTTTAAATTTTGGTTGTTATCAATTATAATTCTGGAATCTAAACTTAACTGGATGTAAATGGCTTGACCGTCATGCTCTATGCTCGAGTCCAAATAATTTTACTATGGATGTTTTTACTTTGTATTGTTAGTCTCACTTTGTATTATCATCTTACATTAGCTTAGTAACGCGTGGCACGCGTTGTACCACGTTCCTGATCAGTCGAATGCCAGCTCGTGGTACTGCGTCTGGGCTATTGATATCGAACACCGCGACTCTAGCGCGCGGAGCGGAGCATTCGATAACGACACCGTGCCGTGTCCCCTCACCTCCCCCCATCACACCAAGGCCACCTGGCCACCATGTCAGTGTCCGTGTGAGGCGCGCGGGCTTTGTGCTTGAAGTGAGTACAGTGTTTGTTATAGCACCATTTCTTAAAGTGATTGATTGTTTTTTTATCGCATCAACGCGTGTGCGAGTGACCACTGCAGGGAGCGATGGACGACGACGAGCTGCAGTTCTCAGACGTCGATTTCTCGACCGATGAGAGCTCCGAGAGCGATGACGAGTCGGTGACGTCACCGGTGTGGGCGCCGACGCCCTGGGAAGCCTTCAGAGACATACCCTTCACCGGTGAACCGGGCTTGTCGATCGCGGCCCCTGGGAGCAACACCCCGATCGACTGGTTCTGGGTGCTTCTCGATTCGGATTTTTTGGAAGAAATCGTTTTCGAAACTAATAAAAACGCGCTGAAAGTGTATTTGGGCCCGAAAACTACTCAAAAGTCGAGAATGAACAGGTGGGAAAATATCACCGTCGCGGAACTTAAAACTTTTATAGGGTTGTTGTTGCATACCGGTACAATCGGCATGACCAGGCTGCAAGACTACTGGAAAACACACTACTTGTTAAACGTACCGGCGTTCAGGGAACACATGAGTCGCGATAGATTCCTCCTGATTCTACGATGTCTTCATTTCTCGAGCACCAGTACTGGGGAACAGGAACCGGAAGATCGAGAGGAGAAAATCAAACCGTTAGTCGATTACTTCAATTCGAAGATGCGTCAATTGTACTATCCAGGAAAGGAACTGACCGTCGATGAAGAGTTGGTGCTTTGGCAAGGACAGCTGGTTCCCCGCCACTATTCAGAGGGAAAGCGTCATAAGCACGGAATAAAGGTTTACACGATTACTGAACCAGAAGGTCTAATATTACGTTTGTATGTGCACACCGCCAATAATCAATCCCTCGGTGGTAAAGTCCATACACACGAGGTGGTTTTGAAGCTGGCAGAAGATTTCCTCGGTAAAGGTCATGCTTTGTTCATGGCTAGTTGTTACAACAGCGTCACCTTGGCGTCCCGACTGCTCGGCTGCGACACGTACTGCACGGGGCCCCTGGGAGCGGAGAGGAGACACGTTCCCGAACCCGTCAAGAGCGCCAAGTTGTCAAGGGGCGAAACAGTCGCTAACTACGCCGAGAGTGTGATGGTTGCGAAGTGGAAGAACAAGCAAACATCGGTGTTGTACATCTCGACTCAATACGACAACAATATGGTTTCAGTTCCTCACAAGATCATACAAGCTAAACATTTGCCAGAACCGATTATGCTCTATAACGCCTATATGAAAAGTGTCAATAGATTGGACCAAATTATGTCAAACTATCCTTGCAAGCATAGTACTCTTCAATGGCCCAAAAGGATATTCATTCATTTTCTACAGATGATATTGGTTAATGCGTTTCATCTGTACAATATGCATAACGATAACAATAAGATCACTTTTTATGATTTCCGATTCAAAGTTCTAGAAAAACTGTTACCACAAAAGGAGGTGCAACCGATGATTACCCCAGGTAGGAACACGGTGCATCGCATTTCGAAGAATCAGAAACGGAATGCTAAAGGAGAGAGGACGAGGAAGTCATGTCGCGTGTGTTTCAAAGCAGGGAAGAGGAGACAAACAGTGTACGTGTGCGCAGTGTGCCCCGACATGCCGGGGCTGTGCGAGATTGGGTGTTTTGAGAAGTACCATGAAAATATAAAAGAGTAAAAAAAGATGATCAAGAAAAAACCTAAAAGAGAGATAGATATGTAACGAAGCCACGAGTTGTGTCTGTGGAAATTATAAGCTTTGTAAAAATTAGATTTGTTGTACTGTATACAGGGTACACCTGTTGTATTATATACTCAATGACAGAACTAAATTATCTCAACCTGTTTCGAAATATTTGCCTTTTTTGTGAAGTTTTAGAGATAAAAACTTTTTTTTTCTAAACCACAAAATATTTTTTATTTCAGATTGAAAATTGCCTATCCTTGTTAACTATGTCACATGTTAAGTTTTGCAATTTTAGCGAATTTCCCCTATAGGGAAGAAGCTATTACCGTAGGTCTCATGGTAAGACCTAAGCCCGAGACCATGATAACTTTTCGTTTTGGGGCCACCAGAAGCAAAAAACACCATTCGTTTGAATATATATATATATATATGTGTGTGTGTGTCTGTAAGCACGATTGCGGCCATAAATATGGTCCGATCTTAATGAAATTTGGTACAGACATGTAAAGTGGTAATCAATTGGACGAGTTCGTAAACCAGCCCGATCGGACCATCGGAAGGGGGGGTAAAGGGGATAAACCCTCCCAAAAATGGGTTTTTTGAGTTTTTTACATAGAAAAATAAAATTAATCAAATTTTTGTTGGCACCATTGAATTCAGCTCAAAAAAACAAACAATTTAGTATCTTGAATCATTGCTCTATCTCCATTGGTTACCGAGATATTGAAAGTGGTAAACACAGTACGTTGTCTCTATGTTAACCTTATGGGGAATAAGTAAAACTCTATATCTTGCTTATTTCTCAACATATCTTAAAAAACTTGGTTTGTGGCTTCATCTAGATGAGGTCTAATGTATTTTAGTCTAAAACCCCCGAAATTTCCATTTTTGTGGCAGCAAACCTGCATAATCATTCCCCATGTTATCCTTATGGGAAATTAAAAAAATTCGATATCTTCCTTATTTTTTTACATTTCTTGATAAAACTTGGTATATGGCTTCTTCTAGTCAAGATCTACTAAATAATGAATTAAAACCAACCAGTTTTAATATACCTGTTGCAGCAAACCTGCATACTCATTCCCCATTTTATTCTTATGGAGATTACAAAAATATGTCAAATTTTGCTATGTTGCATTGAATTATGTTCTTTTGCATTTGAAATTCGCTGAGCATGCAGGTCTGCTGCAACGGGTGTATTTTAAAGTGTTTTCAAAATATTTAAATTGATGATAATGTTGATAGCCAAAAAAGTCAAGAATGTCAAATGGCAACAATTAATTGTGAAACTATATTATTTTTAAACTATGTTATACTGCTCTATAATATTTTAAAGGTTTTTAAAATCCTAAAATTTTGTAACTTAGGTACACATGCACTCTAGCCTATCTTCCTTAGTTTTTTTATTTATAGTCAAAATATATTCCCCCCCTCCTATTAGCATAATGCCAGTGTAACATCCATTGTTAGTCTCACTTTGTATTTAATGTCCATCAATTTTATTCATCAGAATGGTCTTCTGGACAGTTAACGATAAACGTTATTGCTGTAACCAATAACATATGGTCATTAATGAGAATTGCAATCACCTACAAAAATTTTAAATAATTTTAAAATGTATTTTAACTAATCAAATTTTAAATAATTTTAAATAATCAATCTCATGTACAAGGTCGGGATTTTCACGGATCAGTTATAGTGTGGACATATTAACTATAGGGGCTGAAAGAGGGTATTTTTGTTACTTTTGAATGTTTTACTATGCACATATTGTGTATGACAAGAAAAAATTATTGTACTTTATTCTAGCCTATTGTTAATTTTCATATGGGACCTCGATCATGCCTTTTATTACAGAGCTCAAAGTTAAAACTGCATTGCAAAAAGATAACCAGCATAAGAGCACCAAATTATGTTGGTAAATCCACCATGAACATGATTTTCTTACAATTTTCTACCACCAAATGAATTTCAATCTCTGAACTGTTTGCTACTGCAATTAGTTCCCCTTCAGAAAGAAATGGATCAGAAGAAGGCCCGGAATTTAAGAATGTGGAGCTTAATGTATTGGACATTTCTAAGGAGTATGATTTGGATACAATAGATCTGCAATATTTACAAGAACCCACTGACATAGTGAGTTTGACTGAGCACTTCCAAGGCAACTTATTCTTAGTTCCACTACGGGAGCAGTGTAGCTTTAGGTGTAGCTTCTTTTTTTCTTTCCTCTCGTATCTGTCGTACCAAGTTTCTGGACATAGCTCAATAGTAAATTGATATGAACAAATCTCAACTTGTAATATGTTTTTTGAACATGAAAGTCCTGCAATGTTTTCTATTACAGTACTCTTTCTTTCATGTGAAATTTTAGCCCGCATAGTTACCTCACAACATAATCTATTTTCCAGTTCCGGAGGATTTCCAGTACCAATAGATTTGCAGACCTCAAACACTTCATCTTGTGTTAGCACATTGCTTGGAATGACTGTTACACAAAAATCATCGCTTTCCATGGTACAGAAACGAATATGCTTTAGAATGTTTCCCAGGTATGAACGCAATTCTTTTGCATTCTCACAATCTGATGCTTTATTTTTTGCCCAATTTAAAACCGCAGTCCAGAGATCGATCTCTTGGCCTGTTATTTTATCTTGTTTCACTACAAATTCTACTGCTTTAGACTCGAGGTCCAAAAATAATTTGTTTTGAAGAATATCATCTGTTTGGTTCTGAATGACAGTTTTAATAGCTTCGGTTATATTTTTACTTTCCAAACAAACAGGACTTAACAAAATCATCAGCACATTGTCTACTGACAAAGGTTGATGCCTTTTTAATATGCAAGAGGAGATGTTTTCTCTTAATTCAACTGTTAGATACTTTTCACTCAAGTACAGAATACCCAGACTTTCTTCAAAAGAAAGTTTTCCTATTACAAAGTCTGCTCCTCCATAAATACATTTAAGAAAATTCTTAAATGTTTCTGGATTCGTGTCATTAACTAATATGTCTCCTTTTTCTGATAATGGACTTTCTTCCAACATTTTTCGGAACACTTCACTATGTCCCGTAAGAAAAATCCGAATGGCACCGATCCGTTCCCTTGGCCCAGAATCTAGTCCAACATTGAAGAAGCAATCATGTTTCGAAGTCGACGTTATCCAATAATTTATATGTTTTGGTAGATTCACATCCATTTTCCTGAAAAGAAATTCTCAGTTAGATTACAGTTGAGTTAGGCCGCAATGCTAATCACATGGGGAACAGAAGCTACTATATAAGTACAGTCAGGGCCGTAACGTTAAACTTGGGGGCCCCGGGGCAAGACTAGCTGGTGGGGCCCTCAAATCTTGCTCTTCTTTGTGCATTCGTGCAGGCAGTCATCAATAACTTAAAAAAAATAATTTTTGAGCTTCTATTGAAAGCGACGGAATTTATTGAGTACTTCTTCAATAGCTTTTTATTAATTTAAGCTTAGAAAATATCACTCTGACTTTGTAATGGTTACTTACTGGAAGTATTATAATACACGCTGTGCACTCATCAATATAACTCCAAGACAAAGAACTATTACATTATCTTCTATATTATTAGAAGAATTTCTGGGATTTTGTCCAGAGCAAATCGACCCCTAAAAATATATTTGTCCATACATATTTGGTATAAAATTAAAGCTATTATTCTCTAGATGTGCCTTTTGTTGGTTTGGAAAATATTGCATAAAAGGCCTTCGAACAGGAGGCTTTTGAAATTTCAGCGAAAGTGAAATCTGTTGTAAAACCTGTGGACTTTTACCAATTCACATTTGTTTGTAACAAAACAGATGGTCAAGATTTTAAATATTTACACAGTTATCCCTATACCACAGAATATGGGGCCAGAAAATGTCAGATAATATTTATTTAGATTATGATTTTGATTTCTTAAAATATAGACGTTTTTAAAAAAAACAGAAAATAATCTATTTTCATGGAGGAAGAGGATCTACTCTTTTGAAATGAAGGCCAGTCTGTTATCATTTTAATTTCCAGTATTTTTTTAAGGAAACTTTAAACTTAAACTAAATTTAACTTAGGAGGTGCTCATGAAGTGGGGCTTTCTTGGAGCATATTTGAACATTTGGAATTATAAAATAGCAATATTAGTTGAAGGGGTATCTAAAATAAAACAAATTTAAAATACATTATAAATGTAAAACAATTTTTTTGTAAATTTACTTGGAATGCGAAGGATATTTCAGTGATTACGATCAGCATAACGTTATATTCATGGACACTTTCAAGTAGGTTAAATTAACGTACACCGAAAATTCTGTGAGGAATTTCTTACTCATATTGAAGTTTCAAATCTTAAGCAATAGGTTAATTTTAAAAGTTTACTTTGATGAAAAGTTCAGCCTAGGGTAATTTTATTAAAAAACGCAATGAATTTCTCTAGAAAAAAACACGACAATCCACACACTTCCTCATTGAACGGGTTTTTACGCCACGGAACCCCATAAATAACCAACATGAAACCAAAAATTAAAGTCACAAAGTGACGCAGGCTTCTAGTTACAATTAAGAGATTTATTACATTATTACAATCAAATGGTAATATGTATGGTCGAATAAAAACAGTTGCAGAGAAAAATTCCAGTCTCAAAGTTGTTTAAACATACATTCATCTTTTTACTGGTTCTAACCTAAGAACAATCAAGTTTTTTCGGGAATAATACGGCTGCGACGAGGACGGCGTCGAGTCCGGTTTTATGTTCCCTCAGCCAGGGGCCCCCTGTCCTCGGGGGCCCCGGGGCGGTGCCCCGGTTGCCCCGGTGGTCGTTACGGCCCTGAGTACAGTACCATTTCCTCAAAATATATTTGGGATAATGATCCAAAATTGTTTGGTGCTTCTGTACATGTTTCAAGTAAAGCAAAGCAACATAGAAAAAGAAAGTAAAGGAATAATTTATTTGAAATGAAATGAAATTTATTTCCAAAACCTGGTACAATACAGAAAATAGAGAAAAACAAAACTTTTGGAAATCCTTCCCACATAGGCAAGCCTGTGCAAAGGAAGCTGAGTCCATAACAGTCCATCTTGACGAGCAAAATTTCCTGCAGATTACATTACTAACATATAAATTATAAATTAGATAATTTAATATTTTAAATTAATATTATAGTTATAATTAATATAAAATTTTAAATTTTAATATTTTTTTAAATATTTTTTATAAATTAAAGAAAAAAGACATTTTCAACCAAGCTGCTACAGACATCAAAATAAACATATAAAATACAGTTTATAACATATCATAACATCAAATGAATAACACCAAGCGAGTAACTAACTCGTAAACATCAGTAAAACCCTGATTAACTGAAATAAAGGGGGCGAGGCCGTTTCGGATAACCTTTTTTTTCGGTTAATCAATGTTTAATATCTAAAAAGGATATTTCGGTAAAAAAAAACCACTACAAAAGTTGATTTACGTTATTTTAATTACCGTCATCTAACAATCTACATCTGTACACATAATACTGTATCTATTTCTAAAAATAATAGACAATTATTTTTTAACTTTATCTTCACATTAGTTGCGGGCAGCCTAAACCTCCATCTCTTAATAAGCAGAACATTGACGGGTATTGATTCACTTGATTGCTCACAGGGCCGTAACGACCACCGGGGCAACCGGGGCACCGCCCCGGGGCCCCCGAGGATAGGGGGCCCCGGCTGAGGGAACATAAAACCGGACTCGATGCCGTCCTCGTCGCAGCCGTATTTTTCCGGAAAAAACTTGATTGTTCTTAGGTTAGAACCAGTAAAAAGATGAATGTATGTTTAAACAACTTTGAGACTGAAATTTGTCTCTCCAACAGTTTTTATTCGACCATATACATGTTACTATTTGATTGTAATGATGTATTCTAATAAATGTCTTAATTGTAACTAGAAGCCTGCGTCACTTCGTGACTTTAATTTTTGGTTTCATGTTGGTTATTTATGGGGTTCCGTGGCGTAAAAACCCGTTCAATGAGGAAGTGTGTGGATTGTCGTGTTTTTTTCTAGAGAAATTCATTGCGTTTTTTAATAAAATTACCCTAGGCTGAACTTTTCATCAAAGTAAACTTTTAAAATTAACCTATTGCTTAAGATTTGAAACTTCAATATGAGTAAGAAATTCCTCACAGAATTTTCGGTGTTCGTTAATTTAACCTACTTGAAAGTGTCCATGAATATAACGTTATGCTGATCGTAATCACTGAAATATCCTTCGCATTCCAAGTAAATTTACAAAAAAATTGTTTTACATTTATAATGTATTTTAAATTTGTTTTATTTTAGATACCCCTTCAACTAATATTGCTATTTTATAATTCCAAATGTTCAAATATGCTCCAAGAAAGCCCCACTTCATGAGCACCTCCTAAGTTAAATTTAGTTTAAGTTTAAAGTTTCCTTAAAAAAATACTGGAAATTAAAATGATAACAGACTGGCCTTCATTTCAAAAGAGTAGATCCTCTTCCTCCATGAAAATAGATTATTTTCTGTTGTCTTTTAAAAACTTCTATATTTTAAGAAATCAAAATCATAATGTAAATAAATATTATCTGACATTTGCTGGCCCCATATTCTGTGGTATTGAGATAACTGTGTAAATATTTAAAATCTTGACCATCTGTATTGTTATAAACAAATGTGAATTGGTAAAATTCCACAGATTTTACAACAGATAGTACCACTTTCGTTGAAATTTCAAAAGCCTCCAGTTCGAAGGCCTTTTATGCAATATTTTCCAAACCAACAAAAGGCACATCTAGAGAATGATAGCTTTAATTTTATACCAAATATATATGGACAAATATATTTTTAGGGGTCGATTTGCTCTGGACAAAATTACAGAAATTCTTTTAATAATATAGATAGATAGAAGAAGATAATGTAATAGTTCTTTGTCTTCGAGTTATATTGATGAGTGCACAGCGTGTATTATAATACTTCCAGTAAGTAACCATATTGCAAAGTCAGAGTGATATTTTCTAAGCTTAAATTAATAAAAAGCTATTGAAGAAGTACAATGGCACAATACAATAATAGCTTAGCTCTAATCTCTATTAAAAGCGACGGAACTCAAAAAAAATTTTTTTAAGTTACTGATGACTGCCTGACTGCCTGCACGAAGGCACAAAGAAGAGGAAGGTATTGAGGGCCCCACCAGCTAGTCTTGCCCCGGGGCCCCCAAGTTTAACGTTACGGCCCTGATTGCTCAACAAGTTCTAGTTTTTACCGATGTTCACTACAACACGTTTCCTCTTGGTGGACATTGAACGAAATGTAAACTTATGTAAATTAAAGCGTTTGTAAAAAACGCAACGTCATGAAGAGGAACGCGTAAATTAACTCACTTAAATTTTGAGACATAAACGTACAGTTTCAACGACCACAGTGCACTGATACAGTAACAGCACTGTCATAGCAATGGGGAAAGTTTGTGTGGAGTTCGGGGGTGGGAAAGGTTTGGTCTGATCTGGGGATGGGGGGTAGGACATTCTTTTATGGTTAGTGGTCGCTGTGAAAATGACTCAAGCCAAGCCGGGCCACCTACCCGAGCAACGGCAGACAATTACCGGTGCCTAACTTATTTTCCAATTAATTTCAACTTTTTATCATGGTTTCGGTTTAACGGGGTGCGGTTAATCGGGGTTTTACTGTAAATGAAAATACTCATTATAGCATAAGTAAGTAACAAATAAATCAAAACGTAGGTAACAAAATATTCTTGAATGGAACTACGAATGATATATTAATGCCTTGTTCTTACAAATTCAATAACGTAACTTAAAATTAAACTTCACCAATAAAAAAATAAAAATGAAAATATTTACGAAATGCTTGATCAGAAATTAAGTCCCCCAAAGGCAGAGCCTGTGTCGGAGTGACCAACACTTAAGTGAGAAAGAGGTGCACTGTTCGTTTTAAACTAAAACCAACTGATAATTAATTTATCAGTTTGTTATGGTCACATAATTAATTTATGGCAAGTAAGCCTGGATAAGAAAATTCAAATTATTTTAGATTTATATTATTTATTTTGATGATTTATAATTTAAACTAAATTTACACCATTAATAATGCAGATAATATTGCAAAGTTGAAACTACTAACCAAACTATCAGGAAAAACTGGTGAAAATTTCAAGTCTCTACTTACAGTATACTTAAACAGAATAAAATAAAAATAAGATAATGTCATTTTTGGGGAAAGAAATTCATACATCTCGTCTATGAATGCCCTTTGAATATTTTAAAAATAATAAGAAATGGTTTTAGTTACATACTATACCAACTGTTAATTCTTTTCATAGTGCAATTATATGTAAACCTCATAAATTCAAACGTTTTGGGAAAAGCTAGGTTAATAGATAACATGGTGAAATGGTGAGATTGGCAAATAGCTTAAAATATGAATCAGGGTGCATCCGTATCTTAAAAGGTAATGCAATGGTAACTTTTACCTTCTCGCTTGTGGATTGGAGCTTCGATCAAGTATTAATGGGACAAGACAAATATGAAACTGTGTTGAGCTTTGGTTGTTAGCTCTAGCATGTTTTAGAATTATTTCTTGTCATAGCTTTGTCATTATTCAACAGCACAAACACTTCACTAAGCTGCCTGATATAAAAAGTAATTTGAAATATCAAAAATGTTACTATTTTTTAAAGAGTTTAAACAATCAATCAACCTTGAGGTTGCACAAGAAAGATATGGTGAACCAGTCTACCACTTCAGTTAATATATCTCAATAATAATCCTTGATAACTTGTTTTGATAAAAGTTATCATAAAACTGTAACCAAGATAAACAGTTATTGCTTAATACGTAAAGTTCAGTAAAGGACAGCGATAATTTTTACACAATGTGTAAATTAAGTATGGAAACAAATCTTTATTTTTAAACCAAACTAGATAGAAATATTTTGTTTGTGGCATTTATTATTAACAAAGGTTTTGGAATTTTTGGAAGCAAAAATTTTTTTATGTCCCAAACAGGTTGGGGTTAGGGGGTAGCTTAATTTTTTCAAAAAGCAACCCCTATTGAGTGACCCCTCAATTTGAAGGGTTTGTCAAAAGAAATTCAATGGCGCAAATCCGAGGTCAATATCTCCTTCTAACCAGAATGGCACCCATTTTAAATTTTTGGATGGGCACCTAAGATTGAGCAAGTTATGTATACCCCAATTTATCTTTTAAAAAGCTTACAATGGGCAAGCCAAACTCTGGATACCGTTATTAGATGGTAAGTTCTTGTCAAAAGTGGAAGTTTTTGTCAAATTCACAAATTTTCCTCAGAGTGCCGCAGGAAAGTAGTGTTAGACTCTAGAATTTTCATTTAACAGGCTGAAAATTGGCGAAGAGGTCGTACATACAGCTGTGATTGATCATCATACTAAAATTCCCAAAAAATTCAACTTGGGCAACATGCTGCCAAATTGAAAAACCCATTTCCCCAAAAAGAGGGGCAGAAAAGCAATATATGTAGAATAGGCTTTAGATGTGGTGGTGATTAATGTAGAATGTGCATGCTCTCTTAACAGCTTAAGTCTAATTCTGCCAAGGTTTCAACTTTGTTGACATTGATCCAAAGTTCAACCTTAATGAAAATGAAAATAATACATTTTTATGTTATGTGTATTAATTGCTTACTGGTGTTTCATTTTTCAGTTTTGCCCTTGTTATCTGGTAACTAATCAGACAAAAAAGTATAAGACTAATCTTCTCTTATTTATGCCCCCCCAGATCCCTACATTGCCCCTGTGCCAGTGCCCATTTTATCTGTTATGCAATCGGGCTAGAGTCAAAGCACAATATTAATGCATCATATCTACTTTACTCAAACATTTTTATCAATGATCATAAGTAAGAGAGACTTACATACATTTTTACCATACAGCTACTTAAAAAATGTGAGAGGGCAACAAGTCATGTTATCACTTTCAATAGGTATCCTTAATGGCCAATAATGTTTTTCATAACCTTAAAAACCATTGGACTATCATAACTTTTCGTTTTTGGCCCCATGCACCAAAAACGCCATTCTTTCAAACTCATATATATATATATATAGAGAGCAATGATTCAAGATACCAAATTATTTGATTTTCAAGCTGAATTCGAAGGTGTGAACCAAAATGAGATTATTTTAACTTTACTGATCAAAAATAAAAAATAAAAAACATATTTGGGGGTTTATCCCCCTTTAAACCCCCTTCTGATGTTCCAGTCGGGCTGTTTTCTAATGGCTGGCTCATCCAAATAATTGCTACTTTACACACCTATGCCATATTTAATTCCGATCGGACCATTTTTAGGAAGGATACACCCCCCTAAAAATGGTCTTTTTACAAAGTAAAATTAAAATAATTACATTTTGGTTTACTTCTTGGAATTCAGCTTGAAAAACAAATAATTTGGTATCTTGAATCATTGCTCTATGTCTATCGGTTATCAAGATACTGAGAGTGGTAAACACAGTATGTTGACCCAATGTTAATCTTATGGAGAGTAAATAAAGTTCTATATCCAGCTTATTTCTTAACATATCTTAATAAAACTTGGTTGGTTAGCTATCTATCATTTCATCTAGATGTGTTGTGTTCTAATGTATATTAGTCATTATTTACCTTTTGTGATAGAAAAACCTGTATACTCATTTCCTATGTTAATCTTATAGGAAATAAAGTTGTGTAGTTTGCTTACTTCTTAACATATCTTGGTAAGACTATGAATAATGAATGAATAATGAATAATGAATATCTTTATTGTCATAGACATATACATGCATGGACAACAGTCAAAGGCAGTGGTAAAACATTGTCAGGTGGTATTAGAATAAGTGACCTTAATTTTATATGCAAGATTAATTTTGAGCATGATCCGGTGTGGTAAAGTCATGCTAAAATAAATAAATAATTATGTAACAACAACAAGTCTACAGGCAAAAAAAAATCAATAAGAACATTTATAACAAAACTCAACAACAATAGAATTAACATTTGCTTTAAAGAACAAACAAAGGTGACTAGAAAGTGATGTCTCTACATTCATTATATGACTTGGTATATGACTTCATCTAGTTAAGATCTACTAGACTGAGGCCTGAAATCCCCCAATATTTAGATTCCTGAGGCAGTAAACTCGCATATTCTCCCTTCCAATTAATTGTTAACGTTACCTATCTATCTATATACTATTATAAAGAAGAGGTGGTTTCTGTATGTATGTTTGGATGTGTCAATTGAACGTGAAAAATACTGAACCGATTGGGTTGAAATTTCAGACAGAGAACCTGGGAAACTCATAGGCCTATTCACTTCCTTATAAAATCCCCATGAACGTCCTCATTTTCAATGTTTATATTTTATAAGGATGTAAACATTCAAACACGGAAATTTAATAGCTGTGGGTACTAATTTGACAGTTCTAAGAGCAGTGGCAAGATCAGCTGTTTCAAGCTATATCTATCGTGAGCGAAGCCACAGGCAACTACTAGTAGGAAATAAAAAATAAATAACATTGCATAGCTCATTTATTTTTCATCATATCTTGATCAAACTTGGTATGTGGCTTTATCTAGTTGAGACCTACTGGATTATAGCCTGAAATCCCTCATTTTTCTATTTCTGTGGTAGCAAACCTGCAAACTCACTTCTCATGTTATTCTTATAGAGAATATTTTTGTAAGCTTGTTTAAGGACGTCCAATGATTTTATTGATGTGAGGCTAAGTCTAAATTATTTATTCTATTTATTTATTCAGGCATTTAGATCAGGTAAAAAGGAAGGGGATAGACAGCTATAGCTTACCTGGTAAAGATGAAAACAGGTGAGCACAGATTAACAGAAAAAACACACATAAATTCTTGATATTTCGTCCCTGTAGGATTTCATCAGAAGAAAGAGAATGAGATAGTTCTGGTACATAGTTCTGGTACATGGACAAGTATACAGTTTTTTAGGTCATATTGTCTGAAATTTGCATGTTTTTATTCGTAAAAGTAAAATTTCTCCGTTATTAGTAGCCCAATCATCATAATCTTAATACTATGGGGTTAATTGGATTATATTTCACAACTTTTGTATTTCTTGTATAATTTTTCTAAAACTATGGTTACCCAATGTTAATCTTATGGAGAGTAAATAAAGTTCTATATCCAGCTTATTTCTTAACATATCTTAATAAAACTTGGTTGGTTAGCTATCTATCATTTCATCTAGATGTGTTCTAATGTTAGATATTACATCTAGATGTGTTTAGATCTAGAATTTATTTAGATTAAAAAAAAACAGTCACCATTTTGAAATGGTATAAAGTAGAAATTTGATACTTCTTACAAAAATTGTTCTTAGTTGTCATCCATGTACCAAGTTTGGAGTTCATACATTAAGAGGTTCGTGAGATATGATTAAATATGTAAAAATCTCAAACACACATACAGACGGAAAACGAAGCACTTTTGGACCTATTTATATGAACTTTTTTTCTTATTCTTACCTGTGCTATCACATACTAAAATATTTTACCATAATTTCCGGACACCCTGTATTTGAGTTGCTTATTCGTAATACTTTGTGTGAAGTCCAAAATGTCTCTTTTCAAAAGCTAATTTTATGAGAAAAATTATATTTTGTCAGTATTAATTTTACTATACTCAGTCTGCAGTAATTAATAATAAAATCTGCACAAATTCATAAGTTCTATAGTAATTACATTTTCAATAGGGAAAATCATTATACAGAAGAAAACAATAATTTAGTTTTTGCAAATAAAGAATGAGTCATCCCTGCTTATGACTTCAGATAATTCTTGCAAGCACATTCTTACTTTTTACTTTAATTTGATATGAGCTACATTTCTTTGATATTTCATTCTATCCAAGCTTAAGTTGTCAGCTTGTATCATAGATGTCGAATTGCACAATATCTCCTTGGCAACCGATCAACATCTGTGTTCTGGGTTGTTGCTGCAATTTTAAATGTTTATATTTTACCAAATGATATAACTTTCTGCTGTATTCAAGCATATGATAAACAACAGAAATGCCAAAGAAACATTTACTTCAACCTAAAGCTAGCATGGTAAATAATAGTGCATGTTTTAGATGTTCATTGTGAATCTATCACATTTGGTTGATTTTTTTCCATAGCCACCATGAAAAAGGTAAAGTAATTGCTAATCTGCTTTTGGGTTTCATAGTTTAGGTCAAATTGATATATAATTAATTTTATTAGGATCTGTTTATTTATAACCTATGCCTTAGGAACACTTATTGCTTTTAGTTTTGTAAGTTTTTGTTGGAGAAACCCCTTGAAATCACAAAATATAACAGTTGTAAATCAGTCCAATAATTTTACTGTCGTATATACTGAATGACATTTGGTCACTGTCTGACAAAGATTGCTGTTTTTACATAGTTCGTTACTACCAATTATTGTTTTCTAAACATCAGTGTAAAGATGTGACATATTCCTAAGTTGAAGACATGTGTTTAGCAATTTTAAATCATCAAAAAACTTGCATGAAAAAACAAAAACCTTTTTATCAAAACATGTTTTTTCTGTTTTCAATTCTGATTTTTTCCTTACAATTATTCTATATTTTTGTTACTTAGGGTCGCTTACGGAACCTAAATGCGACCTCCAAGGCAGCAGCCAAGGGAGGAGCTCGGGAGACCACTGACAAAGAGGGTGGAGATGATTTTGAGAAGTTTCTGTTAGGGAAGAATCTTATCCGACCCGATGACCAGCTGGATCTTACAGAAAAGGTAATGCAAACTTGTGGCTTGTGGCATTGCCATTTCAAGAATAAATGTAGTTATTAGTGTAAATGACTAGGGATCCTGATGGTACGGTAGTAGCTTACACGTGATGTGTCTTATTGTTCCTGTGATTTTGAGGACAGTCGAAAGCCAAATATGTCTGAGCTCTTGCCCACTGAGAATCCTTAGTTTGTGCAGTTGGTGGCAAATTTCCAGCGATATTTCCCATGCCACAGATATAGGGAAGCCCAAAAAAATATTAAATGGATAAATTGGTGCAAGGTGGTTATGCAAACCTGTTTACTGTGGTTCTGACTAAACAGAGGCAATCTTAATGGAATCTCTTGTAGTTATTATTGTATCCGAACTACAGTTCTGGCCTCAGCATTAGGCGGGTGGCAAAAAATGGAAACTCCAGCTGTGTAAATGACGTGATGTTAGAGATACCTCTGCTTCCCTACACGTTTAAGTAGTTAAACATATCTCCAGCAGAGATAAGCACATTTAACCATCACATATTTCAATGACCAGCTGATTTTGGAGAACATAAATAAAGAGCAGATGGGTAAATAATTAGCCAAACAACATAATTTAAGAGCCAGCAGCGCACTCACTCACCCGCTTAATGTTGTGGTCAGAACTGTAGTTCAGTGACACACCTAAGAAAGAAACTGCCATTGGTCATATTTATGATTATCGAATCACAATCGGTACTGTGATGACTAATACCGCGATTACCCCCCTAGTTGTCACATCAAGAGAAACCTATTGCCTTTTATCCAAATTAAACAAGTTTTTAACGTTGAATTCCCGTTTGGTCCCTCCGAGCAGGACCTGCAGGAGGAGATCGCACGTATGCTGACCACCAACAACCCGCAGCTGCCGGACAGTCTGGTCGAGTACAGCTTCAAGGAGCGGATGTTCGTGCCGACGCCGCTGCCGCCGCACATGGTCACCCTGCTCGACGTGGAGGGCACGTGTCTGCACAAGGAGAGCCAGGAGGCCATCGAGCAGATGGAGCAGGATGGCGGCTGGGACGGTGAGCCGACCAGATACATTTGTTGTCGTGTTTGTTTGCATATGCAACAGTGGTACAAGAAAATAAAACCTAAAAACTTTTTAAAATTAAATTTACTTAGGTACATATCATTGCCATTACGTATCAAATGTTTTCTTTCCTCACTGTAGATACATTTCAGGCAAATGACCGCCTATCCTCAACAGCATTGGAGGTCATTTAAAATAAGTCCTATTGTTATTGCAATGGTTTTTAAAACTCACAAAAAGTGCTTACACACATAGGACACTGTTTTGTCTTGTCTATATTTGATCGATATTTCTATATTTGTCTAAATGGGTTTGGTAAAAAAATTTGAATAGATTAGAAGTTTCCAATGGTTGGAGCAATAAAAACCATCTCAATTTTGCAATATGATTTTTCATCAAACAACGTCATAAAAATATCTTAATTGGTGACAAATTAAAGGATAGTTAGTCCTCTATCAAGTTGCATATTTTTTAATTTAAAATTGTGTTATCAAATATATAAATAAGATATAATATCTGAAATTATGGTGTAAAATTGAAAACTTTAATTTTTTTATTCTTCTTTGGCTATCCAGCGTGAATTTCAATGACCATGTCTCTTCCTGATCTCTTTGAGCACGTTACACACTGATCATGGACAACTAGTTTGGTCAAACCTGTACTTTGAAAAGAAAGATTGGTGTATCTCGTCTTAACTCACTGGTTCGCAGGAGGACTGGCAGCGATGGCACCTTCTTCCCAGACGGTGGCGGGGGGCGAGGAACCGGCGCCAACGGAAGAGCAAGAAGAGGGAGAGGCAGGGGAGGAGGAGCTGGAAGGGGAGGTGGTAGGGGAGGGGGAACTGGGAGAGGAGGGGGAGGGGGAGGGAGACGATGAGGAGAAGATCGACGTCGTCCCAGAGAAAACTGGAGCGTCGCCACGACCGGGCAAGTCCAAGAAACTTACCAACCAGTTCAACTTCTGCGAGAGGGCGGCGCTGACTTACAACAATCCTGACCGGGTGAGTTGTGAGGTAGTTTGTGAGCTCTGAGGAAAAACGAAAGCATTAAGAGAAGTTATGTCAAGTTACTGAAATAACTTTACTATAAGTTCCTCAAACACCAGTTGAACGACAGAGTAGATAATTTGATTGGAAGAATATACCCTTCTCCCACATAGTCTAATCCCCCATATCCAATAATTTTTTACTGTTGTTATAGAACGTTGGTACCCAGACGAATCCGCCACCAAGAGCAAGTTTTGCCGCTTACATCACCCAATGGATTATCTACGATGCTTACCAAGAGGACTATGAGAACCAGCAGAGAGAGAAGGAGAGAGAGAGGAAGGAGAAGATGATCTCACAGCCCAAGAAAGAGGAGGTGAGTGAAGCGCAAGTGAAGTTTTTTAATGGTTTGAAAATTTGTCATTCAAAAAGGTCTTAAATAAACTTTCACTCATATAGTGCAGCTAATGTTAGACAGTAACATAATTAGATGGTAATATTTTAGAGTTTTACCCCAGTGACATTTTAACCTGTGTCATACCTTCTAAATATAGTTTTGTTATGATTTGTTTGTGCAAGTAGTGTAAGATTTTAATCAATAGTTCTAAAGGTTTATGTTATTTTTACTCTTTATGAGAATCTGGGGTTGTTACTTTTAGCATTAAAAAGACAACACCTTTGTGATTGAAATCAGAACAATACACTATTCAAATAACCTAGAACAATTAAAGTTTAAAATGTAATATGGAATTCAGTAAACGAGTTTTGTGCTGCCGTTGGGTATAGATGGTGACGCGCAGACGACATGAGAAGCTGGGGGTGGATGCTGTAACCCTGCGGATGATCCAGGCAGCCAAGATATTGGAACGGATGATCAATCAGAACACATTCGATGACATCGCTCAAGGTAGAGGAAATTGATTATTGAATAGAGACAAAAATCTTGTCTACAAGAGGTTTAATTTAGACTATTTATCAATGGTAAACATACTGGGGTTTTGTAAAAAAAATAAGATGAAATGTTAAATTGTATTGTCGAACAAAAATAGTTATTTCAATTTTTTTTATATTTTTCATAAAAGTAACATCAAAAAATAATATTGAAAGTTTTATTGTAAAAGCTAATCCCAATGGGAGGTAATAAAAATGTAACTCAATATGTGAACTGACACCTTTGATTTTATGAAGTAATGGATGTTCTATACCAATAACCTCTGAAATTGATAGCCACCCTTATAATACCAGACACAAAAAATTCATTACAACAACTAAACGTAAATTAACATTTTTGGAGAAAAAACCTTCCTACATAGGACTGAAATTCTTAAGGCACTTGCCATCTAATAAAAAAATGAAAATAATATATATGTAAGTTTAAAAAAAGTAAAATGTTTTTTGATGGAGAAAGCTTTATATTCCCTTGAGGAGTATTTTTCCACCTCCTCTAATAATTAAGTTTTGTTTTCATTTTACTATATATGGCCATGTTGAAATGTATATATTCACTTAGGATAAGATTTTAGATTTAAGATTTTTAGTTGTATTACAAATGACGACTATTCAATGTACATGTTATGTATTATATGAATAAAGATTATTTGACTTGACTTGACTGGCTATAACCAGGTGAGTAGTACCAGGTGCTCAAAGTTAGCATTGGTCTTAAGGTCAACAAAACCTCACAATGACATTTTCCTACTTTTTTGTTGAATGGACTATAATTCTTTATTTAATCCATATGCATTTCACATGATTTTAATTATAAATCATTCATCCTCATTTGCAGTATTTATTTCTTAGGAAATTGTAGGAAATGTATAACAAAGGCGTATGATAAAAAATGGTAGAAAATTCATTGTTATATCCTACCACACGAGTTCAGTATTGTCGTCTTTATACTACTACACAGTGCACAACAAAACATTCGTTAGCTGGACGATCTCGTGGCAGTATCACAATTCGTGGCTGCCGGATCTTGTCTTTGCTGCAAGAAAAACTAGAGTCGCCATCATGCGCTTCATCAAACCTCAGCAGAGTTGAGGTTCAGTAGTGGAGTTTTGGAGATTGAACCTTTTCTGAAAGTGCGGGGTCGACACAAAACCACTAAAATATTTCACATACAGATTATGGCATTTCATCTGAAACCAAATTTTTAAAAACATTATACTCAGAAGATTACTTACATTTTTGCCATAATTCTACTTCTCACTCTCATCTGGATTGTACGAGATCCAGATAATATGAGTCCAGATAAACCATGGTGTACTGCACTGAATAAATCTTGGGTTTGTCAATTCATTGCAGATTTGCACTAAACTGTCATTCTTAGAAGTGTTGTTAAGAGAATTTTTTCAGGTGCTAATAGATCAAATGCATTATTTCGACTTTCAGATTACAGATATTGGGAAGATCCTTCGGATGAATACAGAGAATCAGAGGGGACATTATTACCTCTGTGGAAGTTTTCTTATGAAAAGACAAAAAAACTGAGTGTCACAGATATTTGCTGGAACCCACATTACTACGATTTGTTCGGTGTAACTTTTGGATCGTGTGAGTGCAGCATTGTTGTTAGAGTATTGAATTACATTAAAACGCAATCTGAACCCAGCTTTGATATAAACCAGTAATTTTATTATCATTAAATTTTTTAAATATTTTCAATGTTTTATGCCTTTTTTGTAATATTCTGTGCATACTAAGAATGCAGAATCCTTATGTACAACATATTGATCGAGTGTTGAATCACATATTGGGCAGTATGCATAAAAAAGAGTATTTGCTCAAAAGGAAAAGGTAGAAGTAAAAGCAAATGCTCCTACTAAAAGGTAGAAGGAAAAGCATTTCCTTCACATAAAATGTATAATGATTTACTTTTATCTGTAAGCAAACCTTTCGAATCCCAAGTAAATGACCAACTTGTTCTCTTGGACTTTGCCTAGTTTGGTGCACCGATTTAATTATGCAACAGTTGATTTATCTAACAATAACAGCATTGAGCTGTTTTTCTCAACACACAACAACAAAGCACTTTTCCTGAAAACAAAGGCATTATATGTGTGCCTGACTTATAATTTCTTTGTTTGTTAATTGTGGTAAATAAAGTCATGTTTTCATCAATAATGCAGGAAAATTGTTTTTGATTCTGGACTTTTAACTTAATAAGGTGAAAATTGGTGGAGAGTTCTTACATACAGCTAGGATCATCATACTAAAATTCCCAAAAAATCTCACTTGGGCAACATGAAGCCACCTTGAAAAAACCATTTCCGGGCCCTGAATCTCTCAACATTTTTTACTCATCACGAAAACCATAAAAGATATGAAAAAAAGTAAATGGCGTTTTTTGTAGAAAATAAAATTTCCAATAAAATGAGTATAAATATGTACAACAAAAAATATTGCTAATAACTGTTGATGTTATTAATTTACCAAAATGTTTTGTTTTCAATACCTCTACCATAAGAAATACATGTAAAATTTTATGTAAATACATTCCCTAGGGGGATCCCTTTGACCTTAGTGAGTAATAAATTATACCAATAGAATCGAGTTAGAAATTTCAGTTATTTGACACCTCAATAATCAAAATTGGTTCACTATAAAGGCATGGATAAGCTCACAAAAAATGATTCCTTAAACAGTGGAAACATTTGTAAAAATTCCTTAAGGAATATTTTTTTTGTGAGCTTACCGATGCCTTTATAGTGAACCAATTTCGATGATTGAGGTGACAAATAACTGAAATGTTTATAAGGATTCCATGGGTATAATTTATTAAGGTCAAAGGGATTCTTCCACTAGGGAATGTATTATATATCAAATTTTACATATATTTCTTATGGCAGGGGTATTAGAACTACAACATTTAAGTGAATTAATAATATCAACTGTTATTATCAATATTTCTCGTACATAATATTTATACTAATTTTATTGGAAATTTGATTTTCTATAAATCACGTGATTAACACATTTTTCAACAATTCTAATGGTTTTTGTGGTAATTACAAAAATGTTGAGAGAAACTCGGGCCAGACATGTTTTTAGCGAATTTCCCCTATAGGGAAGAAGCTATTACCGTAGGTCTCATGGTAAGACCTAAGCCCGAGACCATGATAACTTTTCGTTTTGGGGCCACCAGAAGCAAAAAACACCATTCGTTCGAATTTATATATATATATCTATCTATCTATGTATCTATCTATCTATCTATATATCTATATATATATATATATATATATATATATATATGTATATTGATAAGATTAGTTTTCATAACAAGTACCCTTTTTTTATTTAAAAAAATTATTTTATTTTTTTAAATAAAAAAATTACCACTAAGTAAAGAAAATTTCACCAAAGAAAAGAATACTATTAAATACTTAGCTGAGAAAAATGGCTACAGAACTAAAATGATTGATAATATGATAAAAAGAAAATTGAAAAACCAAATGAATAAACAATCATCAAGAAACATTGAAGATAAAGAAGATTATATGTTCATGTGTATTCCTTACAACAGATCTATGAATAAAGTAGTACGAAATACATTCAAAAACTCAAATATTAAAATAAGCTACAGGACAAAAAACAACATTTTCCATCTAATCAATAAAGAAATATCAATTCAACAAAACACTCTGCAAAATGACAAATATAACAAACCAGGCATATATAAAATAATATGTAGTGACTGTAACAACTACTATATAGGGCAGACATCAAGATGCTTCAATACCAGATTTAAAGAACATATTCAAGCGTTAAAATCTAAAAACAAGACCACAATGAAGTCCAACTTTGCAGAGCACATAATGAACTCTGATCACAGTTATAAAAATATAAAAGAAAACCTTAAAATATTAGAATACGAAAAGGATCGCATGAAACTAAATGTAAAAGAAGAGATGAATATTTATATACACTATAAAAAAGACCCATTAAACATATTAAATACAATGATCCCCAAACAAAACCACCCAATATATGACAAAATAGAAAAACTAAGAGAAGATAAGAAAAATTTTATTACATATAACAATCAGAATAAAAAATGAACAGATATTTAAAATTAAGATAACATATTACCAATAATTTATTTGTTTACATTTTACAGATGTTATATATATATATATATATATATATATATATATATGTGTCTGTGAGCACGATAGCGGCCGTAAATATGGTCCGATCTTAATGAAATTTGGTACAGACATGTAAAGTGGTGATCAATTGGACAAGTTCGTAAACCAGCCCGATCGGACCATCGGAAGGGGGGGTAAAGGGGGAATAACCCCCCCAAAAATGGGTTTTTTGGGGTTTTTACATAAAAAAATGAAATTAATCAAATTTTTGTTGGCACCATTGGATTCGCCTCAAAAAAACAAACAATTTAGTATTTTGAATCATTGCTCTATGTACATTGGTTACCGAGATATTGAAAGTGGTAAACACAGTACGTTGTCCCAATGTTAACCTTATGGGGAATAAGTAAAATTCTATATCTCGCTCATTTCTCAACATATCTTAATTAAACTTGGTTTGTGGCTTCATCTAGATGAGATATAATGTATTTTAGTCAAAAATCCCCAAAATTTTAATTTTTGTGGCAGCAAACCTGCATAATCATTCCCCATGTTATCCTTATGGGAAATAAAAAAATTCTATATCTTACTTATTTTTTAACATTTCTTGACAAAACTTGGTATATGGCTTCTTCTAGTTAAGATATACTAAATAATGAATTAAAACTAACCAGTTTTAACATACATGTTGCAGCAAACTTGCATACTCATTCTACATGCTAACAACACCATTCTCCATGCCTATAATACCTCATTTTCAAATTTCTGTGGCAGCAAACCTGCATTTTTCCATACTAATCTTATGAAGAATAATTTATTTTTGAATAGCAATTGTGGGCATTTGGCAAATCACAGGATGAGGGAACAGGGCTCAAATTAAATGTTTTAATGTCAGGGACTCAGGAAAAGTACTGTAATTTCTTAAAGTTTGCTAGAAAACAAAAAATAACATAAAATAACTGCCATTTAAGTAGCATTGGGATCTAAAACGTCTGCTTTGTTTACATTAAAACATGTGAGCTGATGTTTGATTCAAAGCCACATGGTGGATACAGACATATGGCTTACTTAAAGGCCAGATAACTAAATATGTCAAATAAATGTACTATAGCGAATACAGATTTTTACTGATGATGTTTATAAAATTTTTTACTCAAACTTAAACAGCTGGTCATATCCCCATACGATTAAATTGGAAAAGCCAGCTGTTTTGAAGTTTTGAACATTGCATTTTCGTGCCAAGTATAGGCTATTATTTTTTATAGCCTTTTGATCTTAAAAGCCACTAGGAGAGTATTTTTGCACGCTTTCTTTTGAATGTATATTGATTTTACTTGATGCGAGACTTCATTTAAATTATTTATTTATGCACTTGAAATTCGCTGTGTATGCAGGACTGCTGCAACGGGGGTATTATTCATTTCTTGTGAAGGATTACCTCGAAATTTCACAAGTAAAAGGTTTTCCTTCACTTCATGCATACGGCCCAAAAACACAATCTGATCCCAGCATTAATATAAAGCTAGTAATTTAATTACTATTAAAATTGAAAAATTTGATCAATGTTTTATATCTCCTTTAATAGAGATAGTAAATTATGATGTGCATATTAAGAACGCAGAATCCTTATCAGTAGTTTAGTAGTTTTAGAGGGAGCGGCCTGGTGTAGTGGTAGAACGCGGGACTTCGGCTCCCAGGGTCCCGCGTTAGAATCCCGCCAATCACCAATGGCAATTTGCTATGTGATAATGCCGCAACCTTGAGGGTGCACAATAAGCTAGATAAGCTGCAGTGCAAGTCCATGGAAACTTCTTAGCCTGGCCCTCGTCTAGAAAAAAAGTAGTTTAATTTACCACTTTAGCAAACAGTGGTCAAACCCAAAATTAAAAACATTGAAACCAAGACATTATTTTGAAAAAGTATTGATGTAAAGTACATGGAACTCACCTCTGATTCCTCTGATATCCTGTATGCAGTCGACTTCATGAAGCAAGTGACGGAGGGGTACCTGTGCCTGTACTCCATCAAGAACCCCTCGTACCCGGAGTATATCAACTCGACGGACTCGGGGGTGATGTGCCTCGACTTCCACCCGCAGCACCCGTACCTGGTGGTGGTGGGACTGTACGACGGCAATGTGGCCGTGTATAACATCCAGCTGCCCACCCGCGAGTGTCAGTTCCAGAGCAACTCCGTCATGAACAAGCACGGCGGCATCGTGTGGGAGGTAACGACACTGGTTATTGTTAGGTCACAAGGTCCCTGTTAGATGTTGACTGTACAACGGCAATGTGGCCGTGTACAACATCCTCCAGCTGCCCACCCGCGAGTGTCAGTTCCAGAGCAACTCCGTCATGAACAAGCACGGCGGCATCGTGTGGGAGGTAACGACACTGGTTATTGTTAGGTCACAAGGTCCTTGTTAGATGTTGACTGTACAACGGCAATGTGGCCGTGTACAACATCCTCCAGCTGCCCACCCGCAAGTGTCAGTTCCAGAGCAACTCCGTCATGAACAAGCACGGCGGCATCGTGTGGGAGGTAACGACACTGGTTATTGTTAGGTCACAAGGTCCCTGTTAGATGTTGACTGTACAACGGCAATGTGGCCGTGTATAACATCCAGCTGCCCACCCGCGAGTGTCAGTTCCAGAGCAACTCCGTCATGAACAAGCACGGCGGCATCGTGTGGGAGGTAACGACACTGGTTATTGTTAGGTCACAAGGTCCTTGTTAGATGTTGACTGTACAACGGCAATGTGGCCGTGTACAACATCCTCCAGCTGCCCACCCGCGAGTGTCAGTTCCAGAGCAACTCCGTCATGAACAAGCACGGCGGCATCGTGTGGGAGGTAACGACACTGGTTATTGTTAGGTCACAAGGTCCCTGTTAGATGTTGACTGTACGATGGCAACGTGGCCGTGTACAACATCCAGCTGCCCACCCACGAGTGTCAGTTCCAGAGCAACTCTGTCATGAACAAGCACGGCGGCAACATGTGGGAGGTAACGACACTGGTTATTGTTAGGTCACAAGGTCCCTGTTAGATGTTGACTGCTTGATTGGGTTAAAATTAAGCAAAAGCTTTATGGATCTATTATGTCTGTTTGACTGGTTTTGACGAACTTTCCCTTCAAACCTACATGAGAATGTGATGTGTTCAAACTTAGTTATTGCAGAAAAGTAACCATGCAGTTTAGATGATAATCTTGCCTCAGATGATGATATTGGGTGCTAAACCTCTAGCATTGTTGGAGGTACGCTACAGTCTGGCACAGTGTTGCTTTCTTTGACTAAAATTTTAATAATGAACAAAATATTTAGCTTAGCTAGGGAGCTTTCCCCAACTTTAGTTGGGAAACCTTAAGGTTCAACTTAATTTGAGGTTTAATTAAGCCGGAGTTCAAGTCAGTTTTTGTTTCCCCCAAAATTTAAATGATCTAAATTTGTTTCAAACATTAATTGTAATATTCAATCCATAAAATTTATTTAGTTTCATACACGCATACATCCTAATCAGCTGGAGGGAGACCAATTTTATTGTATGAATAGTAATTATTTGCACAATGATCTACTATCTATTGCACAATGAGTTTAACATATACCAGATATAAGCTTTCAAAAACATGACAATAATGAGACTATTGTGATTAAACCCAACTATAAACCTAAGTTTAAGATTGACTATTTTTAGGAAAACTGCCCTCAGTTTTATCCACATACTACATAAAACTATTGTCATGTGTCTGGATTTCAGTGTTAGATTAGAATACAAATTTATTTTTTCCAGTGAACATATTTTGAATGATCAGAGTGACTAGTCTAGACCCTGTAACTTATACCTCAACAATTTTCAATGATTCTTAAGCCCCCAGACAAAGAATTTGGTAATTAAAGCAAAATTTAGAGAGATATTTCACAGCGAGCCATTTTTATACCAAAAATACTCTGGATAATATAAACCCTGATAACCGCTCTTTGATGCTATTCCAGGTATGCTGGGGTGAAGACTTACAAGATGGTGAGATGAATTTCTACTCTGTTTCTGCGGATGGGAAAGTATACAATTGGGTGTTGATGTTAAATGAGCTCGCTCAAACTCTGGTCATTGTCCTTTATCTTCAGATGGATCCAATTAGTGGACCGGACGGAACCATGATCAAACTAACAGGTAATTAATTTATCTGCTAATGATGTGAGATACTTTATTAAGCTTGAGCCAGGGGCGGCTCCAGGAGGGGGGCCATGGGGGCCATGGCCCCCCCCCCCCCCCGAGAGCTCCGAATTTTATTAAAATTTCAAACAAGATTTTACTTAAATTCATTCTTGTGTATATGAAATTATTTTTGACCTAATATCGGAAAAGCCGTTTCGTATATAGAAGATTCTCGAAGACGAAACTTTTTTATTTCTATATATTTGTTACTTATGTACACTTGATCTAAGCTTACATTTGTTGTTCAATATTAATAGTACGAGACATTTCAAGTTGTTAGGTTGGCAGCGCGTCACGATTTGCCACCGGTCTGACACTTAAATGGAGCCAAGTGGTAAGCTTGATTGGAGCGGGTTAGTTCGATGCAATTTATTCAGATGGCGTTGTAAAAACATGACTTTCTTCTTCTTCACTGATTCAGCCAATCAGAACGACGATAACGATCTGCTTCCCGTTCCGTTTCCCCTGATTTTCTGTCACGACGCGACGTGTACACAACCATAACGAGTTAGAATTAATTTGAGTGTGGGAAAATACCTAAAGTACGTTTGCAGAAAGTTGTTCTAGTGTAAGTCGTTTCGTGAAATACTGTACTGCGTGATTCATGTTGTACTTGAAGCTATTGATGGAAAATAAATACGTAGATGTTTACATAAAAGCACTTAATAAAAATCAACTAAGTTAATTTTTATTAAGTGCTTTTATGTAAAGATCTACGTATTTATTTTCTATCAATCGCTTTAAGCACAATAAGAATCACTCAGTACAGTATTTTGCGAAACAACTTGCACTAGCGGCAAACGCACTTAATCTAAACAAACCGGTAAAGTCATTAAAATTGAAAGTCTAGCAAACAAAACAAGAAAACGAAAATATAAGCAAAGCAGACGACGACGATCGATATGTCGCATCGATGACCATCGATATATCGCATCGATCTTTTTAGTTCGTTGCACATTATTCAGATAGCGCTGCTGTCTCCTTACCACCGAGTTAACATGGGAGTGCCATCTCTTTACGAAGTTCATTATTACTCTATGGATTTGCCGCCATAATGAGGTTTGGGTTTGGAAAATATTATCATAGTCAGTGATATTATTTGTGACAAAAACAAATCAACCACTTTCATAATGGTTGCCTGTCATTTGACCGAATTGATAGTTGTTCGCCACGACACATGCCCACTTTTTAAAAAATAAAATAAAATAAATAAATAAAAGCCTGAATCCACTTGGTCGAATTGATAGTTGGTCGTTGTGACATTTCCCCAACTTTTTAAATATTAATATCAATAATTAAATAAAATACTGAAACCACTTGTTCGAATTGATATTTGTTCGCTGTGACAGTTGTCCGACTTTATAAAAATATTATGTATTAAATAATTGAAAATTGACCGAATTGATAGTTGCACTCTGTGACACTTGCCCACTTTTAAAAATGAAATTAATATAAATTAATAAAAGCCTGAATCCATGTGGTAGAATTGATAGTTGGTCGATGTGACAGTTGCCCGACTTTTTGAAATTAAATAATAATAATTTAGAATTTGTGTCATTTGACCGAATTGATACTTGCTCGCAGTGACAGTTGTTAGAAGAGAGGAGGGGGCAGCGCGGAAAGGGCGAGGACGGGGCGTATTGCCCCTACTCTCTGCTATTGGACGGCCCATGTGGGCATGTTCCCACTGGGCGAATAGGAGCTGGGCGCCCTGCCCACTCCCTCTCCTTGCTGCCCCCTCCACTCTTCTGCCAACTGTCACACACTTTAAATTATTATTATTTTATTTAATTAAGTCGAACAACTGTCACATCGACCAACTATCAATTCGACCAAGTGGATTCGGGCCTTTATTTATTTATTTTAATTTAATTTTAAAAAGTGGGCAAGAGACACGGCGAGCAGCTATTAATTCGGTCAATCGTCAATTATTTAATACTTAATATTTTTATAAAGTCGGACAACTGTCACAGCGAACAAGTATCAATTCGGACAAGTGGTTTCAGTATTTTATTTAATTATTAATATTAATATTTAAAAAGTTGGGGAAATGTCATAACGACCAATTATCAATTCGACCAAGTGGATTCAAGCTTTTATTTATTTATTTAATTTTATTTTTTTAAAGTGGGCAAGTGTCACGGCGAGCAAATATCAATTCGGTCAATTGGTGGGCTCCCTATGAAAGTAGCACTTATTTCTTGGGGGCTGTCTCTAAACGATGTTGGTGAATTAATAAAATTGATTTTGTATTTTGTAATACTCATTCCGTTTCAAAACCGTAAAGATAAAATGGAGATGGATTGTAATTAGTGATTAGTAGCTAGTAATTGTGAAACGCGTTTAGAAACAGCCCCCTGTGTGTATGGATTGAAATAATTTTTATTTTTACCAAGACCATCGAGTAAGTAATTAATTGATCCGTTTGAATACTATCTGGCATTCAATACTTCGGACTATATACCATGCTACTATAGTCTCAACTGAACGTACAATCATAACAAAGTTGGAGTTAATTTAGCCTGTCTTAGTCCTATTTAAAAAATGAACAAATTATTCAATCATTAAAATAGGAGCCGTCCATAAATACGTAATGCTCCTACGGGAGGAGGGGGGGTTTCGTCAGCATTATGCACCGTTACAAAAGAGAGAAGGGGGCTTCAACGCAACGATAAGCACCTATTAAACCTTAATAATCAATTTCATAAATTATTCCAACAAATTCAAATTATCTTGAAAGTAAAAAGTTTTGACTTTTTATGGAAGGGGTACAGTGTTACGTAACTTTTGAGGGGGGTTAGCGCCAGCGTTACAAGTCCGTTAAAAGGGAGGAGGGGTTTCTGAAAAGGCCGATTTTAGCATTACGTAATTTAAGGATGGCCCCTTAAGTACAATTTTTGACAAAGTGTTAATATCTCATAGTCAGAGGTGATAATAAACACGTTTTGGGGGGGGGGGTGAAAAAATGAACCAAATATTTGTCATACTTGGCCCCCCCCGAGAAACTGTCCTGGAGCCGCCCCTGGCTTGAGCATATGTTAACCCAGAGAATTATAGCTTCTTGCTACTACTAAGCAACTTGCTTAAACTTAAGCTTGCTTGGCTTGTTGAGCATTAAGCCTTTTGCAACTGAACCCGTTCGTACATGAATTGATTTTAGTAATAATGAAAACTATTCACACAAAACTACAAAAATAAGTAGATACAGTAGAATCTCAAAAATTCGACCCCTCGGTTTTCACTATAAGCACGTAATTTGTAGCATTAAGGACAATTAAGCCAGTGAACAATCTAAAGATTTTTCTTTGGTTTTCTTCATCCACCACAATGTATTCTGGAAACCTTGACATCTGCCAAAATCGACAGGGTTAGAGTCCCTATTATGTCGAGTTTATGAATGAAATATTCAGATTCTCAGTATAGCCCTATTATTAGTCAAGTCATACTTCAAGAAATAATGTATGTAACAGAATTTTTTTTACCTGAATTGATTTCTCCTATGATAAATAAGTTCAATAATTGTGCATATTATATAACGTAAAATTATTTCCTAGTGAGCATAATATATTCTGTCTACACGATATTTTCAGAAATTTAAATTTATTTTAGGTTGTGGGACGGCGATCGCTTTCCACCCCAAGGACCAGCTGATTTTCCTCGTGGGCACGGAGGAGGGCAAGATATTCAAATGCAGCACGGCGTACGCTTCGCTCTACCTGTACACTTACATCGCCCACCACATGCCCGTGCATCGCATCGACTTCAACCAGTTCGCCCCCGAGATATTCATCTCCTGCAGTGCCGATTGGAGAGTCAAAATCTGGGAAGATATGAGAAGGTAAGGTAGCCTTCTGTTTGGTTGTGTAACGAGTCGTTTCATTTGGGGGGGGAGGGGGAGGAGGGGTAAGGCGTTCAACTTTTTGACTATTTTCTTAAAGAGGAAAATTTGTCATAGTTATAGAGACAATTTTGAAGATTGAGGAGGTTTTTATTGGATACATTTTACGTTTAATAAGTTTTAGTTTTTGATTACATTTTCTATTCAGTTATTTTATGGTTACAATAAACCACCAGAGATGAAAAAAATAAGTTTCTTAAATGCAGGGAGGAGTCATAACCAACAAACTTTTGCGATCAACTAATGCAATTCGTTTAGTTCCAGTTGCAAATGAGTTATGTTAGATAGTAACAAGACCTGGGTTTAAAAAACCCTGTTAGTTTGATCATGGTCCCATCCGGCCCACTAATTGGATCCATCTGAAGATAAAGGACAATGACCAGAGTTTGAGCGAGCTCATTTAACATCACCCAATTGTATACTTTCCCATCCGCAGAAACAGAGTAGAAATTCATCTCACCATCTTGTAAGTCTTCGCCCCAGCATACCTGGAATAGCATCAAAGAGCGGTTATCAGGGTTTATATTATCCAGAGTATTTTTGGTATAAAAATGGCTGGCTGTAAAATATCTCTCTAAATTTTGCTTTAATTACCAAATTCTTTGTCTGGGGGCTTAAGAATCATTGAAAATTGTTGAGGTATAAGTTACAGGGTCTAGACTAGTCACTCTGATCATTCAAAATATGTTCACTGGAAAAAATAAATTTGTATTCTAATTCTAACACTGGAATCCAGACACATGACAATAGTTTTATGTAGATGGATCCAGCGTGGAGTAAATACACCCATCAAGTTAAATTACCTACATAAAAAACACAACAGGTAAAAAAGTGTGAATACATAGATTGGGGGAAATTTAAGACAAACTGGTTTTGTGGTTTTAAATTTTGTTTTAGAGTTAGTTTGCCTTTTACTTGACACACCTGCCTTTTGAATCGTACATGTTTTACTTGCAGCGAGCCGTTGTTCGTGTTTGACCTCGGCTGTTCGGTCGGTGATGTCAAGTGGGCGCCGTACTCCAGTACCGTGTTTGCGGCCGTGACTGTCGACGGCAAGGTTCACGTGTTCGACCTCAACGTCAACAAATACAAGGCGATCTGCATCCAGGCCGTCGTGTCCAAGAAACGCAACAAACTGACTAGGCTGGCGTTCAACCACAAGCTGCCCATCATCATTGTCGGTGATGATAAGTAAGTGTGGGTAATTTTATGAAAAATGAAAACTACAATATTGGTGGTAAAAATTTTGGAATAAACAACAACTTAACCAAACGAAAGTCACTTTTAAGCAATAATTTTGCTGTCAATTAAAATTAATTTATTGCTTTATATTGAAATTAATTTTTATAAAATAACTCAATCAGGGTTCTAACAATAGGCAACTTGAAGTAAGTTACTTCCAGACGGGATGGGATGATTTTGATTCGTACTGATAAAATCACAAAAAACAACATTGATTTTCTAAACACCGCAATTATTAATGGGTTTAAGATTTCCAAACAATGAAGCAATATATTACACTTACTGTATACTGTGTAATGACTTTATTCCTGTAAATGTCTATACCTTTAAAAAAATCAAACTCAAACTAATAATTTTCATAAACTATTTTTGACCCATTTTAAACCTCAGTACGAGTAAACTGTAAAATAAGCCAAATTTATCCAACCCACTTATTAGTGGAACTCATTCCTTTGTATTTCTCCACTTAACACACGGTCAAGATCAGGATAAATAACCAATTCCACAACCTCGCGTTGCAGGGGTTCCATTTCCACGCTGAAGCTGTCGCCGAACCTGCGGATCAAGCCAAAGCCGCCCAAGAAGCAGGCGCACGTGGACCAGCACACGCTGGAGGTCTGGAAGCTGGACAAGCTGCTGGCGCTGGTCCGCGAGCCCCAGAAGATCCAGCCGCCCGCCGACGTCGAGAGCACCACCTCCTGAACCCGCACCTCTGTTCATATCTGTTAAATAAACTATTGATTGTTATGTACGGGCGTTTTGATTTACCGAATCCTTGACTTTTTTACAGAGTGAGTGGTCTATATATTAATTGGCAAGCATGATTTTTGTAATCGTTTTTTCTCAGTCTGTGTGCAACTTAAAAACATGAAAAAATCAAAGCACATCGTTAGAAAACTTATTTCCAGTAGATGTGCACAATTCATCACAATTTACTACGGTTTTTGAGAACTGTACAAAAATAAACTTAAAATTGTAAGAAAATTGACATCAGCTTTATGAGTTGCTACATTGGTTACAAAATAGCAAGAAAATGTAAACAAATGCATCCACATGTTCTATTGGAGCAACGAGTTTAACTAGACTCAAATATTTTCTGGTTGTATTCCTACCAGTAAGCGATCTCTAGTTAGCAGTTAAACCAGTCTCAGACTAAAAAAAATTTACTGAAACTAAGTTTATGAGACTTTTTTCGTTTCAAATTGATTACAAATACTGCAATGATTAAGTTATTTACTAATCATAACATGGCAAACTTTTAACAATGACTGCTGTCTGAGCGCTGGGGATGGATGAAGAGACATACAAGGTCTTAATGTCATGGAGGTCAATGTTCATTGTAACTCAAAGTGGCCTTCCCCATCAGATGGTGCATGCAACCAGGTCTGATAAAAGTACTTTTCATTACAAACCTCAAAAGAATTTTAACCCTTTGACTGCCAGGAGCTGAATAGATCGCGAGAACTGCCCACTGCCCATGTGATCGACTTTGCCGTTCGTCGCAAGAACTGCCAGCAGCCGAGCAGTTTGACTCGCAGCTGTTGAGATAATCAAATCAAATTGATTCCATGAACGACTTGTTACGGTTTTTTCCATTATGAAGCCTGAAAGATAGTTTATTGATCTTTTGATTCAATATATAGATTGCTGCAATATTCAATTACTCGGTTTTCAAACAGAATTTTACTGCAAAATCAGCTGATTCATTCTGGCAGTTCTCAAACTAACCTACCTTATCTTCTTAAATCCCCCCCAACCACTGTCTTTAGGCAACCTAACAACCTGAAAAACATTTTGGTGAAACCTAAAATTCTGAACCCGCTTACTACAGAACAAATCTCCAAACCCAGTGGCTCTTATCCTTGTGACAACAGCAAATGTAAAACCTGTGAAATACACGTCCCTTCCACCACCATCAATAGTTCAAAAACCAACCAAACCTACAAAATTTCTGGCCACCACACCTGCAACTCATCCAACGTCATATATCAACTCCAGTGTCAAATGTGCCCAGCTCAGTATGCAGGCCTAACTTCAAACAGCCTAAGAACAAGGATGAATGGGCATAGACAAGATGTAAAAAATCAGTTTAAAGGCAAACCTGCAGTACAACAAGCTGCCAGCCACAACAACAAAGACTTCAACTAGTCTCGAAAGTGACCTGTTGTGGGGCGAGATTGCATTTACGCGCGAGGCGCAAGCCGAGCGTGGAAAAAGCTATCGAGCCCCGCAATAGCACTTTTGAGACGAGTAATGAACATTATTTTTTATTACGATATCGAAAAACTTGTAAACAACATGAATATTTTTGTTTCTTCATCTTAGTATCAAGAAAAAAACCGAACTCATAACGCTGAGTTTCCGTGCTTATGTCGAGGTACAGTAATGCAACAGCTGATCGGTCTGCACCGCAAAATCCCATAACGGTTATTTTCGTCCACCACATACGCACAGAAAGTTAACGTTATGTAATTTTGCCGTGCAGCAGCGGGAATAACCTATTTTCTTAGCTCATTTTGTGTTTAGTAAGTGTACTTTCGTGTGTAGAGTAATGAAAAAATTCTTAAAGCCCTCCCCCCTACCTGTAATTCCTCTGAACTCGGAAAATGGGAGCTGGCCCATCAGTGGGTGACAAAATCCAGGGAACCCCCAAACCTCAACCTCAGATAACTTTCCCCTCCCATCCTATCAGCAGGCTCTGTAGGATTGTATATAGTGTACATAGTGTAATATAGACAATCATAGACAATTAGTGCTCTTTGGACTCTAGAAGGGAGGAAACTTTTCTTCTTCTTCCTTCTTAGTGAACAATGAACTCCCTACAATCTGAAGAAGGAGCCAGTGGCTGTGAAAATTCATTTTGATTATGTGTTTTATATCTTTTTTGTGTGCTCTTCAAGCCTGCTGATTCCCCTGTCCTACCCTGATTTCCTACAACTCAGGCCTACAGCCCAACTTCACTAAAATGTTTGTAATTTTGTTTGGTTCCACAACTTTATTTCAACAACAACCTATGTATATAACTAAGGGAAATTTTTGAGGCGATATTGTGGACATTTGGCAAGTCGCCGTATGATGGGAGAGGGCTCAAAATGAGGGTCTTGTTGCCAGGGACTCAGGAAAAATCCTGGAATTGCTTGAACTTTGCCAGAAAAAATAAATAATGTAAAATATCTGCCATTCAAAAAGCATTGGAATTTTTTTTAGGATTTAACATCGTCTGTGTGACGGCCCAAAATCTCTTTGACTGTATAAAAAGGCTAATAAAACGACATGAGAAATAATCTCCATGATTAAATGGCCTAATTTGTTGCCTGTATCCAATATGAACCATTCCATAAATAACTACCGTCACTGTACAGTCCATCATGATAAAAGAAGGTATGGAATTAATATATTTTTAATCATTTTATTGGTCAGTAGAAGAAATAATAAACTCTCAACTCCTTGAGCGGTATAAACTTTGCAGTCTCAGCGATGCGAAGTGGGAAAGGGCTCACCGGAAGCAGCTTGGTGGTTTCAGCTATGCCGAAATGAATCATTGGTGGCAGCACCGTTCAATGAAGGTGACACATGTTGGATCTCAGCCGCCTGGCGACTGGCTTGGAGCCCGAGGGAGACAGAGCAGTCACGAGTTTCAGTGAGAGACACGACGTGTGTCTTTCCCTCTTTTCCAAATCTTTTCAAAATTCTAAATTTGTTAACATGAATCAAATTTATACTTGGTAAACCTATTTCCGTCGGTTGTGCATAGTGGTTATATTTTTCTGAAACGTGTCTGTCATTAATTAACTTAGTTTATAAATTAAACTTGTTGAACTTAGAAAAATCTGTTGTTTATTTATTGGTCACCATCCGGTTCGGTTATATCTGCTTTGTTTACATAAACCATATGCTAGATATAGAGAAGAAGTAGATGGATATACAGTAGAGCGCCGATTATCCGAACGTCGGTCATCCGAACCGTCGGTTAACCGAACGCCGTAATAATTCATATTTTGGACATGATTCTCAAGCAATTCAAATTCGCGAAACTCCCGTTGCGCTGGGATATCAATGTATTTTGATAGATTTCATAATAAAATTATGTGAATAATTTTTGTTTGATCATTTTTTAGCCTTTTTACTACTAAGAATTACGTTACATATATAATTTTAAAATGTTTTCTTTTCATGTTCGATTATCCGAATATTCAGTTATCTGAACACCCCTTGTCCCCAATTAGTTCGGATAATCGGCGCTCTACTGTAAAAGCCAACTTTTTATGAAGGTATTTTGTACTATAATAAAGAAGGATTATATGCTTAGGGGCTTTTAGCCCCTTGAAACCTCTAGTTCAAAACTATATTTATAATTTTTGAAAAAGATGCAAATCAAACTATTAAATATCATTCTATAAATTAGTCTACACTTTTAAATAAATAATACATATGTAGAAAAGCAAACTTTATTCAAAACAAATACTGAAAAACATCTTGAACACAATCTTACAGAGCACTCTACAAGGTAGACAAAAATAAACCCTCACAATAAAGGTTCATTACATGGAAAAGTCATATCTCTGTTACGCTCTTAAAGAACAAAAATTGTAAACGTAACAAAACTAGACAAACTATTAAATATTGAGGGAGTAAGTAAACAATACTTAAAAAATACCACACGAAGGTAACTTAGTTTGAACTCGTAAAGCACCCTGAGTTAGAACTTATGATTTAGGAAAGCTAGATTCACAGGGTAACTATTAGTATAACATATATAGGGTAAACATAATGTACTTATGTTAAGAGTACAAATCAAAGCATCAGTCGTTCTTAGCATGAAATATTACTAATACACATTCATTAAGTAACACAATATAAGTTTGCTTCAAAGCTTCTATAAGGCTATTTATCATGGCACATTATTGCACTACTGACTCGAAATATATATTTGTGCAAAGAGTACAAAACTGTGCTGTTGTTTCTAGTTATTTGTCTCATTTGGCAAAATACACAACGTTATAATAATATCACAAGTTGTTCGTTACTTCACCTACCTCAATACAATCAGACGTGAGATCTGCTGTTGAAGAGAGCTTTGGTTAAAGAGAACTTTGGTTAATAGGTTCAAATATTATTTTTCACAAAACCAACAGATCTACAAAGTTACACAGTGTACCTGTTATGAAAAAAACTTGTAACACAACTTTTAGTCAAAACGTTAACACTACATTAGTCTCAGGAACATTCAAAGGGGGCAACTTTATTGAAAACCAAACCAAACTAGTGGGGTGAGTTACTTCAGTGCAACAGCCAAACTCATACAAAATACTAATTCTGCACTAAATTGGCATCTATTGATAATACAGTGTGTAAATTAAGTATGGAAACAAATCTGTATTTTTTCATCCGAAGGAGATGGAGATATTTTGTTTGTGGCGTTGGTTGTTAGTCCAGGTTCCGGATTTTTTGACATCGAAAATTTTTTTTCATCCCCCTCACAGGGTGGGGGGTAAGGGGTAACTTAATTTTTTCAAATAGCAACCCCTATTGAGTGACCCCTCATTTTAAAGGGTTTGTCAAAATGAATAAAATGGCGCAAACCCGAGGTCAATACCTCAACCCTAACCCAAATGGCAGCCATTTTAAATTTTGAGATGAACACACGAGATTAACTATGGATACCTAAATTTATCTTTTAAACGGGTTACAATGGGCAAGTTAAACTCTGGATACCATTATTAGATGGAAAAGTGGACATTTTTGTCTCATTCCTGATTTTGCCTCATCCCCCAAAATAGGGTGTTTTGGGGGCAACCCCCTAAATGTTAATGCAAACCCCTGCTGAGTGACCCCTCATTTTGAAGGGTTTGTAAAAACATAAGCAATAGTGCAAACCTTATGGTAATATGTCACCCCTAGCCAATGTGGCAGGTATTCAAAAATGTGATTGGGTAAAAAGCACCTACTTCTTTTATTCTAAATTTTGGATGTCTTTTTAGGATGGACGGATATTAATTTAAATCATGGTTTTAAGTTTGTTAAGAGCTATAAAATGAGGGATGACTCAATATGGCTGCTATAGCAGGCATTAAATATTTTGAAAGGTGAAATGGGTGTTTTTTCACCCAATCAAATCTTTGAATGGCTGTCATTTTGGCTAGGTGTGATATATCGACTTTAAGTTTGCACCACTGATTATGTCTTAACAAACCCTTCAAAATGAGGGGTCACTCAGCAGGGGTTTGCATTTGAAATTTTGGGGCTACCCCTAAAACACCCTATTTTGGGGGCTGGGGAAAATCAGGAATAAGGCGAAAACATCCACTTTTCCATCTAACAATGGTATCCAGAGTTTAACTTGCCCAATGTAACCCGCTTAAAAGGTAAATTTGGGTCTCCATAGTTAATCTCGTGTGTTCATCTCAGAATTTAAAATGGCTGCCATTTGGGTTAGGGTTGAGGTATTGACCTCGGGTTGGCGCCATTTGATTTATTTTGAGAAACCCTTTAAGATGAGGGGTCACTCAATAGGGGTTGCTATTTGAAAAAATTAAGTTACCCCTTACCCCCCACCCTGTGAGGGGATGAAAAAAAAAATTTCGATGTCAAAAAATCCGGAACCTGGACTAACAACCAACGCCACAAACAAAATATCTCTATCTCCTTCGGATGAAAAAATACAGATTTGTTTCCATACTTAATTTACACACTGTACTTCGTATCAAAATTATGTAGTGTGTACATATATTTAGTACTATAAATCTAAGTTAATACAAAAATAACAACATAAACCTTCATGTGTTGAGTGAGTCGATTTTAGAAAAATTACTCGACACAATAAGAAAGCACCTCACTACAGTACAAACATTTGTACTTAAACCAAAATCTCGACATAACTAAGATATAACCTATCTTGTTCTTAAGAAAATAGCACAGCTCTTCTAAACCTTATTCTTAAAACTATTCGCTGTGATGCAAGTCTAGAAATAAAATACTAACATATCCAAAACTACTTTAACAGCACTCAGAATGAGCTTTGGTATCGATTAGTCAGATGTATGCTAAGTGAGCTTATAGAGAACTATACAATTGTAATATCGTAACGAGGTAAGGCACTTAGCACATCGACGGCGGCGGCGGCTGACTAGCAGCGACTAGACGGAGGTGGAGATGGAGCCGTCGAGCTCGACGTTGTCCATGGCTCGCTCCGTCGCGTACGCGATGTACGACGGGACGAACTTCTGTCCGTCATCCACCTGCAGGCACCTCTCCCCTCGGGCGTACTCTACAAATCAATCTCCTTACAGGCTCAGACCACAAAGGTTCTGGTTAGAGTGCAATTAATTACTATTTTTGATTACCCATACTCTTTTTTCTTGACTGATATAAATGTTTGCAGTATTTACTTTGGTGATGCAATATAAATTGCAATTATGGCGTAATTCAAATGACAGATCTTTCAAATTTGCACTAATTTTGTTTACGTATAGATTACAAAGCAAGATAAATTTTTTTTAAGATTTGTTTTCTTCAAAAAATTAATTACTCAATGAGTATCACACTAATAAAAAAAAAACAAACTGGAGTATAACAAAACTATATCAAAAATATTGCTGCAATAATCTTATTTCTCACGGCTTCTGATGAAAAAATTAATGTTGTACAGGTTGTTAACTGAAATTATTATTTGTTGTTCTATAATGTAACAACTTAACAAATTATGCAGAAGATTAAGATTTTAAGTAATGTATTAGACTGTAACTACTATGTAGCAAACACAGTGACCACTCTAAAAAAATCAAATAAAAAATAACACAACATAGAGATTAAATAAATACTTAGATTAACTGAAATTATTATCTATATTATATACGACCGCATGTGTAACTCACTGACTGACTCAGGGATACAAATTCTAATCGACTTCCCGATGAGCTAGAAACTTGAAATTTGGCACGAATAGTCCTTGGGTGGTCAAACCCCAGGGAAAAGTCTCAAAACGAAACACTTTTACCCCCAATCCCCCCAAAGGGGGGAAAAAGGAGGGAAAATTTTAATAACAAAAAAAGTACTTTTCGTTTATTGGCTGTAGCGGCTAAACTAGAAGTCCTATTGAAAAACGGATTGCACCTCGTGTCACGGATTTTTCACGATCTAAAACTTTGGTCCTGTGACTTTTTGCCCTATCTCGTCTCCTTCACCCTTAGATTGCTCTAGATTTTTCAATTTTCGTAGATATTCCCTAGGTTTTTCAGCACCAGTTGACTTGATATACTTCTTAGGCCCCTGTAAATTTGCAGGAACATTTATTAGGTGGTCATTAATGAAATAAATTCTCAAAGCAAACAATTTCAACCCCTCCACCCTCCAAGAGGGGGCGAAACGGGGGAAAACTTGAATTTACATAAAAGTACTTTTTGTTTTTTGCCACTAGCGGCTAAAATAAAGGTCCTGTTCAGAAACAAAAGTTATTTACTCAGTTGAAATTATATTTCCTACATTTTTGTTCATTATGTATTTTGCTTTATCTCATCTGCTTCACCCCCAAAATGACCACTAAATTTAAAATTCTTATATAATTTCAGTTTATTTCGGGTTTTGATAATTTTTTGATATTTATTTTTAGCTAATAGACCTCTATTTTCACACTGAGAAGTTGGTTTGATCTTTTATTTTTATCAGGGGTCATTCGCAAAATTCACCCCGTTTCAACCCCTAAAATAGTCCTCAAAAGTTAAACTTTTGCTGAATTTTAAATTTTCCTCATGGTTTTTATTTTTTGTCAAATTTATTTTTGGCAAGGGATGCTGAATTATTGACACCGAGATAGTCAGTTTGACTTTTCCGGTTTATAAGAGGGGGTGAAACGGTGGAAAACTTGAATTTAGATAAAAGTACTTTTTTTTGCCGCTAGCGGCTAAAATAAAGGTCCTGTACATAAACAAAGGTTATTTCTTCAGTTGAAATTAAATTTCCTACATTTTTGGTTATTATGTATTTTGCATTATCTCATCTGCTTCACCCCCAAAATGACCACTAAACTAAAAATTTTTATATATTTTTAGTTTACTTTGGGTTTTGATGATTTTTAATGTTTATTTTTAGCTTATAGACCTCTAATTTCACACTGAGATAGTTGGTTTGATCTTTTACGGTTATCAGGGGTCATATGCAAAATTAACCCCGTTTCAACCCCTAAAATAGTCCTCAAAAGTTGAACTTTCGCTGAATTTTAAATTTTCCTCGAGGTTTTATTTTTGGCAGGGGAGGCCGAATCATTGCCACGGAGATAGTCAGTTTGACTTTTCCGAAATAAAATTCTATATATCGCTTATTTCTCAACAAATCTGAAAAACAACTGGTAGATATCTTTATTTAGTTGTTACCTACTGGAATACCGGAAAAACTTGAATTTTTACATTTTCTTGTCAGCGATCCTGCATACTCATTTCCCATATTTTTATGGACAAAATTGGTTTTGACATTTTACTTTTATCTTATTTTATATTTTAAAATAAATAGGTTTTTGTAAAATATCTCAGGGTTTGAAACCTATTTGCTTTCCCAGAAATTTGATGAATCATAACTACCCCTCCCCCCTACCATGAACCCCATTGAAACTATTCATCCCCAAAAACTAATAACAATTATTTTGCTGAGCATTTGTAAACATTTTATTTGTTTTGTTACCTTCAATGCCAACACTCCGCTTGTGGGCGAAACCCTTCGAGGGGGCATGGGGGCGGAGCCCCCAGCGAGCCGTAAGGCGAGTTTGTTGTTGAGTTTGTTGTTTTGTAATGTAACAACTTAACAAATTATGCAGAAGATTGAGATTTTAAGTAATGTGACTCTAACTACTATGGAACAAACACAGTGACCATTCTAAAAAAATCAAATAAAAAATAACACAACATAGAGATTAAATAAATACTTAGATTAGACCTTCTTTCTTGGAATCATAAAATTTAAAGTTGGTTAAAATCATTCATAAAAAGTTTCTTATAAAAAATTTTCTGTAGAATTATTTGCAAACACAATCATTAACGATTTAAAGGAAGCAAAGTTAAAAACTAAAAATCAATATTGTACTCGGTACTCAAACAAAAATTATTTCTCCACAGAATTTAACAGTACCTTGATAGGGTTTGGGTATCGGAAGCATCTTGTTTGCAAAAGATTCACATCTCGGAAGAGGATTGAAATATGCCAAGGAAGAGTCAAATGGAATGTTTCCAATCAACACTGGAACCGAGAGAACAGGAGCAGCGTTGGTTATATCCTCCCTCCCAGGAACACGCAACTGAAAGGATGAAACATTTTGATCATGAATTAACATGAAGGAAAAGATTTAAGCTTAATAATTTTGAAGTAAACGTTCTTTAGAAAAAAATCTTAATGTAAGGTATTCCCCAAACAATGATATGCACGGTGTTTTAATAACTAAGCAAAAGAAAAAAGTAGTATACCCACGTCAAAAACCCATTAGTCTTTGCATCCAGGAATTTCCTACCCACCCTCCCTTCCCCGTGTTCTAAGGAATGTCAACCATAATCTGTTATTTCTGTTAAAATCTAACAGCTTTAACCAAATCTTGCCTGTAAATTGGTATTGCACCGAGGCCACAAATTTATGTCACGCTGTGGCGATTATGCTAGCAGTCCATTAGCACGCCATATCCCACAGTAGCCATACTGAAAGTTGCCAAATCTGCTTGAAATAGTCTAATGTCAGACGATTGCCCAGATCACAACTTAACTGTGCTAGCCCAGGAACATTAAAAAAATAGTAACAAGCTGTTTTATACTAGATCCTTAATTGTTGTGCTGAGTGAAGCAAGTGAAGAAATTAAGGGGAACTTTCTGAAAATACTCATCATATCTTATTAATCAACCAAAAATAAACAAGCCGGTCACTAATTTTGCCTTATAAAGCATGGGTTAGAGACCTACTTGTTCATGATTTAAGTGATTTATTGTGATGCCCGAATCTGTCTTTTAGCAAATCAAACCTGACTTAATGTAATATAAATTAACCTACCCACATCAAGTTACTCTTTCAGAAATAGCTGCTGCCGACAACAACAAATTTTTTACAATCACTGCTGTTAAGGGGACATAACTGAAGTTTGTTAAACGATGTATTTTCCCTGGAAAGGTAACCTATCAAACACAATGGCTTGATACCAAAATACTATACTGCCTGCCAAACCAGTGTCACACAGTGACATTAACTGTACAACTCACCTCCAGGCGGTAGGTGACGGCCAGGTGCTTGTTGTTGGTGGTGGTGGGGGGCAGCGGCGGCACACGCAGCCACACACCGTGACATACACTGTACAACTCACCTCCAGGCGGTAGGTGACGGCCAGGTGCTTGTTGTTGGTGGTGGTGGGGGGCAGCGGCGGCACACGCAGCCACACACCGTGACATACACTGTACAACTCACCTCCAGGCGGTGGGTGACGGCCAGGTGCTTGTTGTTGGTGGTGGTGGGGGGCAGCGGCGGCACACGCAGCCACACACCGTGACATACACTGTACAACTCACCTCCAGGCGGTAGGTGACGGCCAGGTGCTTGTTGTTGGTGGTGGTGGGGGGCAGCGGCGGCACACGCAGCCACACACCGTGACATACACTGTACAACTCACCTCCAGGCGGTAGGTGACGGCCAGGTGCTTGTTGTTGGTGGTGGTGGTGGGGGGCAGCGGCGGCACACGCAGCCACACACCGTGACATACACTGTACAACTCACCTCGAGGCGGTAGGTGACGGCCAGGTGCTTGTTTTTGGTGGTGGTGGGGGGCAGCGGCGGCACACGCAGCCACACACCGTGACATACACTGTACAACTCACCTCCAGGCGGTAGGTGACGGCCAGGTGCTTGTTGTTGGTGGTGGTGGGGGGCAGCGGCGGCACACGCAGCCACACACCGTGACATACACTGTACAACTCACCTCCAGGCGGTAGGTGACGGCCAGGTGCTTGTTGTTGGTGGTGGTGGGGGGCAGCGGCGGCACACGCAGCCACACACCGTGACATACACTGTACAACTCACCTCCAGGCGGTAGGTGACGGCCAGGTGCTTGTTGTTGGTGGTGGTGGGGGGCAGCGGCGGCACACGCAGCCACACACCGTGACATACACTGTACAACTCACCTCCAGGCGGTAGGTGACGGCCAGGTGCTTGTTGTTGGTGGTGGTGGGGGGCAGCGGCGGCACACGCAGCCACACACCGTGACATACACTGTACAACTCACCTCCGGGCGGTAGGTGACGGCCAGGTGCTTGTTGTTGGTGGTGGTGGGGGGCAGCGGCGGCACACGCAGCCACACACCGTGACATACACTGTACAACTCACCTCCAGGCGGTAGGTGACGGCCAGGTGCTTGTTGTTGGTGGTGGTGGGGGGCAGCGGCGGCACACGCAGCCACACACCGTGACATACACTGTACAACTCACCTCCAGGCGGAAGGTGACGGCCAGGTGCTTGTTGTTGGTGGTGGTGGGGGGCAGCGGCGGCACACGCAGCCACACACCCTGACATACACTGTACAACTCACCTCCAGACGGTAGGTGACGGCCAGGTGCTTGTTGTTGGTGGTGGTGGGGGGCAGCGGCGGCACACGCAGGAGCTCGTCGTGCCACACCTGGACGTTCTGCGGCATCACGCAGCCGTGCTTCGTCTCCGACACCACACGCTCCGCCTTCACCACACGCTCCTCAAACTTCAATTTCATTTTCTGCAACAAAGACAATACCTCTTAATTTGAATTTCTTTGTTGATAATGGTGAGTTTATGTTTTGATTCTAATTTTTGTGGACATTTGTGGCAAATGTCCACATAAATCAAAACCAAAACAAACATAATCCAATTTAACCAACAACAAGTAGGAGTAGGTAGTGTCTTTTACAAGCTGCAATTTCTTTAACTCGCTTCAGAGCAGTTACTACTACTTGAGATCGCCAGTGGTCAAAGATTCGACCAATTTTCGAATTGAGAAATAGGGATAACTAATTTTGAAAATGGTCTTTGCAGACACCAATGCGTAGTTTATAAATACGTTTCTTAAAGGACACATTTTCCCCAAACGGGAACCGAAAGCAAAGGAGAAAGAGTCATTCTTGGAGCCTATTTTTATCTCACCTCTGGCGTATATTTATGGCATGGTTTTAAATTCTGGATTAGATTTCACATTTACTTTTTTAAGACTGGACCAAATATTGCTTCAGAGAAAAATAAAAATTCAGTCATCCAATCAGCTTATCCCATACCGCTACCACAGTTCTCTCCTTTTCTCCCTCCATTCATTCATTTCCTTACTCTCTACTTCCCTTCCTTTCTAACTTCTTTTCTCTTCCCTCCTTTTCTCGTTCATTCTCTTCTTTTCCTATCACCATCATTAAAATTTATATTTCACCCATCCTCCTCCAATAAAAATCACAGTTTCAATGTATGTCCAGTAGTGCTCCATTTGCTTAAAATTGTTTGAAATTTATAATGCTAACCTGAATGTCGTTTACAAAAAAACAGTAAAAAATGTATGCAGACATTTAATTTTAAAAATCTAAAAAAACCACTGAAAACACAAAAAAAATACAATTAGTTGATCATGACGTGCATACTTAAATGGTAAGAGCTGACCTTTTTTGTTTTTGTTTTGGTTTTATATTTTATCAGATGACAGAAAAACAACGTAGTATATTTCACCCACTTTTGCAATCACATGTGATCCTACATCTAATATTTACTCTACAAAAAGAAGCATGTGGTGTTAGTTACATATATTGACATTTGTTTAAATTTTGTTGTTATTTTATCACCAAAACAGCAACTCATAAGGCTAATGTTAATTTTTTGAAATTTCAAATTCAATTTTCTAAATGTCTACAAGACTACAGATTTCAATGGGATTCTGCACATCTGCAGAAAAATACAATTTTATCGGTGTTCATAGATTTTTGCTACGTTGCACACAGGCTGAGAAAACAGGAGGATAAAATCTTTATGGAAAAAATGCTTGTCTATTAATATAAAGATTTACCAAACAAAGGCCAACCAAACAGTTTTATATGTTTCACTACTTATGTTAATTATTTAAATAAATAATTAGGCCATTGGGCCTAAGTAAAGTAGGCCTATACAAGCCTAATTTTAAAAACATGCTCATGAGCATATGACGGAAGCTTATTTACTTTAACAACAAGAAGAGGGGGGGGGATTTATGATAAAAATAAAAATTCACTTTAAGGATTATTCTTTTAAAGCTTAGCCTTTTATGAAAATGATTTTAACTACTTATAATTATTTTACTATAGTATAATAGTTCAGTATGAAGATAAATGTCATAAATTTTGAAGGAGGTTTTTTTGAAGTTTCATCCAAATGTTTGAGGGACTTTTAAGGGTTTAAACGTTTTCTGCACACCTGGTATAACTGAGTTAAGGATTCCATAGATAAAGTAGACTCTCATAGATCCTGATTGCAAACACCCGGTCTGATAACAGAATTATTAGGTCATATTTCATCAATTAACAACATTCATTTTATAAATTATGATCTCTTGTCTGCGATGTTAGTCCAAATTTTTTTAGACTCAACTTTAGTCAGTTTTGTGAGATTAATACACACAAATCTTTAAAGTATTTGACTGTATAAAAAACCAATGTATTAACTTTCATAAGAAAACCAAATATTTTTTGAAGTGGTATAAGTTTTGAGGATGTATTATGATCTACAAAGCTTACACTGAAGGTATTATTTTATCTTTATCAAAAACCCAATTATCAGTTAAATTATGTGACTAATTGAGTGATGTATGTTGCAATATTTGCTGGCTTAAAAAGATAACAAAAAGTTCTGCTAAAAAATACTTTGAAATAATTTAGTTTACAAGCCTAAGAAAGTAAGAACTTTTCTTACCTATGTAAAATTTGAATGAATGGGAATGAAAATGATAATATAAAAAAATACCCCAAGTAATACAAAAACTACTTCAGGAACCCATCTTTCTCCTAATTTATTCAGAATATGTTCTATATATTATGACCGAAGTCCTATTTCTTTCATAACGCAACTACCGCAGCCTTTTTTGTAAGGAAAAAAGTTGAAAAATTACATTATTAAAAACTGACTTCTAAGTCAATGAATTATTTTAGATTGTTTGCTTTTTCAACTATCTAGAAAGAGTTAAACAGGAAAAAAAATTTTAAAACACATTTGATGAAACAAAAAAAGGTCAACTCATCTCATCCCCACTTGTGGTGTAATAACAAGCACAACAAATTGCAAGAATACCTAAACCTCCCTAGAAATTTATGAAAGAGATTCTCCAAGAAACATCCCCTAAAAATAGGGAGTTCCAAACATCGCTGGTTTGATGCTTACAAATCTGACCATTTTTAAACAAAACTTAACAATTGCAAAATATATAGTCTCATAGGCTAACGAGCCTTCAGATAAAGTCTAGGGTAATGAAGTAACACTGGAAAGAGCCCCGGCCATCTTCTATTAAAACAATCTAGTAACATCTAAATCACCCGTCAAGCACACTCGTTTTACTCACTTGCACGAGGGCCACCTGGACGTAGCACAGCGGGTAGGAGCGGTTGTTGAAGACGGCCGCATTCACCTTGACGCAGTCGCCGGGGACGCAGGCGCGCGGGGAGATGTGCAGCGAGTCCCCCTGCTCCTGGGACTGCAGGCACACACACATCGCTGCCCCTGCCGGTGCCTTGTTGGCCGACTTGTCCTTCTGGAACACATCAATAAAATGTAAATTAATTAGAAGGAAGAGCCCTGCCTTCTTCTACGTTGAACCAAGAATTTGGTAGAATTCAGAATTTTAATTATGAATTTGAATTTCTAGCCTACCTCTACCAGCAACATTTTTACTACAGTTCAGGGATCATTACATCAATTTCAACTAATAGTATTATAGTTGAAACAAATAATTAATATATAAATTAATATTAAGCTAGTTCCATTATGTTACGATAAACTGTTCTTGAATAAAAAATTATTTTCTGGCTATGAATGAGTAAATTTTGTGATTTCAAAGTTATGAATATGATATCTTGGCTTGTCCATGGTACAGGAACAATACCCAAAAGCATGGTGAAAGAACTAAAAAAGAAATGGATATGATACTCTGATTCTATGCTTTTGTCAGATTTAAAACACTAATCACTTGTCAAATGATCAGCTGACTCCTGATGTCGAAAACAAACGTTAAAACTATTTGCAAACTGAGTGAAATCAGCATTAAATCTAAGTATCTCAGCTACTTCTTTTTTATTTATTGTTGTTCCACCTAGACCCGAAACTATTGGTAGAGAGTTTCGAGACACTCTGTGTATTAGGTAAAACTAGATGAACCCGTGCGAATTCGCACGATTTTTAAATCATAAATGATTGTCTGCCTTCTATGCGCACATAACATGTCGACAATCTATTGTAAAAATAGGTTTTTGGAACGATGTAGCATACTGAAAGTGTGATAGACACTCGATAGGATGCGTATTGCAGCAGTGTAAGCGATATTCGTTGTGCACTTGCGTATTCATTGCAGTTTTTTTTAGATCTGTACGTCAATCTTCATCTCCTTATGGAAAAAGCAACGGGACAGCCTTTTGGTCGAGGCAAAATTAGCAATATATTGTACTGTATTGTAATTGGAGAATATGTACTCTTCTAAGTGTCTGATATTTTGGGTAAATCATCAAGTCACGCCCGCACTTTTTGGTAGTTTGCTATCGTTTGCACTAAAAATAATAGCAACATCATCAGAGGTTATGTCGTTGTATCGGCGGTAATATTTTTTTCGATCTCAGACAATGTGCATTCTGAGTTGTGTATGCTGCTCATCTGGAGTATTTTTCAGAACGCAACTCATCACGTTGAAAACTTGCGCTTAGGGATTAACTTTAACCAAACGTTCAGTCAAGCTGTTCATGAGTTCATTGCTGCAATAGCCATTGGCTTTGTTTAGCATTCTTTCTTGATCACCAGTTTCGACGTCCGCCATAGATACAAATTTGAGCGCATAACAAATGCTTTTCTCACAGCTGTAAGGTGCTTTTCGAAATTTTATTTCCAATTAAGTTTTTCACATTTTTTTTTAGTTATATTGCCTAAATTAAAAATCTAAAGACATTAGATAAATCTGCAAATAGAGATGCGTGTTTTGATGTTTAATATGTAGGGATAAGTATTCAAATAAAAAAGCCTTATTGTTAACAAAGTTTCCATGTAGCGTATTAATAATATAGATAAAAATATATTCAACAAATATCAACTGACTTGCCTATTATTCTTGTTATTTGTTTATGTTATGTAAGGAATGAACTATGAAACTGCAAATAAACTAACTTATGGAACTTTAAACTAATTCTTTTAATTAAACTAAATATCAGATATCTGCTGCAATTCATTTATTTCAAAACGATAAAATTGATACTATTGTTGGAGTGTACAAAATGAATTTAGTACAGGCTAAACATTTATAAAGTTGAACTCAAACCTACAGCAGCTTTAGGGATGGTGTTGCAGTCAACCAGAGTTACAATGGAAATGTTGGCTTCAGTGTTGAGATTCTGTGGAGTCCCATCGGGAAACGTCTCCTCCATGGAGGCGTACAAGTAATAAATGATTCCTCCTTGTTTCATCATAATGGATGGCGGTAGGTTGTTGTCCAAAGGCACAGCAAATTCCAGAAGCTGTTCGTCGTACTCACTATTGATAAGATCTGGGAAAAAGTGAGAAATTTTTAAATCAATGACACGAGTGATTTGGACTGCTAGGAAGAAATAATAGTCATTAATGTTGAATATTAAGTTGAATGCTGAACAAAAAGTACATTGTAGCACGAACAATATTCTAATCACACAAGAAAGGCCAAGAGCCACAGAGAAACCACACTCTAGAACGGAGTCTGCCCCCACTCCACTTGCCATTGCCATGTCACAGCAGCGGCCAAACTCCTAGTGCTGAAATGAAAATGAAAACTAATAAAATATGCACATTGTAAATTCACCATTAAAAATTAGGACCCTAAAATAAAAACATTAAGAATTCCTTGCTATCAAATTTTATGTAGATCGTTAGATGAAAAGTGAACAAAACACTTCCCTGAGATGGTGTGATTTTAGATTTTAATAAAGAAAATTTAGATTCCTTAACAAAAATTCAGTGGATATATTTAGGCCTATTGATTTATGCAGACTGAAAAATATATGGCTTATAAATGTAAACTTGAGCAAATCATTCAGGTGCGATAGTTTTAAATAAACTACTACAGTAACAGTGAATCACTATAAGTGCTTTTATTACAAGAGTGGTGGTTAGCCCTTATGGTAAAGTGAAGTCAGGATAGAAATATTCCAACCTGGAGAATAGTATGAGCATGGTTGTAGGCATAATTAAATAAAATATCTCAAGTTAAGATAACTCTGAGTACAAGCTATGGAGTGAATTGAATTTTTCTGATAAACATAATTTTATTTTCATTTGTGAAAATATCATAGAGTGATGTCATTAATCTTCAGTGCTTGATTTGCAGCAGTGTAATGGTTTTCCAGGACCTGATTCTGTCGTTGACGACAATGGCAAATAACTGGTGGTAGCAACTTTTCCACAAAGAATGATCATGTGAAATCGACTGGAGTAATTTTGCCGAGAGTGATGATCACATGTAATTAAGGGTGTGCAAATAGTGGTTTTTGAAGTCGAGACGAGTTTAAAAAAATAATGTGTGATCGCGCGTACCAATCACGGGCAAACGATTGGAGTAACTACTCGGCTTGAAATAAACTTGATATCAAGTAATCGTACACCTCTACATATAATTAATTAAAGTAAATGTTCACAAATTACTGTGATACAATTATCTTTAAGGCCGATCAATCAACGAAGATCACAGCGCGTAATTGGCAGGAATAAATTTGTAAAGCAAATTCACATGATAATTGCGCGTAATATACGACAATTACATGCAAAGTTTTGGCTCGAAAGTTATGTTTTTTGTTCAGTTTCAAGCTAAGCTGAGTATTGATCACCTTTACAAGAAACCTCCAAAACCCAAATACCTACTCGCAAAAAAAAAATCAATTCAATTCCAATTGATTTGTAATTGAGAGGAGGGAGGGGTGAGAGGAGTGTTCAGTACCGTACGGGTCATTGTCATGAAATGGGATGATATGGATAAATTTTTTTTTATTAAATCAATATTTCAAAACTTTGCAAATTTTGGCATATAATAAGAAGTAAAACTCATCAGAATATCAAATTTATATGCAGCAGAGCTTAAAACATTATTTAGTATTTATTTTCTATTTTACATGTTCAAATACAGCAATAGTGAACAGTCCAGTCACATTTTATTTTGCTGTAAAAATCAAGTAAATGTTGTTCAATAAAAACCTTTATTTAATGATAACTTGGGAACACCATTATTTCAACGAATCGTATCCTATTTGAAGGTTAAATGTTTATTATATTGGTAAAAGGAAAGAAAAAAGTGTGAAAACAGTTCCACTCATGTTACCGGACTATTCGTGAGTGGATTGTAATTTTGATACAGTCATTGAAATAGCTCCTGGCGCTGGCATAGTCAGTGGGACAACACGTCATTTTGAGGTTATGTTTGATGCACATTTTGACAGCTCATCAAACTTTGTTTTTACAATTTTTTTTAAATATTTAGGAATAATATGAGTGACCGAACTGTAACATAATAAAGTTACTGGGTGTTTCTTACACTTTGTTTTAATTAGAAATCCAAAATTGTTGGTTTTGCTGAATAAGAAGTAACTTCCCAATGTTGCACATATTACTACTCATGAGACTGTACGCTGAATCAGCACAAACTACTTTTTTGGTCAATTTGACAGGCTTTCCAAGTTTGACATTCTCTTACTCAGTTAGTCAGGTCTTTGGGGACAGACGTTTTGTGTAAAAAAAGAAGATATTTCAACCAGATGTTAGATTAAACAGATGATGGAATAGCACAGTGGGCATTACTTATAACCTATACTCAAACATCTAAACTGTTTATTTGATTTATTCCAACTTTCACATCCCAGAAAACGTCAGATATCGTCGCTGGGACGAGTGACCGGGCTGTAAATATGCTTCTGTAACCTATAAAAACTATGAAATTATCAACGTCGGCAGCGAAATAAGGAAATATATATTGAGAAATAAGGTATAGAAAGAAGTGTACCATTTATTTGCTTTTATTAAAATTTTTATTTTTTTTATTTTCTTGAGACACAAATTATCCCATTTGTGACAACGACCCTTACCTCCTATTAAACTATACTTCCGGTATCTCAATTTCTACAAAAGAAGCACTGCAAATAATCTTAACTACACCTGGGACAACCTATAACCTGATTATAAAAAAAAACCTTGGTGAGGCAGCCGTACAGAAACTTACTTTCAGTCCCTTAAGAGGGGGCTAAAGGCAATACTGTGTTGCTCTCACGGGTGGGACACGAACTAACATTACTCCACGATGATAATGGAACAAGTAGTGCGATGTAAAAAATAACCAGCATAAAAATTACTTTTTTCCACTTTTAATGTCCAAAACATAACTTCAGAGGCTGATATAATGTTGTTGATCATTCACAAAAGTGTCCAAACAGTGATGCATGTAGGGAATATTCTACTAGTGTAGTGAATATACCTCCTACTTACCAGAGGATCCAAAAATGTGTTCCTCACTGCAATGAAAGACTTTTTCAATTGTAGTGGGATTGTCATTTTCGTCTGCTTGTATGATAATCTTTCCAATGACACCAACTTTAATTCCTGAAATAAAAAATTTGAGGCATAAATACCGCAATTCAAAGAATGTTATAAAAGAGTGGATAATTTTGCTTAGGCCTATAGTGGCGTTAATTTAAAATATAGACCAGTGTGGACAAGTTTTGATGAATCCTTGTTTGGCCTTACAAATCTAGATGATGTTTGGCCTGTATGATTGTTGTGCAAAGTACATTGCCAAATTATTGGATCATTATTGATAGTTTAGATGTTGGTTGAAAGCCCTTTAAATGAAGGCCTTGATGGTCTTTTGTGGGGCTCAAGTCAGTGCATGGACTTAAACCATTGGAAAGCCCTCAAATTTAGGTTTTGACCCATTTAAATTACGTTGAACGGGCAGAAAATCAAAACAAAATAACTTAGCAAAAAAAAGCCGTATTAAAAGCATTAAGCAAAATTCAAAATAATACTTTTGAGCAGACAATCTGATACAAAAACATGAATTCCTTCTGAGATTTTTTAACAAATGGTATCAGGAAAATGACACATAGGCTACTTTCTCCATTACAGCCAGTTGAAATAAAAAATCTAGAGGGTAAAATATCATCCAAAAAACATTTTTTAATGTTTCCAATAAGAATAAAACTAAACAACGTACTATCTTTGCAGCCATCAACCTAAAAATCAAAAGGTGTAGACTAACAAGATGGCATAGACTAATAATTAAAACACAGTTTAAATTACTGAAATCATTCTATAATTATCTGTCTATTTAGCAGAGCAGTGGGGTACGGGGTATACTGGGTGAGGGAATCATCTCGCAAATGAGGAATTTAATCCCTGCCAAAAGTGAGAATTAGCTGATTGTTAATATTAAATGCAAGGATACAATGATGCAAGAATTTAACTTAACAATTTGCCTTCCAAAATATAACATGGCTATAAGCCTAGTATATATTTAAATGCCATAAAAACTTTTGGCTGGATGAAAAGCAATTAATTTGTCGCAAATGAGGAATTTAATCCGTGCCAAAAGTGAGAATTAGCTGATTGTTAATATTAAATGCAAGGATACAATGATGCAAGGATTTTAACTTAACAATTTGTCTTCCAGAATATAACATGGCTATAAGCCAATTAAATATTTAAATGGCCATAAAAACCTTTGGCCGGATTAATAACAATAAATTTGTCACCCACAATTATTTTAATATTGATATGTTTTACTCCAAAGATTATGTAGGCCTAAAGGAAGCTAATTTGAGTGTCGGGAAGTCCAGGTACTGTCGGAAAACATTCAATAACGTTATCGTGCACTGCTTATTGCAAGCTTATCTCTCGGCTGCCCGACCAGTAACTACAGGGCTACCTCAGTGCGGCGGTAATTGCTCTTGATGGTGGCAGAATAGTTTCGGTGATAATAGTTTTTTTCTGCAATGGGTGTGACTTAATGTTAACAAAACTAATAGTGTTATCGAAAAATGAAGTTTCTCTTGACAACTTTTTATATGATCACAGTGTTTCACCAAAAACAAAAAAAATTCCTGATTGTTCGACTTTAAAGTAATGAATAAAGAACAGAAAAATATGTGTTTTGGAGTAAACAACCATAGGTAAACATCATAAAGATTTTTTGTCGAGTGAACTAAGGATTACTGCTTGCACTTGCATCAACAGGTGTTATTATTTACGATAAGTGTGTGTTATGATGTATCAGTGTTATCAAGTAAAATTGTTGGTGTTGGGAAAATTGTGGAAATAAACGAGGCGAAGATTGGGCACAGGAATTATAACCATGGCCGGCTTATTGATGGTGATTGGATATTTGGCAGGATAGAACGTGATAGTGGTAATTTTTGTTGTTGTTCTTGTTCCAACAAGAGGCAGTGAAACTTTGCTAGCTATCATTAAACAATATATTTTCCCTTACGCAACAGTACGGTCTAACCCCCGTATTTCAATTTGAAGTAATTGTTGAAAAAATCGTAACTGTTTGCAGCATCAAGGAAATAACCATGTAACAGTAAACCACTCAGTTAATTTTATAGACCAAAATACCAAGGCCCAAACGATAGGACGAACATGGCATGAAGTTCGAGGTACAGTTCAGCGTTACGGAAATCGGAAACAACATTTAATTGGTCACCTTGCTGAATTTATGTTTCAAAAAATGTATCATTACGAAACAAGGATTTGCTCTTTTTAGTCAGAGCAATTAGATGTTTGTATTGCCCCAAAAAGACCACCGCATCTCAGCCAGCTAGTGATGATAGATCACCCGATGAGGAAAGCTCTTTAGAGGAGGGCTTTTTTAAGGTAGGCTTAACTTAATACATTGCAAGTGGAAAACACATTGCAGGTGTAATTAAACAATCACAAATCAAAGCTGAAAATAGACGTGGATAGGCCAGCTGCATCATTGCTGTTTCACAAAAGAATTCACTACCTATTGGATCACCTGTTTCCTATTCATCTTGGACTGTTTGATTTTAATATATGACTTGGCTGCAGTTCTGTAAAACATGTGATTTAAGTGACATCGTAATTAGAGTGCCGTGTATGCTAAAAAAATTCATGTTGATGTGGTTGTGAAAGGAACACATGAAGACCGTTTTCATCAAAAATCCATGTTGTTAGGCCCTACCTAATACGTAAAGAGAACTGTATTCTTCTCACTATCTGATGATAAGACTAGCCTACTTCCTGTTATTAAGTACTGGCAACTTTTATTGTAAATTCTCAGCCTGGGACTACATTATGTTTTAGCCAGAGGCGAACCCAGGATTTAATTTGGGGAAGTGGGTATCCTATAAGAAGGGGGAAGGGGGTATTAAGCGATCAAAAAAACCTGTACTAATGTTAAGGTAGACAAATAAGGTCGTTGTGGTAGGCGAGTATCACGTCACAATAAACGAATCTGGATGTCACGGTAGACAAATATCGTTACGCCTATTATGGCAAGAAAATATAGTCATCGCGGTAGACAAATATCGTTATTGTGGTAGACGCCACTATAGATGAGTATCGTTTCGCAGTAGACAAATATGGTCATTATGGAAGACAAATATCATTGTCGCAGTAGACACATGTCGTTGTTACGTCACGGTAGACGAAAATCGTCATTGCAATAGAAGGATATCGTTGCAACAGTAGATGAGTATTGTCACCGCAGTAGATAAAATATCGTCGTCGCGGTAAACGAGTATCGCATCGCGGTAAGTTAGACGAATATGGACGTCGCGATACCAATACCAAATATCGTCGTTGCGGTAGGCAAAGGTCATCGATGCGCTAGACAAGTATCGTCGTTGTGGTAGACGAATATGATCGTCACGGTAGACGAATATCAATGTCGCAGTAGCCTAGACAAATATCATTGTCATGTTATAGTTCACAAAAATCGCCGTCGTGTCGTGGTAGATGAATAGCCTATCGTGTTCGTGCTCGGCAGAAAATCATCGTCTTCGCATGGAGGTAGACATAAGTCGTCTTATTGTCGTGATAAATGAAAATCGACTTTGTGTTAAGGTATATGAAAATCGTCTTCGCATCGCAGTAGACAAAAATCGTAGTCGCATCGCAGTATCCAATAATGGTTGTCTGGTCGTGCAAAATTCCTTTCCTCCAAAATTTCGGGGGGGGATATATCCCCTTCATCCCCCCCTAGTTTTAGCTGAAAAAATCCAACCCGTGAGCACATGGGTTGGCCTAATTGATTTCTGTATGTAAGTAGGCTACAATATTTTTCATTGTGGTTTTCATATTTTTTTAACACGTTCGCTGCGTGCCACCCAATGGCGGGTGTTTGCGAAGTGCGGGCATCGCGGGGGCAGCAGATTAGCGAACCCGATTTATTTCCATCCAACTAAACGTAAAACATTGCATGGTAATGGTACTGCGTAACCACGACAGTCGACGTAGTTTCTTGGAACACCCACAGATAGCAGCACTGCCTGGATTGCACAAGTCCGCTTGTATTGCCAAAATGAGAGGAAAAATCCCAGAAAACCTGACAAAATGGTGGATTTTACAACATTATCAGAGGGAAATTTTTCGGGGAAATTTAGTACCAACCTACACCAAAATAAAGCCCTCATTCGTAGCTACAAGCTGGCAACAAATAATTGTTCCCGAGCGCCACGCTGGTGCACATATAAACGGTAGACTGGGACGGTGGCGCGTCCTGTAATCTAGCTACTTGGAGGTCACGAATTGTGGATAGTTATGAGCGATGGCTTGTGGACACAGTGTTCCTTAATGGGGATTAACGTCCGCACTATTGAATACTACGTTCATAGGACCGCCCTCATAATTAGACCAGTTCGTAACATGTAAACCAGGCAAAATTGTGGTTCGGATCCCACGTTAAAATGTAGGTCCCATAGTTGCCATTGGCTGTTGGGCTATTAATTAACAGTCCTGTCTAAGGAACATGTCGGCCTTAGTCAGTAACAAGACTACAAGATCGCGCCACAATCATCTTTCACTCATCTATCATTCATACTTGGCTTAGAATACCTACCTGGGTAGGTCGCCATTTCAAAGTAATGTATCTAAAATTTGTGTGTTGTGACTAAGGGTAGACCCGTAGTACGCGTCGCGAGAACAACCGCAACCCAGGTATGCCCGTGCCACACACCAAACGTGTTAACTTGGGTCATTAGTACATAAATATACAAAACACATTTATGTATATCATAATACAAAAATTGTATTGTAACGACCAAGTTTAAAAAAGATCACATGTAGGGCCTAGGCAAGGCCTACATGACTCAATTTTCTAAAAACAATAATGTATGTACCAGACTGATTGTACACAATATCTCCCATTAGATCCAAGAATACACGCTATTGTAATTAACTATAGGTTTGGGTTTTTAATTCCGTTTTAACTTACTTTTGATAGTAGTTTCATTCAAAGTGTACACTTTGAGAACCCCTCTTGCTTTTGTTCCGGCAATGAAAAGTTTTCCAAAGCAATGAAACATAAAATTCAACCTCAGTTGATTAGACGTATTCATTTCGGTGCAAATTAACAAAAATTTGAAGTTTTTAAACTACGATAAAGTAACTAAAGTAGACAGAATTTAGTTTTAACGAGAGACTTGCAAACAAAATTTAAATGGAGGTGTGTTTGTTTGGCTGATTGATAAAAAAAGTTTGGGCACGTTGTGCCATTTGTGCCAATAGAAAATATTACAACTTGAAAATTTGGGACAGTATAAATTTCAGTGCACAATTAATTTACTACACAGACCATTTACAAAAGTAATTGACTGTGGTTAACTACCTAAAACCACCATTATAGCCAAATAAAAATAATATAAATTCGAAATATATAGTGAAGACATAATATATGAATAAAGCCAGTAATAATATAGAATTTTTAATGACTCTAGTTTGCTAAAATTTACGAATTATAGCTCCAATAGTTAAACTTCCAGGGGAAATACCCCCTGACTGCAGTGGCGGGTCCAAGATCCAAGGGGGTTTGGCAAAGGGGGCAACTGCCTCCCCCCCTCCCGCCCCGAGAATGTGGGGAAAAATCAGTGTATGTGTTTCTAAATTGAGGACAATGAGTGCTATTGCCACGCAAAAGAGAGCTATATATATTTAGCGTTTGTCGTATTCAAGGTTTGTTTCTGAAAAAGGTTTGAAGTTGAAGTTGAACGATAGGCTGCAGAAAGTTTTCCAGAACTTTAAAAGTCTTTTGCTCAATGAAGCTGAAGCCGTACTTGATGGGGAGGTATGACAAGCATTTGGAGAGCAAAGTGGGCGAGGGAGAAAGAAGAAGGGATGAAAATTCCAAACTTTGCCATAGATGTTCTGTTTTCATTTTTTCATTCATTAATTTGTGAACGCGGCAAGCTGCTCTCCATAGCCGGTACTTGAGCGTTAGCCATACCCGGCCCGGCCCCAGCCAGGATTGAGGCCATCGCCCCTGGCTGGCGGGATGATTTAAGGCCATCAGACTCGTCAGCGGCAAAGCCGAGCCCATCGAGGAAGGGGTCACCCCCGAGTCTCCAACCAGGGCAAACTGACTACTCGATCATGACCACCAACTGATGCGGAAGGATAACTAATGCCAATCCCTAGGAAGGCTAAAGCTACCAACCGCACCGTTGGACTTGAGGTCTACGTGAGCTTGGCACGGGGCCTAACAAAAATACGTAAAAAAAAACAGAATTTTAGCGAATTTCCTTAAAGGAATAAGCTATTACGGTAGTACTCATCGTAAAACCTAAGTCCGAGACCATGTTAACTTTTCATTTTGGGGTCCCCAGAAGCAAAAAACACCATTCGTTTGAATTTATATATATATATCTAAATGCGGAAAGAATTAACTGAGTTCCCTTTAAATTCATTTTATTTGCGACATGTTTCGACCTTATGCCATTTTCAAGCAAGTTTTACCTAACCTTACCTAAGGTTACCTAAGGTTAGGTAAAACTTGCTTGAAAATGGCCTAAGGTCGAAACATGTCGCAAATAAAATGAATTTAACGGGAACTCAGTTAATTCTTTCCGTATTTATTATAGTTACCCTTAGTTGTGAACTATTTCAAGATATATATATATATACAATTATAAAGAAGAGGTGGTTTCTGTATGTATGTATGTATGTATGGGACAAGTGAACTCGAAAAATACTGAACCGACTGGGTTGAAATTTCACACAGAGATAGATCTTGAACCTGGGAAACATAAGGCCTATTCACTTCCTTAAAATCCCCTCGGGCTACGCCTCGTGAACTTCCTTAGCTTCAATGTATACATTCGATACGGATGTATGAACATTTAAATACCGAAATGTAAACAGCTGTGAATACTACAATTTGACAGTTCAAAGAGCAGAAGTAAGATCAGTTGTAATTTTTATCGTGAGCGAAGCCACGGGCAACTGCTAGTATATATATATGTCTGTTAACACGATAGCGGCCGTAAATATGGTCCGATCATCATGAAATTTGGTACAAACGTGTAAAGTGGTAATCACTCGGACGAGTTCGTGAACCAGCCCGATCGGACCACCGGAAGGGGGGGTAAAGGGGGATAAACCCCCTCAAAAATGTGGTTTTGAGCTTTATACATAGAAAAATAAAATTTATCAATTTTTTGTTGGCACCATTGAATTCAGCCCAAAAAAACCAACAATTTAGTATATTGAATCACTGCTCTATGTCCATTGGTTACCGAGATATTGAAAGTGGTAAACACAGTACGTTGTCTCAATGTTAACCTTATGGGAAATAAGTAAAATTTTATACCTCGCTTATTTCTCAACATATCTTGATAAAACTTGGTAAATGACATCTTCTAGTTCAAATATACTAAATATTGAATTAAAACCAACCAGTTTAAAAATACCTGTAGCAGCAAACCTGCATACTCATTTCCCATATTATTCTTATGGAGCTTACAAAAAACATGTAAAATCTCGCTATGTTGGATTAAAATATGTTGTTTTGCGTTTGAAATTCGCTGAGTATGCAGGTCTGCTGCAACGGGGGTATTTTACTTATTTTGCATTTTTGACAATGTTCTGTCACGAAATCCTGTTAACACACATCGGATTTGGATTCAGCGCCCCAAAAAAACATAAGAATCAACAAAAATCAAACTTAACCCAAAACTTTCCCGCGAAAAATATAGTTTAACTGGACAAATTAATTGTTACATTATTTTATGCAGCTGCAAAATAAACAGGCAATTAAAAGCCGTTAAGATTTTTTAAGCTATATTTTGTTCCGCACTATAGTGCAGGAAAATAAATAATGCAAAATTTAGCGTGATTGCTAAATTTTAATTTAGTAGGCTGAAAATTGGTGGAAAGGTCGCAAATAAATCTGAGATCATCATACTAAAATTCCCAAAAAATCCCATTTGGGCAACATGCCGCCATTAAAAAAAAAAACATTTCCGGCCCGTGTTTCTCTGAATATTTCTTGATTTAACACGAAAACCATAAGATATATGAAAAAAGTGTAAATGACGTTTTTGTGGAAAATAAAATTTCCAATAATACCCCCGTTGCAGCAGTCCTGCATACACAGCGAATTTCAAGTGCATATATAAATAATTTAAATGAAGTCTCGCATCAAGTAAAATCAATATACATTCAATAGAAAGCGTGCAAAAATACTCTCCTAGTGGCTTTTAAGATCAAAAGGCTATGAAAAATAATAGCCTATACTTGGCACGAAAATGCAATGTTCAAAACTTCAAAACAGCTGGCTTTTCCAATTTAATCGTATGGGGAAATGACCAGCTGTTTAAGTTTGAGTAAAAAATTTTATAAACATCATCAGTAAAAATCTGTATTCGCTATAGTACATTTATTTGACATATTTAGTTTAGTTATCTGGCCTTTAAGTAAGCCATATGTCTGTATCCACCATGTGGCTTTGAATCAAACATCAGCTCACATGTTTTAATGTAAACAAAGCAGACGTTTTAGATCCCAATGCTACTTCCCAATGCTACTTAAATGGCAGTTATTTTATGTTATTTTTTGTTTTCTAGCAAACTTTAAGAAATTACAGTACTTTTCCTGAGTCCCTGACATTAAAACATTTAATTTGAGCCCTGTTCCCTCATCCTGTGATTTGCCAAATGCCCACAATTGCTATTCAAAAATAAATTATTCTTCATAAGATTAGTATGGAAAAATGCAGGTTTGCTGCCATAGAAATTTGAAAATGAGGTATTATAGGCTACAATCCAATAAATCTAAACTACATGAAGCCACATAACATGTTTTATCAAGATATGCTGAGGAATAAGAAAGCTATCCAATTGTATTTACTTCTCATAAGGTTAACATTGGGAAAGAGAGGACACAGGTTTGCTGCCTCAGTAATTTGATGATTTGGATATTTTAAGCCATAATCAAGTAGATATTAACTGTATGAAGCCTCATGCCATTTCTTATCAGTATATTTTGAGAAATGAGCGAACTACACAACTTATTTTATTACCCATAAGGTTAGCATGTAGAATGAGTATGCAGGTTTGCTGCAACATGTATGTTAAAACTGGTTAGTTTTAATTCATTATTTAGTATATCTTAACTAGAAGAAGCCATACACCAAGTTTTATTATGATATGTTCAAATATAAGGCAAATATAGAATTTTTTTATTTCCCATAAGGATAACATGGGGAATGATTATGCAGGTTTGCTGCCACAAAAATGGAAATTTTGGGGATTTTAGACTAAAATACATTAGATCTCATCTAGATGAAGCCACAAACCAAGTTTAATTAACATATGTTGAGAAATGAGCGAGATATAGAATTTTACTTATTCCCCGTAAGGTTAACATTGGGACAACGTATTGTGTTTACCACTTTCAATATCTCGGTAACCAATGGACATAGAGCAATGATTCAAAATACTAAATTGTTTGTTTTTTTGAGGCGAATCCAATGGTGCCAACAAAAATTTGATTAATTTTATTTTTCTATGTAAAACCCCGGAAAACCCCATTTTTGGGGGGGTTATTCCCCCTTTACCCCCCCCCCCTTCCGATGGTCCGATCGGGCTGGTTTACGAACTTGTCCAATCGATTCCCACTTTACATGTCTGTACCAAATTTCATTAAGATCGGACCATATTTACGGCCGCTATCGTGCTCACAGACACATATATATATATTTGTATATAGATAGATAGATAGATAGATAGATATAAATTCGAACGAATGGTGTTTTTTGCTTCTGGTGGCCCCAAAACGAAAAGTTATCATGGTCTCGGGCTTGGGTCTTACCATGAGACCTACGGTAATAGCTTCTTCCCTATAGGGGAAATTCACTAAAATGAGTATAAATGTGTACACGAAATATTGATTATAACTGTTGATATTATTAATTTTCTAAAATGTTGTAATTCAGATACCACTGCCATAAGGAATACATGTAAAATTTGATGTAAAATACATTCCCTAGGGGACGAATCTATTTAACCTCAATGAATAATAAATTATACCCATAGAATCCTGATAAAATTATCAGTTATTTGACACCACAATCATCAAAATCGGTTCACTATAAAGGCGAGGGTAAGCTCACAAAAAGGATAATCCTTAAGGATTTTTTACAAATGTTATAATTAGGAATCATTTTTTGTGAGCGTACCCACGCTTTTATAGTGAACCAATTTTGATGACTGAGGTGGCATATAACTGGAATTTTCATCAGGATTCTATGGATATAATTTTTTTATTCATTGAGGTTAAATGGATTCGTCCCCTAGGGAGTGTATTTTACATCAAATGTTACATGTATTCCTTATGGGAGTGGTATTTGAATTACAACATTTTAGAAAATTAATAATATCAACAGTTATAGTCAATATTTTCTGTACATGTTATACTCATTTTATTGGAAATTTTATTTTCTACAAAAAAACGTAATTTACAAATTTTCATATCTCTTACGATTTTCGTGTTAGTCAAATGTTCAGAGAAACACGGACCGGAAATTGTTTTTTTCAAGATGGCGGCATGTTGCCCTAATGGGATTATTTTGGGAATTTTAGAATGATGATCCCAGCTTTATTTGCGACCTTTCCACCAATTTTCAGCCTGCTAAATTAAAATTCCAGAATTCGTCATTATTTTCCTGCACTACTAACGAAATAACAAGTAGGTTTGGAAATTATTGCTGTGCATCAAATCAGTCCAATAAATAGCATCCCACATCCAATACAACGACCAATCGGGATAATGCTAGAGTCATGTAGTTCGCCCAGTCGGCGTCAGGGGGCACAGCAGTCGCGGCTCGTGCCACTCGCCACTGCCTATTGCATCTAGTTGATTACTAGCGTCTATAGCGTCACTCTGACAGGCCGCTATAAAAAAATACAAACTTGAGTTGGAAGTTGGAGTTGGTACAACACCTCCGGTTGCTATTTGTACACAAGAACAAGTAATGAAATAATGAGGTAACAGTTGGGTGATATACACGTTAAAAATGTTTATTGGCAAGTTACATCTACAAAAAGTTTCGAATTACATAATAAATGTATAATGACTTACAATATCAAAGAACCTGTTTAAAGAGAAGGATTTGAAGAGGACTTTTTAAGTCTATTCTTCAAAAGCTATAGACTGCTTTAGCTGCTTAAACTGCAAGAGTACAAGGAAAGAATTTTTAGAAGTAGGTTCCTGACCTGACTGCACCTGTTGCACCTCACTCAAGTCTCAATTCCTTCTACATCCTCTAGGGCCACTCCCCGTGACACGTCCAAAATGAGACCATTCGGTAACGAGTTTCTGGGTTTCTAATATTTATTTAATGTTATTCAAATAAACAGCTGATGTGATTTGATTTTCATTATTTTATCTACATAAATAAAAATCAATTCGATGAGTGGTAAAAACAGTACGTTTTTCCAATGTTAATCTTATCTAAATAAAATATAATTAAAAACAATGTTAATCTTATCTAAATGAAATAAAAAACATTTCTATTTTTTTGAAATTCAATAACTTTTTTTGTGTGCACCAAATTGGATGATTCTTTTTTTGTTTTCTTCGTATTTTTTAGAATAAGGTATGTGTGAAATAAAATTTTAAATTCGACCCGAGGTTCTCTCCCACAGGCCTTTAAAGTTACTTGACCATGTATGCATTCTGGTGGAGTAACTTGACAACTTTTTCAAATCATAACCATATGTTGACATTTAATTATGTAAACAAATGTGAATTTCAAATATGTGTTTATTTATTTACATTTGGATTATTTACTTTTGTAGTTCAAGGATTTTGTGAAATTAAAAGGTCTAATCAAAAGTTACTTTTTGTAACTGAAGAATTATGATTTCATGACACGTGAATTTACCTTTTTATCTAACTAACCTTTTAGAATGTACAGAAATGAAGATAAATCCTCATGGTTTTGTTTGGTTTTAGAAAAATGAATATTGCAAGCCTACTATGAGTGTGTGAAAAACTGCAGTCTTTTATTTGACCAGAGAGGTTGATAAGTGTTTGAGTTCATAGTTCAACAAAATGATGACTATATTTTAAGTTTAATATAACATTGATTCAGTATTATTCTGATTCTTGAAAAAGCCACGTTACCCTCGGCGCAACAACCTGGGCCGTAGAGAACGCAGTGTTGAGAGTGTAGGACACTTTCAAAATGACAAGCAAAACGTGTCTCGAAATGAAGATGAATATGCTTTATTTAATCTAAACAATCAACGAGGAGATCTTGCATTCAATCCCCATTGAGCTGCGTTCAATCATAACGCGACGATCGATTACAGTTTATTGCCAATAGTTGCTATTGGCTCAATGAACATTGTGTGTCAACAGTAGCAATGATTTTAGGTTTAAAAATGAAGCTCCTATAATGTACTGCACCAGTGGCCAACTACAATTGACACGATTGGCAAATCAGGTTGAACCAAACAAAACTCCGTTCCGTGGAATACGTACATCTTCGGGATGCTACAAATACTGATTGAAATGCATTTAATGACGGCAGAGTGACTGTTCTCCCAGCAACATACGTCGAAAGTCTGTGACATATGAGCATGAGTACGCTCAGGATGCTAAGTTGAATGTACGTCATTATGGTACACCAGATTTGTTTATTACATTCAGGTGAAATTAAAATTGGTCAGAAATTCTACAATAATTATTTCCTGGCCAAACTCCCATTGATCGCCATATTACCACAAGAGTTTTTAAAAGAAAAGCAAAGTTGCTCATGGATTTTATTGCTAAGCATTGCATGTTCGGTGAGACGCATTGTGGGATGTAGGCTATTCAGTAGAATGGCAAAAACGCGGGTTGCAACACGCACACATCCTTATTTGGTTGGTTGAGAGGATAAAACCGAATGAAATGGATTATGTGATATCAGCTAATATAATGAAGAATATCCATTCAGCTAATTATTGTGTAATTATTGTGGTTCAGTAATTATTGTGTTGCGAAGAATTAACTCGCTAAGTATTTGTAATGGCACTCAGCTGACGGTGAAAAAAATAATTAACAACATAATTGAGGCAACGATTTTACAAAAAAAAACTACAAAGGTGAAGCGATTTCATTCCACGTATCCAAATGATTCCAAACGATACGCCCTTTGACTTTAGCGGCAACAATTTCCAGCAGCTTGCATTTGCAATGTCCGAATTAAATGGACAGTCGTTGAATGTTTGTGGAAACAACCTTGAAAATCCATGATTTTTCACATAGCTAATTGTATGTCGCCTGTTTCCGTGTTGGAACGCAGAAAAAATAATTTTTGCGCCTGAAAACAAAACTAACAATGTTGTATATTAAAAAAAATTTAGAATAAAAGCTATGTTGTTTATGTGACTATTTTGATATTTATTCAAACGAAAACAAATTATTCATAAAGAATATAGGACAACGTCTGTGGGGTCAGCTAGTTACAAATGAATCTATAAAACTTCCCCCGGCAATAAGTTTACAGACTGGGACTGTTTCCGTGGACTTGTTGATAAAAATCTCAATCTTACTGTACCCCTAAAGACGATAAGACGATTCAAGAATCTGCATGGAGCTCGACTCCAGGTCGGGATAGTGGAAGTTTTTTGAAAATTAACCATCCAGTTGACGTAAATAGGAAAATTGCTGAAAAACGACACCTTCGAAGAGTTTGGCAGAACTCTAGGAACCAGGTTGATAAAACCCACCTGAACAGGGCCACACAACAGCTAAAGCGGTTTCTTCAGAAAATCCAAAATGAGAGATTCCAAGAACGCACGAAGAACCTTTCTGCTACTGAAGCTGGCGATCATTCTCTCTGGAGAGCTACAAAACACCTAAAGAGGCCTCAGATAAGCATCCCTCCGACTTTGAAAAACGACGGTAGCTACGCCAAAAGCGGACCGGAGAGGGGAGAGTCGTTCGCTTCATACTATAAAGAAGTGTTCAAACCACATCCTATTAATTCTAACCTTGAAAATGACATCATAGAATTTCTAGACTCTCCCAATCAACTGGAGATGCCTATAAAACAGTTTTCTTTTTCAGAATTCAAAAAAGTTATAGCAAATGATCTGAACGTTAAGAAAGCTCCTGGGTACGACCTAATCAATGGTAGAGTGTTGAAAGAATTGCCTAGAAAGGGTGTGGTCTTCCTCACAATACTTTCAATGCAGTTTTGCGATTGGAATACCCATAATGGAAAGTTTCTCAAATTGTTGTGATTCCAAAGCCAGGGAAACCACCGAATCAAGTTTCATCATACCTACCGATTAGTCTCTTACCTATAATCTCTAAGGTGTTTGAAAAGCTCTTTTTAAAACGAATTCAACCTTTACTTGACGAAAGAAACTTAATACCAGAACACCAATTTGGCTTTAGGCGCAAACACTCCACTATTGAGCAAGTTCAGCGAATATACAATGTGATCAAAGAAGACTTAGAAAACAAGGGTTTTTGTTCGGCTGCATTTCTGGACGTTGCGCAGGCTTTTGATGAAGTCTGGCATGCTGGTCTACTGTTCAAGGTCAAGACTCTACTACCCCTCACATATTACGGTATCCTAAAATCATACCTTTCTAACAGGCTCTTCCAGATTAAGTACCAAGAATATCTGATTGACTTACATGATATTTCGTCTGGAGTACCTCAAGGCAGCGTCCTTGGACCTATCCTCTATGTTCTATACACCGATGATCTCCCTCAAACTCCAGGTATTACGGTCGCAACTATCGCCGTTGATACTGCACTTCTGTCATCAAATCTCGGTGCGAGTAATAATTCCAAGTTCACCTATCTATAATAGGAATCCACAATGAATCCAATTTGAGCTCAAAAAGCCGGTGATAATTTTTGAGCGTAAGAGAATACAGTGTCCAAGTTCGCGTAAATTATACAGTATTATTCACTCCAATGTACTGCGAGGGCCGGAGGGTGGGTCGACCCGAGTAGCCGCCGCCGCCGCTAGATAGCAGCACTCGCAGCTCGGGGGTGATTATACAGTTTGTCCGTAATTCTAACCTGTTTATTCCCGGCGCGATGATTTGATTGAGCAAAGCTTGTACGTGACTTGAACCCCATTTCCCAACCCCCTCTCGCCCCCAACCACTCCCCTCGCTACGCTAAAGTTTACCCTTTCCTGCGTCAATTACTCTGGTTTAAGCCTTGCTTCAGAAGTTTCTTCTAATTATGGCCGCGGGCGGGCAGAAATAAAACTTTGAAATTAACGAAGAAGATTTAACTTCAAACGATTATCTGCCCATGAGCAATTTGTAAGTTCCTGCAAATTAAACAAATCGAACTGCGATTCGCATTATAATTGCATTGAGAGGATTCGCGGGATGTAAGTGAATAGAAATAAAAAATAATCATACGGAATACTTTAGTAAAATTTTAAGTTTAGGTTTTGAGACATCATTTGTTAAGAGATCATTTTCATAGACCAAATTTTCATTATTAGGATTGCCTTTCAAAACAATTGGCAACTATTTATTTGGTTATATTTTTCTAAATACTGCAGCTTTTTACATAAAAAACGTTTAAGTAATTTTATTTACGAGCAGTATATTTTATCAAAATTTGTGAAAACGGAATTTCGAAAAAATAGGTACTCGAGCGCGTTTAAAATTGCGTCATGCAAACGTAGTTTGAAATCATGCATGAAAACATGAAATGTTAAGTAATTTTTATTTTTAAAGTGCGTCATTGATTACTGGCTTGCATTACAAAGTGTATTGCCAATGGTAAAATATGCCAATTTACAAAGTGTGATGCGAATGGTAGGCTAAATAAATACCAATCCGTGTAGTACCAAAAGCGGCCTCTGGCCGAGGTTTGAAGATTTGGCAAACTACTGATTAGGCTGCGACCGACCGCGACGGTAGCGTTATTGTGTTAAATGGATTCATAGTGCTGTTTAACCAGTTAAACTGCCAACTAAGATATAGTTGTCTCTTTGATAACAAGTTAAATAACTTGAAGCTATAGAAACCTTTCTTTGTAAAAACTCTGTATGCGTTTTGTAGGACAAATTTTACGCAAATGTTTGCTTATAAGAGTTATAGTTAGGAGGGTTTCTCCTGTAATGCTGTAATGAAATTAAGTAGACAAAGAAACGTTGTACAGAATTTTTGAAATGTTAGCCTGTTTGACTGTACTGAAATATTAATGTTAAGGTTGTACAGGTAAAATCTTTAATACAGAAACATGTTTTCTTGCTAAAATTTGTTTATAATGATCATAGCTATTGTGTACTCACATATTTTTAGAAACTACTCTTTACTTTGACATAACGTACAATCGCCTTGCCCGCAAAACGTTCAAATACATATGTGTCAAAACGCTGTTCTGAAACGTTAAAACGTCGGGTTACGCGGGCCAGTGGGTTTGTAGTCGCGGCCGCACCGCCGAATATTTCACACCGGCCGGAGACACAAAGATTGTCACGCATGGCCGACTGTGGCGGCACCGTGCGGTGCAGTTGTGCATTAAACGCGCCGCAGCGCCGCGGTTGATACTTTCGCCAACAGATGGCAGCACATTGAAGATCTCATTAGCCGCCATTATTGTCATCATCGCAGCCAGACTGTCTTTGTTCAATTTGCACACTCATTATCTACCGTGAAATTGTACCGTTTGCGACTGCTCGTAGTGTTTGTGAGCGGGAACTATGCTTTGATTATAATACGAGTGATGGATGATTATTCGGTCGACTATAATTATAACTGTGGCAGGACTACAAGTCTGTAGAAAAGTACATTTTGTATAATTGTACCGCAAGTACAATAGTACTGTACCCACAAGTTGTACCATGACCATGATTATACCAAGTAACTGAAAGTAATTAATTGAGATTGAACGTAAAACAATCTATTGCATCTATATATGCACATTATCGACAAACCCATGCATATCTAAATTGAATAATAGGCTATTAAAAATGAAAATGATCAGTTCAAATCGTATTCACAGTATTTTGTGTTTTATCAATCACTTATGGCTTGACGAAATCCTGAAAATTTCTTTGATGTTTAAGCTTTTAACCCACTTCGTGATTTGAAGATCGTCATGATCCATCATTAGCCAAACTGACTTTAGGATATATAAAAAGTTGCTTTAGAGAAGAAATAATCAGAACTTTAAATGACAATAAATTGCAGGATTTAAAATATAATTTCCCTATAAAACTGGTTTGAATGTTACAGTTCTACAGATGTATAGGCTAAACGACGAACAAATGCTTTTGTGGAAACACTCGCGGCTTCACTCTCAATAAATACCTACTGAACACATTTTCGCACGAGTTCAAAGAAACATTTTTTACGAAAAACCCAATAATAGTCTAAACACTCCAACATATTTTCGCACGAATTGAAAGTTTAAATGTTTGCAATTTTCCTTCTCCCGCACTACAATTTTTTGAGCTTTGCCGGATTCTCCATCATATTCCGGTATAGGCCACTGTAGTGAGCTTACGAGTGTGGGACTGAAACTATGCAACCCGCAGAGCACCCCCGGGCTGCTTCCTAGCGCTTTCAAATCGCAGTCCCACACTCGTGAGCTCACTACGGAATATATCGCAGTGTCCTGAATAGCCCCAGATTTCTTATCTATGCTAATACATAGCAATTTGTATTTTATTGTCTTTTACCTTCCCCATCATTATAAAGACATTATTGAACTTAAAGACATCATGCTGGAATTATACAACATTTGGGAATCTTGCAAAACTAATCACCATTTTGAAGCAACTCTACACGATTCGAAATCATGAAGAAATTACTATAGCCTACTTCAAACCACTGCCTTCACTGCCATTTTTTCATGTTGTTTGACTTCGCAAGCATTCAAGTTTACGAAATATACCTAATTGTATTGGACTTCACTTACGATGAAAAATCATAGGTATTTTTATTTAATTATTTTTATTATTATTTTTAATTTTACGACAATTCAAAAGGCTTGCAAACACACACACTTTTAGCTAATTTTCCCTATACATGAAAGAAGCTGCTTGCCAAGGTGGATATGTTCCTTAGACAGGTCTTTTCATAAAATAACCCAAAATCCAACGGCAACCAAGAGGCAACTACCGTGGGATCCGAACCACAATTTTGCCAATCACTTACGAACTGGTCTCATTTTTAGGATGGTCTTATGGATGAACGTATTACTCACTAGGGCGGACGTTAATCCCCATCAGGGATTGCCGCATTCGCAAGAAATCTCTTAAAACTAGGACACAATTTGTCAACTCCAAGTCAGCAAGTAAGTGTTGGTGTCTCTTTTTGTATATTCAGATGTTTTTAGAAAAGGTGCTGTGATTCCTAAACCTAGGACAGCTAGGATTTATAGCATACATTTTAGAATCTCAAGGTTAGCGGCTATGAGTTTCTTTCATTGAAAAATTATAAAACTGCACAGTAAAAAATCGCTGGGATTTTTTTAACACAAATATACTTGATCAAATTAGTTTTCCCACAAAAAAATATACCAAAATCAATCACCATCACTTTGTTTAAGAAGGACTATTGTCGTGAGGCTCGCGTGTGTGAGGGTTGACCATACGGCAGTGGGGGGGGGGAGATGTCGATACAATTGCCCCCTCTGCGGCGCTTCTTTTCCAATTAGACCCGGCGAGTGAGTGCTCCAGGGGCGGGGGGAGGGGTAATACGATTGTCACAATCAAACCAAACCAGCCCGGAGAAATCAGCGTCAATTGTCGTCCTGTACTTTAAGTCTGTTACTCTGTCGTCTCTTACTTTCTATGTTGTGCGTGTGTAGCATATTGTAACAAATAACGCGTACAGGCGAATGTGCGTAATAACAAACAAAATTGTAAATATAGACCATTTAAGACGACAGTGAATATGAGCAGATTTTCATATGTATCAATGTGTTAAGATGAAAGAGACGTCCGTAACGTCCTTGGGAACCACATCGTACCGATATCGATTTATCGATTGATTATAGGTACAATAATATGATTATTCATTTCTACGCAACCTTGAGGCTGCAATATCATAGAAGCGAGAGTCGCATAGTACTGTATCAATATATCGATTACAACAGTAAGGTGGAGAAGCGAGAGTCGCTTAAGATCAATAATATATCGATTACTTACCAGTAAGGTAGAGAGGTGGAGTCGTATAGATCGACTGCCACAGTAAAGTACCAGAGGAGAGAGCTGCTTGCAATCAATATATCGATTACCTACCAGTATGGTACAGAGGTGGATTCGTGTAGTTCGATATATCGACTACCACAGTAAGGTAGAGAGACGGAGTCGTACAGTTCGATATATCGATCACGGTAAGGTAGAGAGGCGAAGTCGTACAGTTCGATATATCGATCACAGTAAGGTAGAGAGGCGAAGTCGTACAGTTCGATATATCGATCACGGTAAGGTAGAGAGGCGAAGTCGTACAGTTCGATATATCGATCACAGTAAGGTAGAGAGGCGAAGTCGTACAGTTCGATATATCGATCACGGTAAGGTAGAGAGGCGAAGTCGTACAGTTCGATATATCGATCACAGTAAGGTAGAGAGGCGAAGTCGTACAGTTCGATATATCGATCACGGTAAGGTAGAGAGGCAAGAGTCGACGTATCAGATGGCCGGGATCAGGCCGGCTTAGGCCGCACTAATTTTCCGCGCATTACGCCAAGCCAGGACGTTTAGCGGGCTGACCTCCCCGCCTCATCAAAGCCGCGTTACTTGGCCACATGCGCCGCATAATTCCGCCCAAAGCCGCGGCCCAGCTGCTCCCGCTCGCCTCATAGACTGATACGCCACTTGGTTATGGGTTGTTTGCAATCCGTGTAGAATATTGGGAAAGAAGAACGTAACTATGTGGCCTATTTTAAAATGAATTTGAGAAGCTCTAGACGTTATTTACTTTGAACTTACTTATTATATTGAATAGTGTTGAAATTCATTTTTCACGGACTGTGAAGCATTGAGCGATATGTAGCATTGAGCGAGGTATGTTTATTCACCATGAATTAAATTATTAGAATTGTCAAGTCATATCAGGTTTTTTAAATTTCAATAGAACATTTCAGGGGCTGTAGCCCCTAATTACTTGAAAATATACACTTTCTATTCATCTTAAATGAAATGTAGTAAGTCTGCTTCTGTGTATATTTTCAATGGTTTCAGTTCCAATAAAAGTATATAACATGGCTTTGCTGAAAACGAGTGTTTACTCAATTGGACTCTTCATTTACTTGTTCTATTCTAACGTTAAATATGAAGAAACACGAGACTAGGTCTCTTCCCTTTTCTGACTTTCATAAATGTTTCATTCGTTTCTCCCGAAACTTGAAGCCGAGTTCTTTCAAATTACACCTAAATTGTTAAAATTGGTTCAGGATTAATCGTAGGAGTTTTTCATCTTTGTTACTGTTAAAAAGCCTGTTTAACTTGTCAGCTTGTTTACTTGTGAACCTAGTTAATATGTGAACTTCTACATCACTAGTACATCTGACTTTTACGGACTTGATTTTACTAACCAGACCATATAATACTTGCTACCTTTGTTATATTATGTACGAATAGATGTAGTAACTCAATAGATTGTCGAAAATCAGTAATATTACGAAAACCGTTAAAAAAAATTCCTTTCTTTTTTAAGGATAGTTTAGACCAAAAATAACAGGTGTTAAAATGTATTAACAACTACCGCGAGATGTATTTAATTATAACGTAATCTTTTATCAATTTTAACAAAAAGTGTCCTTCCGTACAACTTTTCCTTATTTCAACAATAAATATGATCTCCCCAACCCCACCTGTTTTTCTCACGCAACCACACACTCCGTCCACATTTCATGTTTTGAACAAAAACAAACAAGTGTCAAATCCACCTCCGGGTGTAATTAGTGTTGTTAAACAGCGAGCGGGGCCGGCGGCGGCGAGCGGAGGATCGATACGGGGTTGTCAGGTGCAGGCGACGGGGATGACCGCCGGGCGCGCCCCCTGTCATCCTCTATCTACAACATCCACTGATCATTATTGTTGTTCCGTTTCCGCCACTCGCTCCGGATGCGGATGTTGCGGATCCGCCGCTCGCTGGCAGGTGACGCGGCGGCTGCCGGGGACAGCGGGGGAGACGCGAGCAAATATTTTGATATTCAAAACTTGTTGCTCGTGGCTGAAGTGGAGGAAAATGTAAAATGCTGTGCGATACTCGCGGAAGCACGTTACGATAGATCCAAAAACTGACCCCAGAAATATTTGAACAACTTGTGAATTAGTGTCATTAAATGGCCTATAGAACCATCATGTGGCCATTACGTTGGGCCATTTAAGGTCGCTCATTATTATCATTCTCGGCATCATATCACTGCTTCGCAAGCTTCAATATAATTTAAAAAGCTTGCTCTAAAAACTTTCCACTTTCGAGGAACAGAGTGAATAATTTAAATTGTGCCGAAGTTTGCAATGGCACGACGTCGTGTGTTGTAAATATGTCTTTAAAGTTTGGGAAGGGAGGAGGGGCAGTAATGATGAAAACATTATTATAATACCCCCGTTGCAGCAGACCTGCATACTCAACGAATCCAAATGCAAAACAATATATTTTAATCTAACATAGCGAGATTTGACATGTTTTTGTAAGCTCCATAAGATTAACATGGGGAATGAGTATGCAGGTTTGCTGCTGCAGGTATGTTTAAACTGGTTGGTTTTAATTCAATATTTAGTAGATCTGAACTAGAAGAAGCCATTTACCAAGTTTTATCAAGATATGTTGAAAAATAAACGAGATATACAATTTTACTTATTTCCCATAAGGTTAACATTGGGACAACGTACTGTGTTTAGCCTACCACTTTCAATATCTCGGTAACGAATGGACATAGAGCAGTGATTCAAAATACTAAATTGTTTGTTTTTTTTGAGCTGAATTCAATGGTGCCAACAAAAATTTAATACATTTTATTTTTCTATGTATAAAGCTCAAAAAACCCATTTTTGAGGAGGTTTATCCCTCTTTACCCCCCTTCCGGAGGTCTGATCGGGCTGGTTCACAAACTCGTCCAATCAATTACCACTTTACATGTCTGTACCAAATTTCATCAAGATCGGACCATTTTTACGGCCGCTATCGTGCTAACAGACACACATATATATAGATATATATATATCTAAAAATTCGAACGAATGGTGTTTTTTGCTTTTGGGGGTTGCAAAACGAAAAGTTATCGTGGTCTGGGGCTTAGGTCTTACCATGAGACCTACGGTAATAGCTTCTTCCCTATAGGGGAAATTCGCTAAAAAGGACAAATATCACTTTTAAATACCTAAACTGCTTAATTTAAAAGTTTAATTTCCCCAGTTGTTTTCCCAAGCAAATTTTAAACTGTTAAAACACAATGTAACCTAACAGTGAGATGTCACATTTTTATAATTTTCTCAATGCAAATATTTATGTACATAAGTATGTCATGTGTAATGAGTATGCAGCTTTAATGCTGCAAGCTTACTATTATACATGACTTTAGATAAACGACTAGTAAACCTCAACTAGAAGAAGCACCAGGTTACAACTTACAGAATAGTGTATGCAGATTTTTATTATTTGTGTTTAAGAATGACCAAGGGAATAAATATGCAGGTTGGCTGGCATAAAAATCAATAATGGAGGATTTTAGGCTTCTATAAAATATGTCTCAAATAAAGTTTTATAAAAATATGTTGAAATAGAGTATTTTATTAATATCCCTTAAGGATAAAATTAGGACTATATTCTTATCCACATTCAATAGAAAACCAATAGACATACAATGATTCAACGTAAAAAATTGTTTTTCGAGCTTAATTCTTGGTGCAAACAAACATTTTATAGTTTCAATTGTTCAGAGAAAAACTAAAAACTCCATTGGTGGGTTTATTCCCCTTGATCCCCTTCCGATGGTCCAGGATGGTCCGATCCATCTAGTTTTTAGACTCGTTCGAATAACTACTTAACCTATGTGCCAAATCTCATAAAGATCGGACCACTACTTTGTGCTTCAAGTCACAGGCATATCATGAAATTGGTGTTTTTCTTTTGTTTCTGCATCTGGGCCGGATCTCAAAACAAAAAAACTAACTACCTATGATTCGGGTTTTGGCATTGCCATGAGACCTATTTGGTGAAAGAAACGTTTTTGTTGCGGTGAGAGGAAATTCACAAAAAGGAATTTTGATGAATTTAACGTATTGGAGATTAACAACAAATATTTGCCTAGTTCAAAAACAAACCACAAACACTAATTCGTCTGATTGGGTTTAGCGACGAAGCGACCAAAGCGAATGCTGCAACTCGTGCATTTAAACAACAAATTATATTCATCAGCAGACTTTGTCCAATCATTCATTTCAACATCTGACGGTCATCAAAACCTATTTATCTGCAACAAATTCAACCAAATAACGGCCATCATCAAAGCACGATCGCGCGGATTACATCGCTATGACGTTCGAGCCACTTCCCACTTTTTAATCGCCTCTCGCAAAATGTTTTAGCAAAACATTTATATCAATTGATATCGCCCCCCGTAGTAGCCCTGAGGCATGGGACCATGATAAATTTTCGATTCGGGCCCCGGTATACCAAACACACCATCTGTTCAAAATTTAACGTCTATATCTAAAATATTATCAGATTTTCCTTAAACATAGAAGAGGTACTGTATTTCTTTCTATGACACCTAAAAGTTCGTTGGGCATATAAATCGAAGCACCCCTAACCCCACTATTGGAGATTAATGCCACGGATTTTGGGGTTTCAGGCACTAAAATAAATTTAAAAGGATCATTTAATCTCCAAATAAAATTTGAATTTAGCTTTTATAAAATAAAAATAGAATTTCAAAAATGTTAAGTCCTCTTCCAAAGTTAAATCGTAACCGATTTATCAGCGGAAAAGGGAATTTTCGTAGTACATAACGAGCGAACTCTTAACTACAATTTATCTTGATGTCAGCGTGCCGCGTGCGTATTCGTTTGTACTTATGGCTAATTTTAATAAAAAACACTGGATAAAATAAAAATACATACTGTTTAATCCCATGATAGATATCAAAATCTTTAGATGTCTCACGATAACTTCTAATATTTATTTGTTTGGTAGCACAAAAATTATGTAAACATCAGTTATATTTGTGACAAGTCGATCTTGTAAAATAACTACATCGTGGCAACTTTACAAGTATCTTTGACGTAATTGTAACTGGTTATGTGTTGTTTGAGATGTATAGTTCAGGTGTTAAATATGTTTTAATATCTCATCATATCTCATAAGGTTAAACAGATTATTCCAGTCAATTTAGGACCAGACCAGAACATTATATATTATCACTGTATGATTTGTATATGATCACTGTATCATTTTAGCGAATTTCCCTTATAGGGAAGAAGCTATTACCGTAGGTCTCATGGTAAGACCTAAGCCCCAGACCATGATAACTTTTCATTTTGCAGCCCCCAGAAGCAAAAAACACCATTCGTTCAATTTATATATATATATATATATGTGTGTGTGTGTGTGTGAGTCTGTTAGCACGATAGCAGCCGTAAAAATGGTCCGATTTTGATGAAATTTGGTACAGACATGTAAAGTGGTAATCGATTGGACGAGTTCGTGAACCAGCCCGATCGGACCACCGGAAGGGGGGGTAAAGCTCAAAAATGGGGTTTTGAGCTTTTTACATAGAAAAATAAAATTTATCAATTTTTTGTTGGCACCATTGAGTTCAGCTCAAAAAAACAAACAATTTAGAATTTTGAATCACTGCTCTATGTCCATTGGTTACCGATATATTGAAAGTGGTAAACACAGTACGTTGTCCCAATATTAACCTTATGGGAAATAAGTAAAATTCTATATCTCGCTTATTTCTCAACATATATCGATAAAACTCGGTAAATGGCTTCTTCTAGTTCAGATATACTAATTATTGAGATAAAACCACCCAGTTTTAATATACCCGTAGCAGCAAACCTGCTTACTCATTCCCCATGTTATTCTTATGGAGCTTACAAAAACATGTCAAATCTCGCTATGTTGGATTGAAATATGTTGTTTTGCATTTGAAATTCGCTGAGTATGCAGGTCTGCTGCAACGGGGGTATTTCATAATTTAGAAAAATGCCAGAGAAACCCTCTTATATTAGATAGTGACGAATTATTTAAGGAAATATCATTTGATCTTCATCCACTGACCAAACAAGCGAGTTGACTAGACCACTCCTTCAATATGCATTGTTTTAATATACTGAATATTCCTATAACAATCTTTCTTTCTATTCACCATGAATACCCGAAATTAGTATCTTAGCAGAGGCCGGGGCCTAGAGTTCAATAACTATCATCAACATTGAATTTATGGAAATCGCAAAATTGTATATTCACTGAAAACATTAATAATTATAATTTTAGGCATCACTGAATCCTCCATTTTGGCTAAAGTGTAAAATATGGGGGGTTTGGTTTATGTACACAATTTAAATTTTAAACTGCAGTTTAAGTTGTTTGTAAACAGCGTTACACAAAAGCGGTGTTTCACGGGGTTATTAATGCATGGGAATACATCTTAGCTCAGTGTGCACTTGGGGTTTTTGGGCAAATTTTATATCTTAAAATTCAATCAGTCTCTCCCACAGATTGTTCACAAATTTCAATGACCATAATCGTTCAATAACAGTTTTCGCAGATAAACTGTGGTTTAGAGGGTTCAAAAGAGCTATTTTCTCTTCTAATATTTGAATGATAGTAGTGTATAATGACCGCTTTCACTGCAGCAGCCTTTTTGTGAGGTGCAGTGAGGTGAAATTAAAAAATTGCATTTTAGATTAAATTGTAGTCTTTTTTGGTAATTTTAATCATTTTCGGTCGGCTTCGACGAACTTCAAGTGATTAAAATTGCCAAAACAGCTTACAATTTAATCTAAAATGAATTTTTTTAATTTCACCTCACTGCACCTCATACTTTGGGTGCTGCAAGGTTAGCACAGAGGAACTGTGATTTTCTTCTTGGAAAGTATGTTTGTTTAAAATATCACAGTAGAAATTATTCATCACGCGAATGTTACAAACCACTCCAACCCTATTTAAGCTCTATTTTATGATTTGCCTCGAGTATTACAAAGTACAGTAATGCCATTCTGGTTATAGTGTACAATTAGGATCCCCTTACGTCATTTCTGTCTACAGGGGTAATGTTGTAAATGACATAAATATACCTGGATAGTAGTATAAAATGACGGCTAATCCCGCGGCAGCGTTGCGGCAGCGTTTCTGGGATTCACCCTATTTTTGGTATTAATCGTTTAGTTCGGCAAGCCGAACTAAAAAAAATTATTAAAATAATTAAAAAATAGACTACAAATTTATTTACAAATTGATTTTTTAATTGTTTTACACATAAGTGTGTTTTTAGTACACGTTTTGTTATGAATTGTGAGTTAAAAAATGTATTCCGTGTAAAAAAAAGAACGTAGTAGGGTGAATATGTATGTTTTGTGGGTGCACCCGAGCAGGGAGCAGCCGCATCCGAGCAGGGAGCAGCCGCATCCGAGCAGGGAGCAGCCGCATCCGAGCAGGGAGCAGCCGCACCCGAGCAGGGAGCAGATCTTAAAAAATAATAAAATAAAATAAAGGTATTTTAAGAGGTTTTTAATTTATTTAAGACCATTGGAAGATGTAGTTGTATGAAGGGGAGTAATTATACCATAAACAGCCTTTACAGTATTCAATAAGTTGAAATTTTTCCAAGATTTTTTTTACAATATTAATTTTATTTTATTCAATCACAAGTTTCTTTCCTACGCTCGAGTGGTGGTAAATCATTATAGGTATTAAAGGCTTATACGGTGGATGCTGTCTCGGTCAGTCCTAATCTACTTGGTGTTCGGTGTATCCAACAACCCCTAAATTTGTATCAGTAAATGAGTAAATCTTTTGTTTAATTTAAATTTTAAGAAGAAATCCTACAACATAGGTGTGATTGAGTAGATCTTAGAAATTTCATTTTGATGTGCGATGAGGGTTAAAATTGCCATAACAGCTTAAAATTTAATCTAAAATAAAATTTCACCTCACTGTACCTTATACTTTGGGTGCTGCAAGGTTAGTGCAGTGAAACTGTGATTTTTTGCTTAGAAAGAACAACAGTATAGAATTTGGGCTAACCCCGCGGTCCCGTCACGGTCGTCTTTTGGGATCAACTGCGTTTTTGTATTAATTGATATTTCTGTTCATGGATGAAGTTAATGTGTGCAAAGAAAACTGTTAATTAAAATTTTGAATTAACTTGTACTATATTTTTGATTAGGTCTATGTTAATAATTTTTTAGTTCGTAGTAGGGTGAAGATGTATGTTTTATAAGCGACCGGAGCACAAGAGCACAACTCTGGAGCACAACGGAGCACAAAAGAGCATCCCTAAATTATAAAGAAACTTGAAAATATATAAGAAAAGTGTCTTAAGAGATTTTGAGAAAGTAGTAGAATTGTTTAATCTCAAATGAAATTTTAAATTTCACCTCACAGCACAAATTATGGGTGTCGAGGAGGGTATGTGTGTACTTCTTGGGTGTGTGATGAGGACCAGGAGGATTATGAAATAAACCCTCAAAACATCAAAAGAACTATAAAGTTTCTTAATAGATTGTGTTGCTTCTAGATTCTTGCAAGAGTATTTACATTCCTCTGCAAGCTACAATGTTCTAAAAATAAATAAACCTTTTACAATACTATTGTGATTTTTTAAATCGTAAGTTTCTGCCTGTGCTAGGATGGTGACAGGAAATGAAATGACGGTTACACTACCGATAGCTTTTTTTGTGAGGAGCCTTGAGGTGAAATGTGAATACATTTTTGCCTATTTTGGTAAATCTAATAAATTTAGTTCTGTCAAGCTAAAAATTATGAAAATGTCAAATTAGCATATAATTTATTCAAAATTGGAATTCTGAATTCACACCTAACTACACCTGACATCAATGCTATTGCAGTGTCAGTGGGGCCGGAATTGTATGCTCGTCTATTGAGGGGACAAATGTATCCGTACATATAAAACATTTGATTTGTATGCATTTTTTAAATTTTATTTTGATAACACAGAAATTGTTTTTAATCAACCATCAATTCAATTCTCATAAAATAGCTTATTTCACACATATTATTTAACGGTTTCAATTTAAGACCCAACTTATATCGGACTATTCTTTGCACACAAAAGCGGCTTCAACCTCAAAACGTATTTTTTTCTTAAATTGTGTATTTTCAAACAATGTTTATCCCTCGCTGATCCTCTTATTCCTCACAAAATGTCTTATTTTTCAAAATAGCATTTGCCCTACAAAACGCGTTATCCCTCACGAAACATCCTCCTCCTAAACAAACCTCATATTCCTAATAAAACCAGCTATTCCCCACCAAACGATGTACTTCTTATAAAATATCATCTCATTTTCTACAAAAAATCTTACAACTCACCAAATAGCTTGTTTATCACAAACGACTTATTCATTGTGAGTGCTTTGTTTCTTTCAGCTCACCTCAAAGTCCTAAATTTTAATTGATTTTGTCCGGCTCCACCGATCTACAACGCATAAAAATTGTCAAATCAGCATACAATTTAAAACATTATTATATTTAAAATTTCAGCTCATAGCACCTCATACCATGGATGAAACAAGGTTCTTCAATTAAATTTCAAAATTTTACCTTACTGCACTTTACCCCATGTCTGTTGTTAGGTTTTCTTTCAAGCTCTGAACCTATTTCACGAGGACTGAAAACAAACCAGTGCAAGTGTTACAATAGAATTATCTTGTTAGGTAAATACTTTTTGTGAAGCTATACATTTTGTCATCGAAATTTCTGAGTTCAAGAACATATTTTCCAAATAAGCAGCAGAAAATATGTGAAATGTTTTTACAAATTTAGACTAACTGAAACTGAAACAAACCCTTAAATCACAAACTCAGGTCTATCTTACAACTAAGAGTTTTGAACCCATACCTTAAGCAGCCTACCTAAACAAACTGCACAAACTGAAAACTCAAACTTTTAAATTTGATATTACACTAACTCAACTGACTTGAACTCAGTCACTCGGTAAATTTAGCAAATCTAAACTTATAAACTGAAACATTAAAACTTCAAGTTCTAAACTGAAATCAAAAACTTAATAAAACCAAGAGTCATTATTTCACTTATAGATCATTAACTCTAAATTAATAAAAACATCCTATACTCAAACATTTTATTTAGAACGAACAAACCTAGAAAAAGAAACACATATTGACTCAAACTCATTTTACAAACTCTAACTAAGATTTAAAAGCTAAATCTACGGCATAAACTTAAAATCATACTTACAGTTTAATACTGAACTGAAGTCATTAATTTAAACTGACAAATCAAACTCATAAACTCTTAAGATTAAACTCAAACTCATTAAAGTGCAATTACAAGTTCAAACTCTAAAAATGTAGGTAAAAACTCGGTAATATCATTTAAAAATACATCCTCATCTCTATGTCGTCAACTTAAACTAACAAATTCACATTATCAATCTCAAACCAAGAAACCAATACTTAAGTTTTAATATTCAAAATATCAGAAATTTTTGAAAAATAACTGCCTTGAAAACTGTGAAATTTAATATAAAGCTTTGTTTAAAAACTTCTTAAGTGATTATAACAAACCTAGAAAACATTTCCAAGAAAACAATATAAAATTGATGTTCAGAGTGAGTGAAATATATCAACAAAATCTAAAAAATGTGCATATTTTTCAAGAGCATTTATTCAACAATTGAACAAGTATTAACGGTAACTAGTAGTGTTGAACTATAAAATGCTTGAAGCATAATGTTTGCTAAGTATCATAATTTCTCATGTCTCGAAAGTTTGCTAAAAAGAAACAATCAAGATTGAATGAATTAATGAAATATTATTCTATATTTAAAAATCGAATAATGCGTCGTGCTATGTTTTTTACCGAATAAAAGCTTTGAAAAAACAATTTAAAGTGAATAAAATATCAAACTTCAGAAAAATAATTAATTGAAGATAACTTAAGTTGAACATTTTCACTTGCGTTAACATTAGTTAAAAAAGTTTCATATTAGTAAATCAGTTACAGAGGGGAAAATCAATTACTTCGAGATATGATGATTGAGGAGTCATGACTTGAAGAGACAAAATCCTTATCCAACCTTCAGCTTGTAATGATTAATATAAAAATTAATAAGTTTTATTGGTCAAACTTAGAATTATTATTTTCAATCATAATCACCATTACAAAATTTATCAGTGTGCTATTGATTGTGTAAAAGTTATAACCACACCTAATAACCTGATTTTCCATACCCAACACGTGAAGAAGGCCTCAAAATGTCATTGAGGTACCACATTTCGCAAGTCTTCACTATTTCAATATGTCAGTGAAAAACTATTTGAGGTATTGCTTTTTGAGATTGGAATATTAAATATTGTTTACTATCATAATATTGTTTTGATTGCAAATTGTCAAATTCAATTCACCAACCAAGTTTACAAATTTAAGATGTCACCAAGAACTTAGCAGAGTGGCTGTAAACAAGTATATTTAAAATAATGATATCCAACAAGTAGCTACGAACATATTACCTTATTTAATGAAATTTACCAAATTTAGAATTTTTCCCAGCATCATATTACTGAGAGTGGCTAAATGAATACAACTATTTATATAAGGTTTTAGACGATCGATCATCAAAACATCTTGGATCAGTCAATCATCGCGATTAATATATTATACTTAAAGCTTTATCATTTAGTTTTAAATGTAAGCTGCCAAATTAGTTCGTAAAATTAAGAAATCCTGAGTAGGACTTCATCAGAGTGTTGTAAATAAGGTTTACTTACAAGATATTGATAAGCAAATGAATAACTGATTGATTGGTTGAAACAATATTCAACCAAGAGTTATTTCCCGAACTGAACTCTTAACAAAACCAAGATACCAATTTACTAAAGTACTACCCAGCTTAAATAAAAAATTACAACCAGACGTTCAAAACATTCAATTTTTGACAAATTCAAAACATTACAATCGTATTGTTTGTTTGGAGATCTGAATATTTACCAAATTATAATTCAGAGCGAATGAAAGATTGTTACTCAAACTCAAACAATTTTCATCCATCAATGATAAACCATGCAGAGTTAGCAGCTTACACTCACATAAAACTATTAGTTATCCATCTAATGAAAGTTAGTTAATCTGGTTATGAAAACTATTGCAAAGAGAGTAAATAAATAATAAGTTGACTGCTTATAGAAAACTAATATTTATTTTAATTTTTATATTATGGTTATGATTAAAAAAAAAATACTAAAAGATTCTAGGTAAAAGTAGTATTCTTTTTATGATTCTAAATAAATCGTCAATGAAACTTCTTTATATTTTCTATGTTTGCCCAAGAAAAGTGGTTGTTTTCGCAATCAGTATGCGTTGAAAATAGGCAATTCTTGTGTTTATTTTACTTTGTTCACTTATTTTTACTTTGCGCGCTCCAGCGTTTAAATTTAAGAAAACAAAATTGTAAAAAAACAGCATGCATTTGATAACCAGGTTACGTTGTTTGAGCATGAAATTACGTTTCCTAATCTAAATGTAAAAAAATTGCCAAACGATGTATTAAGCAGATCTCTCAACATTTTTTTTACCTTTTTCCAAGTTGATTTATACTTCTACTGATATGTATATCTGTCATTTATTTGCTTTAACTATCAAAACGAAAAGTACATTTTAATGAATGAAAACTCTGTTATCGAGAATGAACTGCCCACCTTGGTCCATATTAGACAAAAAACTGTATTCAAACAAGAAGTCTATAAATCTGTTGACAGACATTGGCCTTTTTTGCTCTGTTAACCAATTGAAATGTTTTATACAATCCAAGGCCGGTTGTAAAAATATGGGATGGATCAAAGAATCCAAAAAAGGTAAATTAAACACGAATATATCTTAGTTGTCTTATTTATTCAACTGAATGGCAATATTGTAAAATACCCTTTAAACTAGTAAAATGAACACTTTTAGGGAAAGTATTTTTGTGAGAATTTTTATCTTACATTTGACAATATACGTTTCAAATGAAGAAAAATAACCATAAATTTACAAAGATTATAACACTAATCTCCCCCAAAGCAAGCATAAACACTACATAGTTTAAATCTAGATAAAAATACGGGAATACAATACAAACAGATATTGAAACACAGCAAATGGGATTTTATATCAATAGAACTTAGTCCATCGAGTTCTAAGTTGTGTAAGAAGACTGTAATTGCCTCTTTTATTTCCTGATCTCCTGAAGTTAAATCCAAACCTGCGTTCCGAAGGTGATCCATCACGAACAGACTTATTGTATCAAAATGTGTCTTCGCTTTCTTTGTATACTCCGAAGCCTCCTCGATGGATTTTGAAACACATCGGTGCGACATCATGAGAGTGTCCCAGCTTGATCTCTGGATTGCGACGGCGTCAGGAAGATGGACTCCTCGTTGACTGGAATCAGGTTTACAAATTACTAGAGTTTGCTTTCCATCGATGATCAGTAATGACAATGTCATAGACCCCAAATCTATTTGCTTAGGAGTAATATTAGTTACATCTTCAAAGTAGTCAGTGATTTTCTCAGAATTCTGCATTAATATTTCCCATTCGGTTTGAGTAAGAGGTACACCAAAGCGACTGGACCCATTTCTCTGTACAATTTGAATTTCTATTGAAAAATTTTGGTCAGAACCATTTAAGCCAACTACGATTTCTCCGGAGAAGATTGCATCCAACGGATAAGACCTGTTCATTAACTTGTAAATTAATTTGTAGTTTTTTATTATTTTAATAAATTTTAGTTCAGCTTTCCAGACTAAAAATAATTAGAATAATAAAAAAATAGTGTACAAATAAATTTACAAATTGAATTTTTATTTTTATCAACACATAAAATAGTTCCTTAATACAAGTTTTGTTACAACGTTGTCCTGAAAATTCTTCTAGGCATTTTATATCCGTCAGTGACCCAATTGTTTAGATTTCCCCCCACCATAACTAAACTCTTGAATGGTAGAGGTCATATTCAAAGTGTAATAAAGTTATCAGTACTCTGGTAAAGCTCGAACGCATAAGAACGGATACTATTTACGATGACATCTTCCTTTAAGCGATTTACTCCATACTTGAAGAATAAAGGTGCTATTGAGAAATCCACCCAACACGAATCTTATCAAATATCTACTTCGACAACACTGGATCATGATAAATTATTACAACGACCACATCGTCAGATGGAAAAATTGTTAATGAACAGGTCTTATCCGTTGGATGCAATCTTCTCCGGAGAAATCGTAGTTGGCTTAAATGGTTCTGACCAAAATTTTTCAACAGAAATTCATATTGTACAGAGAAATGGGTCCAGTCGCTTTGGTGTACCTCTTACTCAAACCGAATGGGAAAGATTAATGAAGAATTCTGAGAAAATCACTGACTACTTTGAAGATGTAACTAATATTACTCCTAAGCAAATAGATTTGGGGTCTATGACATTGTCATTACTGATCATCGATGGAAAGCAAACTCTAGTAATTTGTAAACCTGATTCCAGTCAACGAGGAGTCCATCTTCCTGACGCCGTCGCAATCCAGAGATCAAGCTGGGACACTCTCATGATGTCGCACCGATGTGTTTCAAAATCCATCGAGGAGGCTTCGGAGTATACAGAGAAAGCGAAGACACATTTTGATACAATAAGTCTGTTCGTGATGGATCACCTTCGGAACGCAGGTTTGGATTTAACTTCAGGAGATCAGGAAATAAAAGAGGCAATTACAGTCTTCTTACACAACTTAGAACTCGATGGACTATGTTCTATTGATATAAAATCCCATTTGCTGTGTTTCAATATCTGTTTGTATTGTATTCCCGTATTTTTATCTAGATTTAAACTATGTAGTGTTTATGCTTGCTTTGGGGGAGATTAGTGTTATAATCTTTGTAAATTTATGGTTATTTTTCTTCCTTTGAAACGTATATTGTCAAATGTAAGATAAAAATTCTCACAAAAATACTTTCCCTAAAAGTGTTCATTTTACTAGTTTGAAGGGTATTTTACAATATTGCCATTCAGTTGAATAAATAAGACAACTAAAATATATTCGTGTTTAATTTACCTTTTTTGGATTCTTTGATCCATCCCATATTTTTACAACCGGCCTTGGATTGTATAAAACATTTCAATTGGTTAACAGAGCAAAAAAGGCCAATGTCTGTCAACAGATTTATAGACTTCTTGTTTGAATACAGTTTTTTGTCTAATATGGACCAAGGTGGGCAGTTCATTCTCGATAACAGAGTTTTCATTCATTAAAATGTACTTTTCGTTTTGATAGTTAAAGCAAATAAATGACAGATATACACATCAGTAGAAGTATAAATCAACTTGGAAAAAGGTAAAAAAAATGTTGAGAGATCTGCTTAATACATCGTTTGGCAATTTTTTTACATTTAGATTAGGAAACGTAATTTCATGCTCAAACAACGTAACCTGGTTATCAAATGCATGCTGTTTTTTTACAATTTTGTTTTCTTAAATTTAAACGCTGGAGCGCGCAAAGTAAAAATAAGTGAACAAAGTAAAATAAACACAAGAATTGCCTATTTTCAACGCATACTGATTGCGAAAACAACCACTTTTCTTGGGCAAACATAGAAAATATAAAGAAGTTTCATTGACGATTTATTTAGAATCATAAAAAGAATACTACTTTTACCTAGAATCTTTTAGTATTTTTTTAAATCATAACCATAATATAAAAATTAAAATAAATATTAGTTTTCTATAAGCAGTCAACTTATTATTTATTTACTCTCTTTGCAATAGTTTTCATAACCAGATTAACTAACTTTCATTAGATGGATAACTAATAGTTTTATGTGAGTGTAAGCTGCTAACTCTGCATGGTTTATCATTGATGGATGAAAATTGTTTGAGTTTGAGTAACAATCTTTCATTCGCTCTGAATTATAATTTGGTAAAGATTCAGATCTCCAAACAAACAATACGATTGTAATGTTTTGAATTTGTCAAAAATTGAATGTTTTGAACGTCTGGTTGTAATTTTTTATTTAAGCTGGGTAGTACTTTAGTAAATTGGTATCTTGGTTTTGTTAAGAGTTCAGTTCGGGAAATAACTCTTGGTTGAATATTGTTTCAACCAATCAATCAGTTATTCATTTGCTTATCAATATCTTGTAAGTAAACCTTATTTACAACACTCTGATGAAGTCCTACTCAGGATTTCTTAATTTTACGAACTAATTTGGCAGCTTACATTTAAAACTAAATGATAAAGCTTTAAGTATAATATATTAATCGCGATGATTGACTGATCCAAGATGTTTTGATGATCGATCGTCTAAAACCTTATATAAATAGTTGTATTCATTTAGCCACTCTCAGTAATATGATGCTGGGAAAAATTCTAAATTTGGTAAATTTCATTAAATAAGGTAATATGTTCGTAGCTACTTGTTGGATATCATTATTTTAAATATACTTGTTTACAGCCACTCTGCTAAGTTCTTGGTGACATCTTAAATTTGTAAACTTGGTTGGTGAATTGAATTTGACAATTTGCAATCAAAACAATATTATGATAGTAAACAATATTTAATATTCCAATCTCAAAAAGCAATACCTCAAATAGTTTTTCACTGACATATTGAAATAGTGAAGACTTGCGAAATGTGGTACCTCAATGACATTTTGAGGCCTTCTTCACGTGTTGGGTATGGAAAATCAGGTTATTAGGTGTGGTTATAACTTTTACACAATCAATAGCACACTGATAAATTTCGTAATGGTGATTATGATTGAAAATAATAATTCTAAGTTTGACCAATAAAACTTATTAATTTTTATATTAATCATTACAAGCTGAAGGTTGGATAAGGATTTTGTCTCTTCAAGTCATGACTCCTCAATCATCATATCTCGAAGTAATTGATTTTCCCCTCTGTAACTGATTTACTAATATGAAACTTTTTTAACTAATGTTAACGCAAGTGAAAATGTTCAACTTAAGTTATCTTCAATTAATGATTTTTCTGAAGTTTGATATTTTATTCACTTTAAATTGTTTTTTCAAAGCTTTTATTCGGTAAAAAACATAGCACGACGCATTATTCGATTTTTAAATATAGAATAATATTTCATTAATTCATTCAATCTTGATTGTTTCTTTTTAGCAAACTTTCGAGACATGAGAAATTATGATACTTAGCAAACATTATGCTTCAAGCATTTTATAGTTCAACACTACTAGTTACCGTTAATACTTGTTCAATTGTTGAATAAATGCTCTTGAAAAATATGCACATTTTTTAGATTTTGTTGATATATTTCACTCACTCTGAACATCAATTTTATATTGTTTTCTTGGAAATGTTTTCTAGGTTTGTTATAATCACTTAAGAAGTTTTTAAACAAAGCTTTATATTAAATTTCACAGTTTTCAAGGCAGTTATTTTTCAAAAATTTCTGATATTTTGAATATTAAAACTTAAGTATTGGTTTCTTGGTTTGAGATTGATAATGTGAATTTGTTAGTTTAAGTTGACGACATAGAGATGAGGATGTATTTTTAAATGATATTACCGAGTTTTTACCTACATTTTTAGAGTTTGAACTTGTAATTGCACTTTAATGAGTTTGAGTTTAATCTTAAGAGTTTATGAGTTTGATTTGTCAGTTTAAATTAATGACTTCAGTTCAGTATTAAACTGTAAGTATGATTTTAAGTTTATGCCGTAGATTTAGCTTTTAAATCTTAGTTAGAGTTTGTAAAATGAGTTTGAGTCAATATGTGTTTCTTTTTCTAGGTTTGTTCGTTCTAAATAAAATGTTTGAGTATAGGATGTTTTTATTAATTTAGAGTTAATGATCTATAAGTGAAATAATGACTCTTGGTTTTATTAAGTTTTTGATTTCAGTTTAGAACTTGAAGTTTTAATGTTTCAGTTTATAAGTTTAGATTTGCTAAATTTACCGAGTGACTGAGTTCAAGTCAGTTGAGTTAGTGTAATATCAAATTTAAAAGTTTGAGTTTTCAGTTTGTGCAGTTTGTTTAGGTAGGCTGCTTAAGGTATGGGTTCAAAACTCTTAGTTGTAAGATAGACCTGAGTTTGTGATTTAAGGGTTTGTTTCAGTTTCAGTTAGTCTAAATTTGTAAAAACATTTCACATATTTTCTGCTGCTTATTTGGAAAATATGTTCTTGAACTCAGAAATTTCGATGACAAAATGTATAGCTTCACAAAAAGTATTTACCTAACAAGATAATTCTATTGTAACACTTGCACTGGTTTGTTTTCAGTCCTCGTGAAATAGGTTCAGAGCTTGAAAGAAAACCTAACAACAGACATGGGGTAAAGTGCAGTAAGGTAAAATTTTGAAATTTAATTGAAGAACCTTGTTTCATCCATGGTATGAGGTGCTATGAGCTGAAATTTTAAATATAATAATGTTTAAAATTGTATGCTGATTTGACAATTTTTATGCGTTGTAGATCGGTGGAGCCGGACAAAATCAATTAAAATTTAGGACTGTAACCGTACATCTGACCACGCCCCCAAAACTATGGTTATGTTATTTGTTGTCAAGATACAAATCGATGTGACAGATCGTAGTCTCAAGACATCAGGAACAGCTGTTGACAAATTGGGAAATGCAATTAAAAGAAGGCAAGGACATAGGGAAGGAACAATTGGATATAGATATAATATATGAACCCAAAATCATACTAAACAGCGGGCGTTATAATGAAGTGGGAATATATCAACCGTTAGTCTAAATTTTAGTCATATTTTCTCGATAGTATTATTTACTAAACAATTATTAGGCCTCTGTTAGCAAGTAAGCGATATGCGAGATGTCATATTTGGTATTCGCGATACATATATGTTTAGAAAGTAAATTTAATTTCAAATTTAGTATTATTATGTTGGGGAGCAATCGGAATACTAGTTATCGCGAAATTGCTTAAGAAAACTCAATATGATCGTTATATGATATAATATAAATCTGTGATGCCCAAAAAACCTGTGCCCAGAAATTAATCAATAAGTGCAAGTGACAGTGAAGCCAGCTGCAAATAAATGGTTGCTACGGAACAATATTTACTTTCGAGTCAACAGTTTAGAAGTGAAGACATAACTAAATTTACTCGACAAAATTAATAAAAGAAAAGAAGATAAAGTTTAGCGGAAAACCCAATCAGACCACCAATTGGACCGAAGGACGATCTGGGAGGATGCCAAAACTACGGTAACCCAAATCCACTAATATCGTTTCAGGAAATTCTTTATCGATACGAGGAGATGGGACTTGTGAACGAGCGAGGTGTCGATGGACCTATTGGACTAACAAATTAAAAACAAAGTATATCTTAAGCACGTTTAAAGGGGGAATAATTCCGACTCCCGTTTTTTATAATATATATATTCGTAACTTTGATTTTGTTTAAAAATTTGCATCTGAATTAATGAAGTATACCGTCTGGGAATAAGAACATATCAAGTGAACCGAGGGCAAAGAACTACGACCCAGAGTCTCAAACAATTATCGACTGCCTAGCAGGGAAAGAATCGGGCAATTAATTTATTTTTGGGAAGTAACTCACAAAATAGAAGAATTCGAATTATCAAAGATTTGTAATTGGGCTAGATTTAAAAAGATCATTAAACTTGTATTTGTCAACCTCAGTTAGTATTTATTTCTGTCAATTAACTTAGAATATCGTAGGTTATATAAGAGGGTGGTAATAGGACTTTGAGGTGAGCTGAAAGAAACAAAGCACTCACAATGAATAAGTCGTTTGTGATAAACAAGCTATTTGGTGAGTTGTAAGATTTTTTGTAGAAAATGAGATGATATTTTATAAGAAGTACATCGTTTGGTGGGGAATAGCTGGTTTTATTAGGAATATGAGGTTTGTTTAGGAAGAGGATGTTTCGTGAGGGATAACGCGTTTTGTAGGGCAAATGCTATTTTGAAAAATAAGACATTTTGTGAGGAATAAGAGGATCAGCGAGGGATAAACATTGTTTGAAAATACACAATTTAAGAAAAAAAATACGTTTTGAGGTTGAAGCCGCTTTTGTGTGCAAAGAATAGTCCGATATAAGTTGGGTCTTAAATTGAAACCGTTAAATAATATGTGTGAAATAAGCTATTTTATGAGAATTGAATTGATGGTTGATTAAAAACAATTTCTGTGTTATCAAAATAAAATTTAAAAAATGCATACAAATCAAATGTTTTATATGTACGGATACATTTGTCCCCTCAATAGACGAGCATACAATTCCGGCCCCACTGACACTGCAATAGCATTGATGTCAGGTGTAGTTAGGTGTGAATTCAGAATTCCAATTTTGAATAAATTATATGCTAATTTGACATTTTCATAATTTTTAGCTTGACAGAACTAAATTTATTAGATTTACCAAAATAGGCAAAAATGTATTCACATTTCACCTCAAGGCTCCTCACAAAAAAAGCTATCAGTAGTGTAACCGTCATTTCATTTCCTGTCACCATCCTAGCACAGGCAGAAACTTACGATTTAAAAAATCACAATAGTATTGTAAAAGGTTTATTTATTTTTAGAACATTGTAGCTTGCAGAGGAATGTAAATACTCTTGCAAGAATCTAGAAGCAACACAATCTATTAAGAAACTTTATAGTTCTTTTGATGTTTTGAGGGTTTATTTCATAATCCTCCTGGTCCTCATCACACACCCAAGAAGTACACACATACCCTCCTCGACACCCATAATTTGTGCTGTGAGGTGAAATTTAAAATTTCATTTGAGATTAAACAATTCTACTACTTTCTCAAAATCTCTTAAGACACTTTTCTTATATATTTTCAAGTTTCTTTATAATTTAGGGATGCTCTTTTGTGCTCCGTTGTGCTCCAGAGTTGTGCTCTTGTGCTCCGGTCGCTTATAAAACATACATCTTCACCCTACTACGAACTAAAAAATTATTAACATAGACCTAATCAAAAATATAGTACAAGTTAATTCAAAATTTTAATTAACAGTTTTCTTTGCACACATTAACTTCATCCATGAACAGAAATATCAATTAATACAAAAACGCAGTTGATCCCAAAAGACGACCGTGACGGGACCGCGGGGTTAGCCCAAATTCTATACTGTTGTTCTTTCTAAGCAAAAAATCACAGTTTCACTGCACTAACCTTGCAGCACCCAAAGTATAAGGTACAGTGAGGTGAAATTTTATTTTAGATTAAATTTTAAGCTGTTATGGCAATTTTAACCCTCATCGCACATCAAAATGAAATTTCTAAGATCTACTCAATCACACCTATGTTGTAGGATTTCTTCTTAAAATTTAAATTAAACAAAAGATTTACTCATTTACTGATACAAATTTAGGGGTTGTTGGATACACCGAACACCAAGTAGATTAGGACTGACCGAGACAGCATCCACCGTATAAGCCTTTAATACCTATAATGATTTACCACCACTCGAGCGTAGGAAAGAAACTTGTGATTGAATAAAATAAAATTAATATTGTAAAAAAAATCTTGGAAAAATTTCAACTTATTGAATACTGTAAAGGCTGTTTATGGTATAATTACTCCCCTTCATACAACTACATCTTCCAATGGTCTTAAATAAATTAAAAACCTCTTAAAATACCTTTATTTTATTTTATTATTTTTTAAGATCTGCTCCCTGCTCGGGTGCGGCTGCTCCCTGCTCGGATGCGGCTGCTCCCTGCTCGGATGCGGCTGCTCCCTGCTCGGATGCGGCTGCTCCCTGCTCGGGTGCACCCACAAAACATACATATTCACCCTACTACGTTCTTTTTTTTACACGGAATACATTTTTTAACTCACAATTCATAACAAAACGTGTACTAAAAACACACTTATGTGTAAAACAATTAAAAAATCAATTTGTAAATAAATTTGTAGTCTATTTTTTAATTATTTTAATAATTTTTTTTAGTTCGGCTTGCCGAACTAAACGATTAATACCAAAAATAGGGTGAATCCCAGAAACGCTGCCGCAACGCTGCCGCGGGATTAGCCGTCATTTTATACTACTATCCAGGTATATTTATGTCATTTACAACATTACCCCTGTAGACAGAAATGACGTAAGGGGATCCTAATTGTACACTATAACCAGAATGGCATTACTGTACTTTGTAATACTCGAGGCAAATCATAAAATAGAGCTTAAATAGGGTTGGAGTGGTTTGTAACATTCGCGTGATGAATAATTTCTACTGTGATATTTTAAACAAACATACTTTCCAAGAAGAAAATCACAGTTCCTCTGTGCTAACCTTGCAGCACCCAAAGTATGAGGTGCAGTGAGGTGAAATTAAAAAAATTCATTTTAGATTAAATTGTAAGCTGTTTTGGCAATTTTAATCACTTGAAGTTCGTCGAAGCCGACCGAAAATGATTAAAATTACCAAAAAAGACTACAATTTAATCTAAAATGCAATTTTTTAATTTCACCTCACTGCACCTCACAAAAAGGCTGCTGCAGTGAAAGCGGTCATTATACACTACTAATGATACGTAGAGAAATCCAAGACTCTCTGACAGTAATAAGGATTTGTTGGTTCTCTGCTAAATTCATCATTCGATCTAGTGATATTTATCTCAAGGACAAAAGATCATGAGTTTTTGAATGTTTGCATGCAAGTGGCCCATTAATTTTGTTGTAGGTTTTGTGCTAGAATGAAGTGAACGGACATATTTCACAACAAATTTACCTTATGAAAAACCCAATATAAAACATATGAATTCGGCAGCAGTTTTAACCTTATTCCAATACAAAAAATACCTTCGCAATTTCGGCTAAAAATTGAGGTTTTTAATAACTGCTACAACATTGATGGACTGTTTCAATGTAAGCCTATTAAATTTCTGCTCTTTAGTTCCTAGTTACGTTTAGGTAGTCCAAATACTCAGTGAGCTATTTCGGATTAAAATTGTTTAGTTACATATCAAACACCCTGTACTTATTAGTGTATTTTTAATAACTCCCCTGTGTTCTATTTGTTTGGGGTTTGGCAATATATGCATGATTTTTTAAATGACCTAAAAGATCGATTTTATTTAATTTCTTCGAAGAGGGTGAAAATGAAAGGTAGTAATTAAAGCTTAACGTAAAAAATAACGTAAAATGCTTCATAAAAACTATATACCAGAAAAAAAGGGTTGCTTTGAGATGAATAGTTATTAAAGTCTATACTGCGTGTTTATGATAAAATATTTATGTTATTTATTATTAACTAGAAGTTGCCCGTGGCTTCGCTCACGATAAAAATTACAGCTGCATGATCTTACTTCTGCTCTTTGAACTGTCAAATTGCAATACTCACAGCTGTTCTCATTTCGGTTTGAATGTTTTCATCCTTATAAAATGTAAACATTGGAGCTAAGGACGTTCACGGGGCGTAGCCCAAGGGGATTTTATAGGCCCAAGGGGGAAGTGAATAGGCCTATATGTTCTCAGGTTCAAGATCTACCTCTGTGTGAAATTTAAACCCAGTCGGTTCAGTATTTTTCGAGTTTACTTGTCCCATATATACAAACATTTTACATACATACAGAAACCACCTCTTCTTTATAATAGTATAGATAGATTGATTAAGTTTCATCATACCTCGAATTTTTCAAATTTTATAAATGCCTCAAAACAAAGTTCTGTTGCTATGAATGTAGCATACGACATGTTAAACATGCCAAAACATTACAATTTTATTGAGTCGGGATCCATCATCGATATCCATAATTTATTTTATTTAGTTTTGCAAACACACAATAAATATGAAACACAAACGGGCAAATAATTGTTGCTTTTCGAATGATGTGAGGCAAATGCAAATTTCGTTGTTTAAATAATGCTCAGTGCTGCTCGACAAAACTGATAAATACATTTTCATTTTATCGTCGGATTATATGATTCACGATTTTTAATATACTGAGTTTTTTTATCTCATACTTACTTAATACTTCTTCTATCAATCGTTGACCAGCAGAGCTGGATAGACCTTGTCAATTTGTCCTAAAAACTACGGTTTGATTTGAATAAACTAGTATATATAATCTTAATATTATATGGCTGCCGGTATGTCTTCTGTGGTGTGCTGAATATCTGTGGTGCTTGCCGTAAGAAATTCTTCCACAGAATAGAAATATTTACTTTTAAGCTAGATTGTCAGCTTGGATTTAAATCTAGAGCTCCTGAGATCGCACACTCCAATCGGCAGTTTTAATAAACTGCCGGTATGTCGTGAGCTTGAGGGCTAATGTCGGGTTGCAGTCCTGAGGCCAATCTGCATCTCTTGATATCTATGTTCATTGACTAGCAGAAATGAATAGTCACTCAACATTTTGTATTAGAAATAATTTGGCTTGTATTTACAATTTTGGGATGACCCAAAAAATTCGCGTTTTGTTGACTGGGGCAGCTATGGCACGCACAGCCAAAGTAGTGGTATTTTGGACGAAACTCGTGTGCAAAATACCTTTAACCAATCCTTTTTAGTTTAAACGTCATTAAACTCGTCTGGGACTTTTGAGACAAACAGTTTAAGTGAACTTAAAAATCAACTCTTATTCAAAAACAAACTTTCATCTGATCTTTCAAGTATTTTTTTTGGTAAGTAATACATAAACTTGTACACACAAATAAACAATAATTGGAATTGCTCATTTAAAGTAGTTGGGTAACATGGGACTCGGCCTTGAAATAGTCGAGTGCAACATTATTCCATTACATTATAAATAAATTTAGCAGAATCCCCCTGTGGTCTTGGAGGATTTTTTATATTTGCCTCAAAAGCAGAACTATAATTCCATATAGATTCTTAACTAATATAATCAAATCGTACTCTTTTACCACACAAATTTAGCACAGTAGTAACAAAACAACTCTAACCCCTTTACTTGTCTAAGACGTAACATTGCCAGTTCAATGTTAGCTCACTATTAGCAAAGAAATGTACAGTTTTCATCTTATCGGCTGACTACTTTTGCCCTCACATCATTTCAAGTTAATCGTAATAATAACCCGTGTTCACCCCTACGTAATAAAGTCAGAGACATTTACCCCTATTCAGTGCTGCTAATCTGATGAAAGTCCTTCAGCAATCTGAGTGAGTGCGAGTGCGTGTGCGTGAGCGGGGACTACGCCACTTGTATTAGTAGTTATTTAATTCGCTCGCCACTTAATGCCTTGATCGCTTTAGGGGCAGCGAAGCGTCGGCGCTAATGGGGTTTGGTGTGCGGGAGTTACAACGTCGCAGCTCTGCCTTGTCACTCCCAGCCGCCGCCTGCAGCCCCGGGCCGTCCAGCACGTGGCGGCAGCAACAGGCCGAGGTGCGAGTCGAACGAGTCGGTCATTTCATGTTGGGGCCCTGACATGATGTGTTGACAGTTTCGCTTCCGGCTGACACACTATAAAAATAATTTATTATAGGTCTAATATAATGAAGTGAAGGTGGACCACATCAGTGGTCTGCCTAAAATACACAATATACAATTATAACTAATACTAGAGCATCCACGCTGCTCCGCAGCATACAATTTTGGTAGTAAGAAACAACTTGAATGTGCCAAATACATGCCTAAGTTGAAAAAGTGGTAGGTATATGAGTAAAACACATGCAATCCAACCAATTGATAGTGGTGACTTTTCTTTATAAAAGAAGGCCAGATTAGAAATTCAATTCAGGAGGATAAATTTTATCATTAAATGTTGGCTTACCGTATTGATTGACCATAGATAATGAAGTAATGAAAAAGACATAACGTTGCAATTTTGAAAGTCACCATCCTGATTTCGGTAAACTGCGGCCTCCAATAATCAGCATATCTGGAAAGTCAGTAAATTCATGAGTATTCTAGAGAGAAATAAAAAAAAAACAATGATTGAACACAATGTGATAACAACTGGATACATTAATCTTAAACTGAAGGGAAATTTTGAAAAAAATCTTTATGTTAGGTGAAATGAATAACTCACCCTACACTTGTCCGAATTGAACTGCCGTTACCTCAAAATAAAGCAGGTAATTCATCGAGTACTTTTAGACCAGGGGCTGTTTAGTAAAAAACTTGTAATAAAGGACTTTTAAAGTGAAAAGTACCTTGCCTTTAAAATTTTCCCATAAAAACCATTAAAATATATAAAATCATCAATGAATTTTCACCTGTATTACAAGAGTTACACAGTATATTGTTCCATAAAGATTGGTGGCCTGTGGATAACATTTGATTATTCTTAAGACCACCATAAACGTTTACAATCGAACTTTTTTGTTTAAACTGGTTTTGATGAAAGTATTTGTGACTATTAAAAGTTTATTTTGTCTCAGGAAGTAGTTCTTAAGAAATTCTTGAAACAATTTTTTTTCTCTTTTAGTCATGATGAAATATTGATTACGAAAAATAAATTTAACCTGTTACTAGTATTCATCACTATACCGTGTGTCATGAACGTCCCGGAATGATTTAATGACTGGTAAACTAAATAATGGTTAACGGTATTTTGCACATTAGTTCTGAAAAAATAAACTAATTTTTGATGTGCATGTCATATTTGGCACAACCCCAAAATGTGATTTGGAACGGAGTTGCCCCAAGTTTTCAAACAATATTTCCATTCAGTGACCACTCACTCTGAAGGGCTTAATAAAAAAATATCAAAAATCCAAGGTCCAATATTATGCCTTTAACTAAAGTTACAGCTGTGAAAATTCAAAATCAGCTTAAGGTTGGCATTGAAAAGTACCTCCTGTATGACATGCACGTAAAAAAGAAGTGATTTATCAAACCATTCGTGTACAAAGCATATTTAACCTTTTATTGTTTGATTTAAAAGTTATTAACCGGTACGGCACTTTAGAAACACACAGTATAATTCAAATTCAGATTCGGTTTATTGCTTTAAAATTCTAAAAACGTATCCAAATTTTCCAATTAATAAAATTAAATTGAAACAAATAAATCTGAACGTCATATGAGTCAGGGTCAAGTTCATAAAATGAATTTTTATTTTCTAAATATTTTTATAAATATATCTATATATATATTTCAAATCTCCCATTGATTCTATTATAATATTTCGACAATCTTCAAATTTATTTCATAATTTTCCAACTGAGTAATGTAGTGTCTTCTTATATTTTGTGGTACGAAGAACTTTTTATTGGATATTATCTTTTTATGTTTTGTATGCTGTGATGTTGTGAACTGTGAAAATTTTCTTTATTTTGTAAAAAAAAGAGTGAATCAATAATACTTAAGCTAAGTTAAAAAAGCAAATAAATAAACAAATAAAAGAAAATAAAATGAATTTTTATTTTCTAAATATTTTTTATAAATATATATATAAATATATATATATATATATATATATATATATATATATATATATTTCAAATCTCCCATTGATTCTATTATAATATTTCGACAATCTTCAAATTTATTTAATAATGTTCCAACTGAGTAATGTAGTGTCTTCTTATATTTTGTGGTACGAAGGATTTTTTATTGGATATTATCTTTTTATGTTTTGTTTTCTGTGATGTTGTGAACTGTGAAAATTTTCTTTATTTTGTAAAAAAAGAGTGAATCAATAATACTTAAGCTAAGTTAAAAAAGCAAATAAATAAACCACCTGGATTCTTCTGTAATGCAGGTGAAACTTTACTGGTGATGAAACAATAGTTACAGGCATTGCGCTTTTCATTTAAAAAGTCATGTATTATATATTTTTTAAACTGCCCCTAAGATTGGCTGATACGAATAATAATGTGTTCTCAATGTCACGAAAATTGCTTCTTGAGACCATTTTAACTACTAATAGTCATGGATACTTCCAAAGATACACAGTTTAAACTAAGATATAACGTGTACAACCATTATGCCAGCCTAAAGAATGTTAAAATATCTATCCAATTTACAGGGTCAGTATTACAGGCAGTATTAATAAATCCCCTGAAAATTGTTAATGAAACACATGATTGTAAACTTCACTAATAATACAGGAAAATTTCCTCTATTGCAAGCTTGTAAGTTTTATGAAACAGCCCCCAGGACATATTATAACGTAATTAATTAGAATAGGGACCTTTTTCCGTATTTAAGTCAAAATACGAAAAAATTAAAGTTTGTACATTTTAGCTATCTGATGTTCACATCATATTGGTCGGAGCTAAACGAAATATAGCTCAAATGAAAGCCTGCAATACGCCGAGTTTTCTCGTACCCAAACATGTAAAATGGCCTACATAATGATGCAGCTATCGATTTTTTAAGAAAAACCTTCGATACATTAGAATTTATTTTGGATTCCCACAGTGCGATTGCTTAAAGCTCATCCATTTTATATCACTAACAGTTCAAATGAAAGCCGGTATTTCAGTAAAGATTCTTATAACAATATATACAAAAATGTACAATATATACCAATGTATAGTAAAACTTGGTAAGAACCGAAGGTATAAAATCTTTAGGCAAACTTTGAAAAAAAAACTAAAATTAATGTTGGAAGTTTAAAATCCGCCTAAAACCTGTTCAATTTAAATTTTCAATACCTCCAATGAAAGCATGTATTTTGAACAATGTTTTAAGATAAAAAATGATTTAATAAATTAAAACTGGAGTTATTGTTCAATATTTTTAGGCAAATCCTAAAAGAATAAAAGTGTTGCTGTCTAAAGGTCTTCAGTTCGTTTCGTATTCGTCAGAAGTACATAATATATATGTCAAATGAAATACAATAATTCACTGGGTATTCTCACACTAGAATCTATACAATTAATACGCACACATGAAATTTGTCTTATGAACTCCTCCGTAATTTCTTAACCGATTTTGATCATTGACGGCTCATTGGAAAGAGCGTGTCGCGTAGATTTGCAAACTGGCCTTACATTTTTGAAAAAGACCCTTGGGTTCTGCCCCATTGGCTTTTAAAGTTCCCATGTTATCCTTATGAAGAACATAATTGTTTACATTTTGATCAGCTGGATAATTTAATTGCTGTTATTTTTTAATAACCCTCAAGACTTATCGTGTTATTATAGCATGATTGTGTTTTAAATTTGTCGCCATTTGAATTATCGCTCTGCTAGAGTAGCGCACGATTCCGTGCGCTCGGATCCACTAGTATATATAATTACTTAAATTACCTAAATAATACTGGAGGTATTGAAGGTTAGTTACCGAGAAATCTCGGAAGAATTAGTTTTTATGTTCGTTGTCCACTTTGTGTTCACTTGAAGGCGGTAATCCACTGAAGATTTTTAGACCAAAACATTTCGGTTAACGAAATTATGACTGTAAATTTTTAATTGAAGTCTAATTTAAGAAAGAATCAATTTTTTAGAAGTCTGTTTTCTAAATTTTTACCTATATAGTTATTTATAGGTCACATGAAAGTTAAAAGAGTATTCAAGACCAACAATAATTATGTACCTCCAATCAATCCAGAGATATACGAAAAATAATTATGAGACATCACAGTCTATAAATCTAATAATAAATAAATGGGGTTGAATTTTTTTTGAGAATATTTCGAGTTGTAGAATATATAAAGAAATGGGAATGCTTTAATGCTTGAGTTGTTGAATCTGCACGTGTAAACTTTAAATTTAAGGCATTTAGTACGAAACTCAGTCCAGTAGGAGAGCCACAAACGGACTCGGGAACAGGAAACCAATATTTTTAATATATTAAGAAATATTTACCTAACGGTCACCAACAGCTTATCTCACGATAAAATGTACCCTTTTAAAATTATTTTAACAATAGGTAAACTTTTTACTAATTTCCAAAATTGTTTTTATTCAAATACCTGCCCACTAAAAAGTGTTTAAAAAACAAAAATATTGACTTTTATCTTTACTAAAATTTTATTTGGATCTTCCTCTTAAACAAAAAAAACTTGGGGTAAATATATGTATTTCATAGAGAAAAATTAATTGAAATTGATTGAAAAGTTGGACACGCACAAATGTTTTTGTTGAACCAAACATCACTCTGGTATAAGTAAATGTTCAACGATTTTATGCCTGAATTATTTTTAGCATCTTGGTAACAATGTTTTTACAATTAACAATAGTAGTACTTGTAACAAAAGGTTGTATAATGGATTAAAGGTTATAGGGCCATTTATTTTGTCAGAAACAAAACAAAAACCACATGTTTTAGAAAACGCGCGATTGCCGAAATATGAGAAAATCAAGAGTTAGTTTGCTAAAATCGCTAAGGCTAAAAAAGTATTAGAGGTTACAAAGTGAAATTTTACATGCTTGCTCTCAGGTTATGTATTATAAGTAGTTACATTACACGTACTTACATTAAAGTAGTTTTTGTTATTTGCATTTTTTATAAAATAAAAAAAACTTTGAACCATTTTGAGTTTGAATTTTTTGAAATAATACCCGTTGAATAATTTTAGACTAGGAGTACGCTCCTATGTCGCGTATAGGTCGAACGAAGTGCAGTAAAATTAAATGAAGGCTGTTAACTAAAAAAATAAATATTTAAACGTATTATTAACTACCCATTTATAGATTCAAACAATCTTCGAGGTATAAATATGATGTAGTACAAATTTCACGAATTTTCATCAAACAATAAAAGAGGAGTTAGTTCACAAAGAGTGATTTTCAAGTCGAGTATAACTCACTTCGTTCGAATTACTATACAACTTTGTTGGCAGTATTATACTCTTTCAAATAACACTTCTATAAAGTGTCTACTAATAATTGCAAAGCAGTGGGGCTCCTTACATAACACCTCAGGTTATCCTTCTTAGTTTGGTTTGGTTGTACTGTACATTGAAACGAGTGAATTATGGGTGTATTATACCTCTGCAGCCAATATAAAAACAGTCCATTATAATAAGTTAAGCTTCACTTCCTAATTTAGAACAAACCTTCATTCCAAAGGATACAATTATTGGATGGTGTTAACTATTGATGATTTCTATTGCCAGTGTGTTAGAATTAATATGAATTTTTAACAATTTAGTTTTCCGTACATACTTAAAATATAAATTTGTTAAGTTTTTGTAAATTTTAAGTGTAGGCCTATACTTAAAATAAATAATTGTGATATCACAATTATTAATTTCCCTTGAATAAGATTAAAGCAAATCTAGCTCATGAATAAACAATCCTCGAATAAAAACAAAATCAAACGAACTGCTTCGTCCAAAACGAATTTTAAAACAGAAAATTACAAAATCCTGCATCCAAAATAATTCGCTCGCTCAAATAAACAAGGAGCTCTCTGTTGAATATAAACCGGGGACGGATGAGAGAGTACTTCAAACAAAAATAATGCAATCACAATTTATATCTCTTTTGGAAAACAGAAGCGCCACGGCGCCCAATACCCTTTGATGGGACGAATTTGAATAACGACCACGCTTCTGACTTTAAAGAAACAGGGGAGGAGGAAAAACTGTTAAACAAGAAATATAAAAAGTGAGCATGAAGCGGGGATGCCCGCCTCAAGTCGGATTAGGTGAGGGTGGACTTTATAGACTGGTTTATGGGGCAGGGTTGCCATGGTGATTTGGACCCCTCCCCCTCCCCCCACCAGTAGGGGTCAGATACGACTTGTCAAAACTCCCCCCGACGAGCCGCCGCTGCCCCGAGCGATGGTACGTTTAACAGCTTGCCTCGCTCTTTTTTTGATAGCAGAGTTTTTATTTGGCAGCATTTTTTTTTATTTTAATCGATGTGTGTATTATGCAGGATATTGGTTTTGCTACGAGTGTTTTCACTAAAGGTTGTGTAGTCAGGGGATATAAATGCAACAGGTTCAGATTGTCTGCACTTTGAAAAATGACGGAGCTCCGAAGCGAGATTTTTTATACTTACTGTATCTATTAAACATTGCTCAAACAAATAATTGTATTTAATTACGTTTTTGTAACTCAAATAAGTATATAACATGTCAGTTTGTAATCGCGTTAAATATCTTCGTCTGATATTTTTTATACATCAATAAACTTTTGGGATTACTTTTCAGAGTCATAAGTCAATTATGGCTGGACGGTATTGAACATTGGGGAAGTATTTTTAATTCAATTTGCCAATAAGGCTTATAATTTTAAGAAAGAGCATCACTTAAGGAATGTCAAGGGCCAAATTTTCGGTAGTGTCGCTATCCGTCGACATGGGATCAAACTCAGCTCATTTCGATTTCAACATAATAGCCAATGGGCATGGTTTGAAATAGTTCTAAAGATTAACAGATTGCAGCACTTATTTCCCGGCAAAGATGAGATCACCGTGTAAATTAAACATTATTTTGTAATGGTAGATTAAGTGTGTCCTATATGCACTTGGAAAAACATTTACGAGGATTTAAAAAATAAATTATTCAAAATCATTACTCTTGAATTAAAGAAATATTCAAAAGTACAATACTTTCAAACTAAATTTTGAAGATTCTGCAGGTGGTTAAATACGTAAAATGTACACAAATTATTAAAACCTAAATAACTGATTAGGACTGTCCTGCTCTAAGAAATCCTACTTCTAAAAATTTCTAGAAAGCCTCTTAACATAAATGTCATTTGGGCGCACCGAAATTGCGCCCCAAAATCCAGGTAGACACCGAAATTGCGCCCCGACCCTAAATCTTGTCCCAGGGGTACACCGATATTGCGCCCCAGCCCTTCCTAGAATCACATGAGGGAGGCAAGCACTGACTCCTCGCCTCGCCATTGAAGTCGGAACACAGGAATTCTTTCAAAACCCTTCATTGTTGCCGCTTGGAGGGAAGTGGCGAGTGAGCAACGGAGTCAGCTAAATATGAAAATTCATACAGTTTTGTCAGCACTTCCTAATCCGCAGAGCAGCGAGCACATATAATAGAGGGGAAATCTGTATTCCCGTAGCATTGATTGTTGTGAAGCCGGTCCGCGGCCTGACTGTGGGCAACAGCCACGGATCGTCGCTCAGAACGCTAACAAAATTTGGGCGCTTTTCAAATAAACTGCGGTTAGAGACACTTACAGTCAACAAAAAATTACCAAATTTGGCAAAGAGGATGTCTGTTAGTGCTGCTCACTAACGGTATGATTTTTAAGTCGACAAAAATTATACTGTAATTGCAATAAGTAATTAAATCATTGAAAATGAATTAAATTTATATTCATGACATGAAAAAGTTACTAAGCGACGAAATTTTTTATTTTTTGGTCAGGAAATTTTTTATTGTTACCACTTTTCAGAAAAATAGTTGAAACGTAACATATATTTTTTTGAAACCTCTATGACCATCAGCCGTCAACGAGAAAATCAAGGTTGAAGATAAAAAAATCCGCAGCGCTCGGGATAGGCAGACGGCGCCGGCGCGCGCCACAACACGTTCGGATAACTATTTGATTAAACGTTCTATATGCCGATGTTACCCCTTTTACAGGGTGTTTTTTTTTAAACGCAACCCATTTTTAAGATTGGATAATGCACATATGAATGTGTAATGAGTATTGTTTTATTGATCTTTACATTTTATACAACCCATTATTTAAGTTTGATAACATTTAGTTTACATTATGTGCTCAAACAGACCGCCATTGGCATTTGTATAAAGTTATGCCCTCTCCATCAAATTCCCGAATACTCGTTGTGAGGTACCTCTTTAAACTTCTTGCATTAAATTTGTTATGTTTGTTATGAGGTGCTGAATATCTAGTGAATTGTTTTCGTAGGATAATTTCTACTTCACATGTCTGTGGCAAATTTTATTCAGATCGGACCACTTTTACGCGAGTTATCGTGCTTCAAGACACACATTAAAAACGCAACCCATTTTATCGGTGAAGGATTATTTCCCCCCAAGATCCCCGGATTATTTTATTATTCCCCACGACACCACTATATTATTTTATTTGGGGATACATAAAAAGTAAGGCCTACGAAAACAATTCACAGGATATTCAGCACCTCAAAACAAACATAACAAATTTAACACAAGAAATTCAATGAGGCACCTTGCAACACGTGTTCGGGAATTTGATGGAGAAGAGCATAACTTTATACAAATTCCAATGGCGGTCTGTTCGAGCACATAATGTAAACAAAATGTGATCAAACTTAAATAATAGGTTGTATAAAATTTAAAGATCATCAAAACAATACTCATTCCATATTTATATGTGCATTATTCAATCTTAAAAATGGGTTGCGTTTAAAAAAAAACACCCTGTATCAACCACTTACCACTTCTCGTGTTTTAATATTTATTTTTAGCGAATTTCCCCTATAGGGAAGTAGCTATTACCGTAGGCGGCATGGTGAGACTTAAGCCCGGGACCATGTTATTTTTTCATTTTGAGGTCCCTAGACCCCAAAAACACCGTTCGTTCATTTTCATATATATGTATATATATATATATATATATATATATATATATACCTGTCCGTAGGCGCGATAACTTTTGTAAAAAAGGTCCGATCTTGATGAAATTTGGAACAAACGTGTAAAGCGTCATTCATGACTTCGAGTTCGCAAACCAGCAAGATTGATTTACTCTAAGACGGTTTTTTTCACAAAATAAAACTTATTTTCAAAATTTAACACCTTTTTACTAATTATTTTTAAACTTAATTGTCAAAATTGAATTCAGCTTAAAAAAAACAAACAATTTAGCATTTTGAATCATTATTCTACGTCAATCCGTTGCTTAGATATTGGATAATATTGGATGTGCTAAACACAGTACGTTGTCTAATATTGTTTTTAATTTTTCCCTCCAAAAAGTATAGTCACCCTGATTTGAGATGTTTTTAAAAAATACAATTCTGAACATATGATGAAATTTGCAGGTGTTGAATATTTTATTTGTGTTTATTTTGAATAGTTTTAGAGTTCATTAAACAAGATTTTGCAGAAAATATATACTATATCAAAAAATTCAAATTATTTTTAAATTTAATAAAGAAAGTAAGAGCAATTAATATTGGAGGGGGGGACGTCTTGGTCTAAACTGCCTGAAAATGTAGCATAATATATGATATGTTTAATTATGAGGATTGATAATATGTTTTATTGAAATTGGCTGGAGATGTAGGTCTGTTGCAACAGGGATGTTTTAATTACTATTAAACTGACCATATGATTGAATTTAATTTTTTCATGAGATTGAATTATTTATTTGTTTTGAGTGTTTTGAGTTCATTGGTTATATGTTTGTTGACATTGATATTCTATAACAAGATTACAGTTATTAAAAATTAAAAGACTAAGAATTATATAAAATACAAAAGTGTATGTATTACTAATGAAAACCAATATGGTCTCTTTGTTAATTTTCCTCATGTTTAAAGCTCATGAATGAGTAAATATGCGTTTTTAGTGTATTATTTACTTAAGGTATTCAAATGATACTTTCCTTCAAACAAGTTGAATGCTCACATATACAAATTAATCCTATGGAAATTCGCTGAGTACGCAAGTCTGCTGCGACGGGGGTATTCTAGATAGTTATTATATTTACGTTCATAGTCTTACGTTTTATAATCAATCTATTATTGTTCGTACTATTACTTTACGGCCCCAAAATGGTCACTAGCTATTTGGTGGTTCATCAACTGGTCAGGCGGTGGGTGGGGGGGGGGGGGGGCGGAGGGTAACATTCCTGAGTCATTGCGTGGTGTTGCGGTCCTCAGGTACCTGCCACCCTCGGGGCGCAATATCGGTTAGGGATTAGCGAACCTTTTTCGTCAGTTTGGTATGGGGCGCAATATCGGTGCGCCGTGTCATTTACTAACAAGTTGAATACTGTTTGCAAAATTACAGATTTTATAATTGTTTGTAACTGATTTTTGCTAAATAGGCTAATTTTAATCATATATGCAATCTTAAAGATGGGGGAATCCATAACCCCATCCCATATACAAAATAACACTTTCAAAGTTATAGAAAAAGTCAACAACTTTTCTCCATAATTTATGTGTTTACATAAGTAATAACTGAAGTTTTGTTGGTAATACTATCTTAGACTAAAATTTGGCTCTAATAAATACACCCGTTGTAGCATACCTGCATACTCAGCGAATTTCAAATACAAAACAACATATTTCAATCCAAAATAGCGAGATTTTACATGTTTTTGAAAGCTCCATAAGAATAACATGGGAAATGAGTATGCAGGTTTGCTGCTACGGGTATATTAAAACCCCCGGGGGTTTTAATTCAATATTTAGTAGATCTGAACGAGAAGAAGCCATTTACCAAGTTTTATCAAGATATGTTGAGAAATAAGCTAGATATAGAATTTTTCTTATTCCCCATAAGGTTAACATTGGGGCAACGTACTGTGTTTACCACTTTTAATATCTCGGTAACAAATGGACATAGAGCAGTGATTCAAAATACTAAATTGTTTATTTTTTTGAGCTGAATTCAATGGTGCCAACAAAAATTCGATTACTTTGATTTTTCTATGTAAAAAACTCAAAATACCCATTTTTGGGGGGGTTTACCCCGCTTTACCCCCTCTTCCGGTTGTCCGATCGGGCTGGTTTTCGAACTCGTCCGAATAATTACTACTTTACACGTCTGTGCCAAATTTCATTCAGATTGGACCATTTTTACGGCCGCTATCGTGCTTAAAGACACACACACACACACACACACACACACACACACACACACACACACACACACACACACACACACACACACACACACACACACATATATATATATATATATATATATATATATATATATATATATATATGAAAATGAACGAATAGTGTTTTTTGCTTCTGGGGGCCCCAAAACGAAAAGTTATCATGGTCTCGGGCTTAGGTCTTACCGTGAATACTACGGTAACAGCTTCTTCCGTATAAGGGAAATTCGCTAAAACATAAAAATTGAGACATATAGTCCTATTATTGCAATACAAGAACACAAATTGACAAACATTAACACACTACACTATTGTAGCTTAAACATGTTTATTTAATCATAATGTATACTTTAAAGATGATTGAGACGTTAACAAATAAATTAGACTTACTTGATCACTCGTTTGAATAAAATGTATCTCAATGTCAGGAAAAGTATTTGCAGTTCAGATATTTAGACGACAAGAAATTGCGGTGCAAATTCGGTTATAAAGAATCCTTTGAATTACCCATAAAATTTTACAAACGATTTTTCAATCTTCAAATTATAATCCTAATCCGATTTTATTCTGCTCAAATATAATTTCATGCAATAAAAGGGAATTTTGAACATATGACCTGTAAATATTACAACTCAACAATAGATCACAACTCTCGACAATTATACAATACATTGTACGGTTCTAAAGGCCCCCACACACGCTGAGATTGTCGCGAGACATTTCTTGAGACAAGAGGTATCATGAGACAGATCTCTGCGTGTGTGGCGATGTCTCAAGCATGTCTCAGTATCACACTCCGTCTCTGAGACCGTTATTTACATCTGCGTTTGTGGTGCTGTTTCACACTTACTTCACAGCTGATAGTATTTGTTCGCGAAAGAACAGTTCAGTTTCAATGGTTCACTGACGCGATGAAATTAATAATGAATCATTTATTGATTGAATCGAATCGTTGTGCAAACCTTACTTAAATAAACCAATTCATCTGGGTTTTCTCCTTTCCCTTTCGAAAAAAGCAAACTGCAAACGCCAATTTGGAATAAATTTTCGGGAATTCAGTAAGTTCTTCCCATTTGATATTACACATTTACTAAATTTAAAATTGAGAAGGGTTAATTTTGAGGGGTACAATTTATAATCAGATAGTGTCTGATGTCAATGTATACAGAACCCTTTAAGTAAGGACATCCAATGCTAAATTTTTAATCCCGTCGTCGAAAAGCAGAGGAAAAATTAGCGCTGATATATCGAATAGTTTAAGCTGACTCCGTATAGTCCGCGTTTATACTCACTAACAAAAATAACAAAAAATGTCAAATCAAATGAAGCAGGCTTCGTTCATTCTTATTAGGTTTTTCAAGCCCTTAGGATCGTTTAAAGCTATTTCTTTGAACAATTGTTGGTCAAAAGATCTTTTCTGACTTAACCATCTCTTAGTCCATTTGCTTTTAGGTTTTCTTTTTCTTTTTAGGGCAACCGCAATGGCTACCCCACAAGCAAGCAAAACTTCTTCCGGTATTTCATCCATCAAAGAAATATATATATATATATATATATATATATATATATATATATATATATATATATATATTAAAATAAAAATAAAATACAAATTATATAAAATAAACTAAATGAAAAGATTCAATAGAAGGATTTGAATCAAAATTACAAACGTAAACAAATATTCTAAATCTGTTCAATAATATGATTTTTGTAACACATGTTTCATAAAAATTTGGTCTCAGACATGTATCGCGACAGATCTCAGCGTGTGTGGCCTTGTATCGCTGATACCGCTTGTCTCATGATACCTCTTGTCTCGAGAAATGTCTCGCGACAATCTCAGCGTGTGTGGGGGCCTTAAAAAAAATAACTACGATTTAGTCGTCCACTACAGGGGGCGCGCTGGCACGGCGCGGCATAGTCAATCCAGGTACACGGAACGCGAGCGGGCTGCGTCCACCCCTGCGCGTTGTCGGGGAGTTGCATCTCCCGGTCGGCGGGCTAATCCTCACTGCAGTAAAATTCTGTACTTTTAAATCGAAACGCTTTTACCTTGTTATTCAGTATACTAATGGTATTTACTTCCTGTATTATTCTCTTGACGATTTTTAACACTTAACACAAACTGCGATGGATTAAAAAAATCCTACATTGAGTAAAAAAATGTAATCCTGAACTAAATATTTAGGTTTTAGGCTTAAACTTAAGCAAATCTCAAGGAGATGCTTTCAATGACATCTGTCTAAATCCATATCAAATTTGCATCATATTACCACTTAATTTATTGACAATATAACACTTCTAGCAACCAAAAAATTGTTTTTCTTACAGGTCTGCAAAGTTATTATGAATAATAATAGCACTGTTGTTGAGTGGTTATGATCGTAAACTTTAGAATCTTTCGCGTAAGAAGTAGAGGAGGATTTGAATAAAAAATGCACTACGCCTAATAAATGTAGACTTCGTCGCAATTCTATTGTTTTTTCTTCACTATCACGTAATCTAATTTGTGGACGGAATTTCATTTTTTGTACATTACTTTATTCTGCCAGAGGAAGAAATCTATTTTGTAGGAGCTTAAATCCCCCTCACCCCTACTAACCCCTGCAAACATTTTAAAATTTTAAAACCCAGATTTTAATAACTCTCTAAAAGGAATCCATGTACATATTTAAGATTAAAGTAAGTAGCCTCACTTCGGGCGATCCAAAAAAAGCTATATAACCCAAAGTACCACTTTTTTATAAGTGGTATTATGGTAATTGACAATTATACCGGTTATCTGTAAAAGAACTCCCTTTTATGTATTTATGCAAGATCAGTTTACTTTAAGAAGTTTTTTTTTAGAAAATAAATTTCGTTTCCAAGTTTTTATGCTTTTTTACGTATTCAAAAAAAATTATAAATCAGAATTGGATTAAATCTTTGCTGTCTTATTAGATACTGAGATATTGGACGTTTAAAAACGTAGTACATTGTTTTAGGTTATTCTTAAAATTACCCTCAAGATTTAAAATTACCCAAAATTCCTAGGAGAACAAAAAAAATTGTCATTAAAAATACCCTAAACAAATAAAATTACCCTGATAGAGAATTTCCAATTATAGGCCTAAGAAAAATCATTTTACTACATCTAATTTTTTTCAATAATGTTATAATTTTTATATTTTATTTAGGATGAATCCATTGATTTGATGTATTTGCTGATCGATTTCATACTGTAAAAATAATACCTAAGAAGAACTCTTTACAAACTTATATTTTTGCACAAGATTGTTAACAATTTTTTCGACTGCTCTGACCTGCTCTCACTCATTACCAAGATTTCAGAATACCAAGAGGGACAAGATCTGCGGACCTGTTTGGAAAGTGGCAGCTGTCCACGACTTATGCTTACAATAGTTTCATTCCACGCATCCTCAGACACGGGAACGCTATTGCAGTCAACGTAGACTTCATTGGTTCCTCTTCTGCTGTCTCCAAGAAAAATTGCTTAAAACGTCTATAAAGTCTTGAAATTGGTCTAAGCCAACTAAATTGTAGCATGTCTAATCTCAAAAATTGCCTAAATATTCACCAAGAAATTGTTTAAGCCTATTGCATGTTTCTGTTTCTTATCATACTCTGCCAGTTGCTTGTTTGAAAATTTAGTTTGTAAATAAGCTTGAATTTAGTCACTGCTTAAAATGTATGTTTTTATGTTTTCTTTGCCTCTGCATGTCGTATAAAAATACTAAACTTGTTTCTTTTTAAAAGATGTAGGTAATACATAGCATGCTTCTTTTTGCATTATATATTATTTATTTATAGTAATTAGTGAAACTGATCTTGCATAGTTGTGTATTTCTTTTGGTCATGTGTAAAAGTGTAGATTTCTGTCTTGTGAATTATTGTTGTTTCGCGTTATTGCAGTGCTATTTTATTATGAAAGCATGTTACCATTGTTTATCTTGTCTTGTTTACCACTTGCTGTACGATAGTTTTTTTAATATTATTCATACTATAATGTATTACATTATTGTATTTTTCTTACTATAAATTCTATATATTATAGTACTACTTGTATTTATACGTCTTATTTTTTGCACTTATACGTTTGTACTATTTAAATACCCCCGTTGCAGCAGACCTGCATACTCAGCGAATTTCAAAAGCATAACAACATATTTCAATACAACATAGCAAGATTTTACATGTTTTGGTAAGCTCCATAGGAATAACATGGGGAATGAGTATGCAGGTTTGCTGCTACAGGTATATTAAAACAGGGTGGTTTTAATTTAATATTCAATAGATCTGAACTAGAAGAAGCTATTTACCAAGTTTTATCAAGATATGTTGAGAAATAACCGAGATGTAGAATTTTACTTATTTCCCATAAGCTTAACATTGGGACAACGTACTGTGTTTACCACTTTCAATATCTCGGTAACCAATGGACATAGAGCAGTGATTCAAAATACTAAATTGTTTGTTTTTTTGAGCTGAATTCAATGGTGCCAACAAAAATTCGATAAATTTTATTTTCCTATGTAAAAAACTCAAAAAACTCATTTTTGGGGGGTTTATCCCCCTTTACCCCCCCTTCCGGTGGTCCGATCGGGCTGGTTTACGAACTCATCCGAGGGATTACCACTTTACGTGTCTGTACCAAATTTCATTAAGATTGGACCATTTTTACCGCCGCTATCGTGCTGACAGACACACACACACACACACACACACACATATATATATATATATATATATATATATATAAATTCGAACGAATGGTGTTTTCTGCTTCTGGTGGCCCCAAAACGAAAAGTTATCATGGTCTCGGGCTTAGGTCTTACCATGAGACCTACGGTAATAGCTTCTTCCCTATAGGGAAATTCGCTAACATTGCATGTTGTACCTATTTATTGTAGCTGCCAAAATTGTATTATAATTGTATTTTATTTGAAATGGTTATCCGTTGGAAATAAATAAATAAACAATGTTACAAAGATTATATTGTAAACCATTATCATTAGACCAAGAATGATAAGTAAATAATAATGTGTAAAAGTACAGTGATGGAAACAAATGTAATTCCCTTTCCCTTAAATGTTGTGAAGGTTTAGATATTTGCTGATTGCGCAAATTTGCTGCAACGGAGGTATTTATTTTCTCTAAATTGTTAGCAGGCCTCATTTTTAACCTAAGATATTCCATGTAAAATGTAAACTGCAGTAAATAAAATTAATAAATTGAGTTAAACGTTGATTTCAGCATATATTACAAATGATTCCTTTAATTAAAGGAATTGCTTAAGAAATTACTGAAGAAAATCGGTCTTAAGAAATTACATCAATTATTCCTTTTTTTAAGAAAGTTGTCTTACTTACCCTGGCCTCACGATCACTATGAAAATATGTTTATGTCATACTACATAGACGCATCATTTTTCTGGGCCTTATTTTTGGTAGCCTATATAGGAAAGTTACCTTTTGCCAATAACTGCACGGTAAATTGAACAAATACTACATTTACCGAGCACCTATTATTTATCTTGCTTAGAAACGCTTTGAAATAGCTGATGTGGCAACAGTGCTACGTCAAATGCTTTTTGATTCTAGGTTAGTTTTAAAGAATTCAGGAATGTTGTAGTATTTTATGTGGAAAATAGTATTACTAACAAACGTGTTTTCTTTTAATATTATATATATATTATATAAATATATATGACGTGGCCCTCCTCACTGTAATTTTTAACATCGCCTGAAAATTCCACACTCGCCTCGCGAATTGCGACATGCGCGGGTAGGCTGCAATCTTACTCGCCCGGTAAATAGTAAAACCTACTCGTATACTATAGTGACGGAATACTACAGTTGATTTATGCTGTGTGAGAAAATTAAAAGTGCCGCACAGATGAATCATAAATGCGCAGAACTTAATTTTATACAGTTATATATGCCTTTGAACATGTTTATTCTTTTTTGGGGATTACAAAGTTTCTTGATAACAACAGTATAGGAGAAATATTAGTTTAATAAAAATTAAGGCAGATAAAAAATTCTAATGAGGCTTTATTATGCATAGTTTAATTGTCAATTCCACCTATAAAACAAGGTCTAGTAAAAATAAAGACGTAAATTTAAAATTACAACCTACATTCCTCATTTAAACTTAATGCCACCATTAAACTCCGCGCGGAACAGTTACTCGTTATAATTTATCCCCCAATAAAAACAAAACCGTCATAAAACCCAGACAAGAAACGACAACAAAGAGGCAACCCTCTCGTCGCCGGCTGCGGGACACGGACAGCGCCACTTCGGCGGCCAAATTTCATTTTCCGATAGCAATTTCTGTCCGGGCACCCCGGGAGGGGGAGATAAAACAAGATACTCGGGACCAATGAGATCACACGTCACCCGCCGGCCAATAGGATTAGCCGTGCAGCGGACCAATCACGAGACAGCTCAGACGTCGCGTCATGGAGGGGGGATCTAATGCAATTTACACCGGGATTTAATTGAATATTGAATAACAGCTGATGGTTGTGTGGGGAGGGGTTGAATCGATCTGTGAGCAGGTTTAACCCCAGCGACGCGTCGACCGTCGCAGCGTCGCGTCGATCTGCAAATCTCCGCGAGAGTGATCGTCGGCCGCCATTACTGCCACTTCGGTTGATTGTGGTATCAAACTTATAGCTAGCGGTGTGTGGAATGTGAAAATGTATTTATTTCGAAGCCCATAGGTCTTAATATGTCCAATATTCAGCTAGAAAATGTATAAAGTGGAAACAATTAATTTTTACTTCAAAACATGTTTGATGTAGTAACATGTTCGGTTATTAATTATCCCTATGAATGATTTGTTGTATATATACCCACATTTGTTCTATGGGATCATCATTTGGGGTGCTGAAGAGTCCACAAAAATCTTCCAGCTTTTTCGTTTGCAAAAAATGGCGATCAGATTCATGTTTGCCTTACAAAAAAAACAGATTCTTGTAGGTACATTTTCCGCTCAAAATTTTTTAGTATTGCCTTGTTTGTACATATTTATCCATCTAACTTTCTTGGTAAAATATAAGAATTACAAATTTGTGACCTCACTCGTTACATCTTCAGAATCAGAACTCAATTTGTCATACCTAAACATACTCACTTACTTATCCTTGAACCATGTAGACTCGGAGATTGCCGGATACAAACGGACAAAACAACAAATCTAAAAGAATGCGGACAAAACAACAAATATCCTGGGTCTGCTACCTGGGGAGGGTCAGTAGGTAATCCAAACAAAAATGTAGCGGAAAAACGACAAAGATTCCGACAACCGATATTGATGACTTTAGCGATTCTTAAAGTAGCACAGTAATAGCTCATATAGCTTGTCTTGGAGTTAAGTGAAGCGAAACAAAATTCTGATTTCCATCACCCTTTATCTAGGCTTTGGACCATAGACCATAAAAAGTTTTTTCATCACTCTGTATACGAAAATTGCCCGTTACCGTACAGCTGAAATCTACGAAATCTCTCGATTTCCTTACGTCAAAACAAATAATGAGCAGCTGCTTTTTCGGCACCCAAACATTTCATTCCCGTACCCAATCAAATCATTTCCGTACCAAAACAAAATTTTGCAGTATCCAAACAAGCGGGTTTCCTATTTTGACAGTTCAACCAGCTGACTCTAAACAAAAATAAACAGTTCAGCAGTATTGTGTTTGCTTATGATTGAATTGTGAAATGTTGGATGATTTTTTATAAGTTTGGTTACTTATTTGCATCGCGATGAAAAGTAGCCTATTGTTCACAAAAAAAGTCACAAAAGTCCCATTTCGGGGCTCAATAGTGTTTTACATGCTCGGCTTCCCGAAATGGGCTACTTTCGTGACTAGTAGTGAAATATACTATTTTCTTGGTCTGTGCTTTGGACTAGTAAATTGATAGTAAAACTTTATTATCACTTTGGCGTGTTTAAAATCAGGTGTGGTTAACCTATCATCATTTGTTGTTTGGTTAAAAATGACTAATGTAAGGCGTATGACATAAGATATTTAATGGCATTTTGTTCAATCACAACAATTGACGAGTCAAATTTACATACAATATACGGGGTATGTTGTCAATAAAAAATATATACTAACTATATTTAAATATTTTTTTGTAATAATAAACATTTGCTCATGCTCCGTATAACATTTAAAAACTTCAAGGAATTAAAAACGTTTTCAGTTAAAGCATTTAAGAAACAACTTTGTTTGCACTAAAGGCTACTAAGATATAGGCTACACAAGATAACAATTTGACATATCTCTATATGTGATAACAATAAGATTTTTGTTTCGCTTCAGTTAACGTGAAACTTCAAGACAATCTACCTATATGAGCTATAACTGTGCTACTTTAAGAATCTTTAGCGATTCTTCATAAAAAATTGTCATCAAAATCGGTTGACCGAATCTTTGTAGTTTTGTCCGCTACATTTTTGTTTGGATTGCCTACTGACCCTCCCCAGGTAGCAGACCCAGGATATTTGTTGTCTTGTCCGCATTCTTTTGATTTGTTGTTTTGTCCGTTTGTAGTTTTGTCCGGACACCAGACTCGGAAGCGAGCATGTGGCGAGTCAAATTGACATATTCTTCCACTTCATTTTCCTTTTGACTTTCATTTTACTTTTTATTTTACTTCTTCCAGGTTATGTATTCTTCCAATGGACATAGCTAATTTAGTTTGGAAGGCTGTAGAAGCATTTGTTTATTAGATAATACTTCAAATGCTTGAACTTGTTCAGATTAGTGATGCTCGTCAGAGGTCTTCCGGCAAATTCTGGTAAAATGTTTGGCCCATTTACTCTGGTTTTGTTTCTGAAAGACTGAGTCTGTGGGAGATAGAAAATGTATTTCTGTGCCTGGTGTTGTAGATGTGGGTAGGAACTTGAAAATTATATTGGGGCTTTTAACTAATACTATGGCTTCAAAAATGTTGAGTGATGGAACTGTCAGCCTTCTCAGTAATTAATTGTTAAATATTCATTATCCCTGAAATTATATCGGTATATCATGAATATACTGGGTGTTTGATAAATATATACACAATTTAAATTTCAAACTGCAGTTTGAATTCTTTATAAATAAAGCCATAAACAGAGTTAAAAGAAGGAAATTGTCATGGGATCTTTGATGATATAAGTGAATATATCTTAGCATGATGTGTACTTGAGTTTTAGGATAAGTTTCAAAGGCAGTTGAAATCCAATTAAAATCTGGCGAAGATGGTTCACAATTAATTTCAATGATCATAGTCGTTCATGACTACGCGACGAGGAGCGCTGTCCAGCTCGGCCTGCGGATTTTAAGAGTTGTAAAATCTATTAACTTTACAAATGCCATTTATGCAGCAAACTTATTAGTTAGAAGAATTCCTATTGACTTAAGAAACCCGCAGGTTACGTTGGCGGTGTATAAAAAGCGCGTCACTGCCTGGCTGGTAGAGGTCGGACCCGACTACTCAGCATCCCTCCTGGCTGTTCCTTGGACCACCCCCTCTACTTGACCTCTACTTAACTATATATCTCCTGCAGACGCTTAATATATTCAATGAACTTACTTGTCAAACCGTCCTTGCTTCATTACATACTGTTCGCCTCTAAAATAAAATAATATTTTTTTTTTCATTAAGTACCGTTTATTATTCAGCTTCAATTTTAATTTTAATTTTAACTATAACTCTAATGACGCCTCCAACGTATCTTGTGGTTATTTTAGGATTAGTTACAGTATTTATTTCTTTCTATTTATATTTCTACCTTCACCTCTTGTTACAAAAAAAATTAACGTTTGTCTGTTACTGTCCCTTTTTTCATAATATTTATAACTTACCAATTATTATCCATATTTAATGTAATTTCTCTCCAACGTAACTTTAAGAATGCACTCGTTTCCTCATAAAGAACTCGTCACCCACGCACAAGCCAAAGTGGCTTATGTGGGGACTAATTTCGGTTATGTGCTATGTAAATATTGTAATGGATATTTGCGAAATAAACTTGATTTGATTTGATTTGATTCGTTCAATGACAGTTTTTGCGGTCAAATTGTTGTTTCGGACATTGAAACGTCCCTTTTGAACTCCTAAAACAACGATTTGACTGCAAAAACTGAAATTGACCGACTATGATCATTGAAATTAATTGTGAACTATCTTCGCCAGATTTTAATTGAATTTCAACAGACTTTGAAACTCAACCCAAAAACTCAAGTGCACATAAAGCTAAGATATAGGCCTATTCCCTTATACCATCAAAAATCCCATGAAATTTGCCTTCTTTTAACCTGTTTACGGCTTAATTCATATGAAATTCGACTGCAGTTTAAAATTTAAATTGTGCATGTAGTAAATTTCTTTATGCAGCTATATAGCTCTGCTGTTTTTTATATGTATATACCTTTATATACCTTTATATCCACACTAAAGAAGACACAACTAACCAAAGTGAAACGTCAGCTAAGTAAATACTAGCCAATCCATATCCATATCAAATTCGAAAGCCCATGTAGCTGACGCATACCAATGCATTTTTAAGTTTTTATGGTAATACAAAATATTGGATTTGATTTGATTTGAAAGGCTCGTCCAGAAAAAAATGATCGTGAGAGCCCTTTTCAATTGATTGATCCCCAAATTAAGTGACTAATAATCCTGTTGATCTAGATGGTAATCTGATTTCAGCCAGTCTTGCTGCGTCCCTGTTTTAAACAGATACTACATGTATTGAAGGATTTTAAGTCGTAATTTCGATCATCAATTGAAAAATAGTTACCTCAATTAAGACAGTTTTGTTATCAAAACAGACTTCAGTAAATTAAAGCCACTTCCAGAATCGGACATCCAATCAAACCAGCGAAACAAACAAAACCGCAAATCCAATCGTGGCAAAAACAGCATCGTCCGCATCGGACTCATCTTCATTACATTAAAAAACCAGACAAAACAGCGCGCCTCGCGGAAGAATATTTAATTATCTGGTCGACAGCCGGATTAGGGAAATAGCGCAAATTAAATACTCGCCGAGCGGCCACATAATCAAATTTTCCGCCGGCATTTGTTCAGACCATTAATTTAGGAGAGAATCCCGGAACGCGGCTGCAAAGCTGAAAACTGCAAAAGCGCCGGAGGGGTCGAAGATGGGAGGGTTGTAGGGGATGTGGGCGGGGCGACGCCCCTCCTCCACTCCTGCTGCTTGTTCCTTGACGTGGAGGATTACTCCGTGACAGAGCCATGGAGGTGGTGGCGCCGACATCACTGGGTCCTGATTCCAGGGGTAAGTACCTTCCAGACTTAGTTCACATGAGTAGTGGAACCTGCGCCGGCTTATGAGATTAACTTGTTTTATTGCTTTAGTTATTGGTTTTGCACTTGTAATTTTGTTGATAGGTTTTTGAAGTAAATAATGATCTTTTAATGTACTTGGAGCCTTGCACTACGATAAAATCTTCGTATTGAAAGAGTACAATTCATAATTTGTTTGCAAACTGTAGGGGCTGTAGATTGAAGTTTGGAATTAGAGTAATACTCCTGTATACTTAAGTTTTTTTAAAGACCGATCGATAATATCAGGACTACAAAACATCATTTTGAAAAGTAATTCTTAAAGTTGAAAATAATAATATTAAAATTAAATTCGGACCATTTATGCAAATTAATTAACCATTTATGTTAAGCCGTACCCAAATTTTACTATTCTCTGAATATTAATTGAAATACTCTTATCAAACATGAAAAGAGCTATAAACTTGAATTAGTGAAGGAGTAAAGGCTAAAATAACAGCAACATGTATTGTTTTATTTATTGCCACAAATTTATAATTTAATAAATAATCAATAAACATTTGGTTAAGTTTCTGTCCTAAGATCCAGGATGGGTTCTTAGAGGTGTCTCCTAATTTGATATTTAGAATAAACCAAATGAGCCAAAATATAATAAAAAAATAAAATAAACGCATTATTTACCTTAGACTTTACCGTAGACTACTATTATAACCACAAAATTCAATATGATATTTGTGTTGTTTAAATTTTAAGTTTTATAGAAATCCATGTTACATTTCTCCTTAAAGATTAGATTATTCCTGAGCAAGAGTGGAACATATTATGACAGTTAATAGGATTAAAATATAAATATCCTTTCGAACTTTAAAAACCCTGCGGAACAAAGTAAACGTTTTCGCTATCGTCGGATAGATAATGGTCATGAAGAGTCTTCATCACAAATTTCAAGCGGAAGAATACAAACATTATTATGTGCATCTTTTTAAAGAACGTAACAGAGCTATCATTGATTTGTAAAAACTAATCTTATACATTTTGTCACTTTGTATTTAAAATTAACGCACCCAAGTAAAATGAACTGATGGTTACTAAGATGCATTTCATATTCGTCGCTATTAGCTTTTTTAATTTTTTATTATAAAAAGTAGCAATGGTGACATATTTTATGCCCCACGAACTATTTTAAAATTGACTTTAAATGTTTTAGGCTACTTACACACAATTTCAAATTTATATTGAAGATTTCATTATTGTTTTATGTTATTATTCATTAAATAGGCTATAAGGTGCTGTCAAATTCGTTAATCACAATTTGAAATTATGTCAGTGTAAACTCACGGCACTTAATTTGTTTACAAAAATAGCGATTCTGTGATTTAAATCTTTTTTTCAAACTACAGTTTAAGAATTTTTAATTATTTTAAAAACGATAAATTTTCGTCGAAACGCTTGTTTCTTTCATAAAGTAGTATAAATAAATAAAGATAATAAATTTTAAGCGTTAGCAAATTATTTTTGAAGATTAAGAAATTACACGTATGACATGCTTAATGCACTATAGTACAAAGCACACATTAAGGACGTTTACACCTGAGGATGATCTCGTTACATGTAATTCATTTTTAATTTGTTAAACCTCAACAAACATATTTTCATTACAGTTTTACAGTGTTGCAGTTTTATTATTGCTATCACCACACGATTGTTTTCAAAACTACATTAATCTGAAAGTGTGTTGGAATATCTGTTATTTCATTTATTTCACAAAAAATGTTAAATATAATCTGAATAAAAGTAATTATTCATTTAAGGGATTAATGAAACATTTTACCGTGATTAGAATAGAACCGTACGTTCGAAATGAATGTATCACTCACATTACATTAATGGTATTAATATGAGTATACAAAAGACTGTGGTGGGATTTCCATATATTTTTACGTGAAACCAAAAATGTTATTGAACTTTAAAAAAGCCTTCGTCCAAAGTATTTATTATGTTTTTGAATATAAATTTAGTGACGAAGCATAGCGAGTAGCGATTTTAAAACAATTACAGTTGATGAAATGTTATAAAATGCTTTTTCAAGTATATTAACAACGAAATTTGTTCCAGATCGGAGATTTTCCTATGAAGGTATGATACAAATTGATTCCTCCTATGAAATTTACATGACCCCTAAAAAGTAGTTCAAAGCAGATTATATATTTTTTAATAGTAAATTTCTAAAATATAATCTCGATTAATGAAAATGGTTTTTGGAAAGGTATTTTATTATGCTGTATTAATTTATTCTAAAATTTCATGTCAAAATTTGCTCTTTGAAAACTAAACAATAAAAAGATTACCGGTGTGTAAATTATATACAAAGTAAGCTAAAAACGTCGCTAAATTATTTTTGAATTACTATTTCAGTAATTTGCTAAGGATTAATAAATTTGATGTTTAGATGATTACTTACCATGCAATACTATTTAATAATAACTCAGATAAAATAAAAACTTGACAAAAGATGCATCTCCATGTTAGTTTCTATTTTCTGAAAACAAAGCGAAGTGTATTATTTCACCAACGCCATGGCCTGAGTGCATAGCTATAATTCTGCCTTTACTTAACTCAGTACTTATATATTTCGACAAGTCAACTTACTGAATTGTATTTTTTTATATCCTTTGTTTTATAAACATTTTCTTCACATTGATTTATTTGATGAATCCTTTAGATTTTTGAGTTCTTGCATTCTGAAACCTTTAATTTGCGAGGTATTGGTGGGAATCGTTCTTTTCCATGAATGTCACTAGAATGAGAAGTATTTTTCACAGTGCTTTCAGAAAATATGTTATGAGAGGTTTCATTTCCTCATATTATCACTATATTTTATAGCGATACGCTTAAGTTTCCGCGCCGCACGGTCCTCATGGTACCAGCAGGGGTTCAAGCGATTCTGGTCATTTAATGCATTTAGAAGTACTTTTCAAAAAATAATAGTTGAATCATGAATAGCAAGCTGAACTCCGACTAATCTTTGATTACAAAATAAAACTATTTTACTTAGCAAGTATTTTATAGTAAAGTTAGTTAAATGATATACACTGTACTTTTGTCTAGATAAATGGTCATTCTATAGGAAAAATATTTTGAAAACCTTATTGTTGCATGGTTATATATTGAACTGAGCATTATTTTAATAAGTAGATGCTATACCACACTGCCTGACTCGGTGACTGGTGTTAGTATTATTTTATCAGTTAAAAGGTTAGTGATAATAAGAGATTAATGATCGTCCTGATATGACAATAATTAGGGAGTTTTAAACGTTTCATTAGTGCTTAAGACTAGGCGGTACGGCAAGTAACGTTGTTATAATAGGAGAGGAACGCTACCAAATTCGGACGAAGACAAACTTTGGACAGTTTACAAACGTCAAGTCTATAATCATTCAAAATAATATACAAACGGAGACGGAACAATGCGGAAGCTGTTGAAAATGGCGAGACGCCGAAAGCGACAGTGCGGCCCGACGGACCTCATCTCTACAGTATGAAATCCACTTAAGACCCATTTCAAAAGGCTATTTATTTTATTTAAAACAACCTCTTTGTAGTTGATATTAACATTTGAATTATGAAAAGTATCAATTCATTAGTGGTATTATTATGAAAACTGATAGAATACTACTATCCTTCACTGCTAGGAAAAATATTTGAGAATCTGTAGAATGTATTTTTTTTTTCAAAGCAGATCGTTTGGAAGGCTATTTGAACTTCTGACGGTTTTGAATTGTTGGTTGAAAAAAGTACTTAACAAATTCAATTAAGTTATTCTAATGTGCTTTAAGAGAAAAAAAATGAAAGAAAAGGCTTTGATGGAAATCAAGTAAACCATACCAATATTCAAATAAAATTAGATCTAAATAATTTTAAAATTTGTGAAAAAGTTAAAATTAATGCTAGGAAACGCCACTGGCCAGTTAAGAATACAAAAACTTTTTACAAAAATTAATCTTTGGTTCGCCTTATACATTAGAAGTATAAGCCTTATACATTGATTATAGCCAAAAAATGATAAAAATAAAAAATTCCAAGCAGAAATGTTTTGGCTAGAAAATGAGCACTAAGACATACACCAAAACTTATGTTCTTGTGTTTTCTACATCGGGTCAGATAAAGATAAGATAAACTCAATCACCATGGGAGATAGCCGCCATAAAATTCAGTTCCCATTTTTAAACACAAAATCCAAGTACATTGTCCGATTTTGATGAAGCTTTTAGGTTTGAGTATATTTTTATACAGATAAAAACAGCTATTCAATTTAAAAAAGAATACTTAAGAAGCTGTGTGTTCTGATGACTTTCACTCAGCGACCACATAGTACAAATGGACGAGGCGCGACATGAAGCCATAAATTTGCTTATGGCTTTGCATATGCATATTTATGCTTGCGCAAATAAATATGCATAAGCAAAGCCATAAGCAAATTACGTAAAAAGCAAAACTACACAACTACGTAAAAAATTAAGCAAACTACGTAAAAAATTACAAATATGATATCAAATTAAAGGTCTGAATCTCATGATTACTACATTACCAAATGGTTTACAACAGACTGCACAACGTAGGCCTCAATAATGATATCCTAGAAGCTTGTTCTGACATTTTTTGAGAGAAGCTGCCACCACGGAATGCACCTGTAACGATCCTATGATGTGTAAACTGCGTCTAAACCATTTATGCTGCCTACCATAGCAATTGTGAGATTCAGACCTTTAATTTGATACCACATTTTGTAGTCGACTAAATTTTTGTAGGCAGCAGATTAGAATTGACTTTGATTCTATGCAGGCGCCACACGGATAAACTCTCTCGCAAAAACAATGTTATCAACCAAACTACGGCAGCCGTTTTTTTAAATATGATTATAAAAACTTAACTCTTTAGCAACAATTTACACCACTTTTTATTTTACTTGACCAAAAAATAAAAAAGTAGTACCCGACCACTTTTTTATGTCAAATTTTAAAAATGAATAAAAAACTTGACTTTTATCACTTTCTAAATTAGAAACAAATAAATTTGAAATATAATTGATACTATTACCGTTTAAAGCTAAAGGGCTCCTCACATGAAAATTTCAACATTTACTAAATAATACACAATAAACCCGCCAGAGAGCAGCAGCAGCTGATCCCCATCTGATTTAGTAAAAGACATTGGGAGAACGTTTCCTCGGAATCTTTCGCATGTAAATTTTGGGTTTTCCACTAGTGTAGAGTGCACGAAATACAGCGGGTGGCAAAAACTGTAACTTATAAAATTTCCTGCTAAACATCAGCTGAAATGACTGAATGAAATGTTTTTGCTGAACTGTCAAAACTTTGTTTACGTTTCCCAGGGTCTTTTGTGTGTAAGTTTTTGTTTATTTTACAATATGATGAAACATTTGATTAACTACCCAAACAAATAATAAACAATAATTTCGCTAACAGCGCACTCACTCATCCGCCGTATTTGGTAGTAATAATTTTTAAACTTTTTCAAAGTAATTGAAGAATCGTTAACCACACAGCATGTAATGTACCTTTTACGGAAAATATATTGGCTGCATATTTATTTAATCGCTAGTTTCTTTCTTATTTTAAAAATCTTAATTTGTATTCCATTGTTTAATAAACGCAATTTTTCGCCAATTTTAATTTCATGACAATGGCTTGTTGTTGTGTTAGAGTACTTCCATTTACGCGATAAAAGAGCGTAGTATGAACTATTGCTTTCATAAAACATGTCACTACATTTGTTCATATTTTGTTAGTGTTTCGTCTATACTGGAGGTACCGCGTAAATGCTTCAGTTGATGAAAAAGCGACCCTTTTATTTTGCCAGGTTGGTAATTATGAGGAGGAGTAATGGAGTAATTTAGTAATGAGCTACCGTTCTTTGAACTGTAATTTTAAACGATTCAAATCCTAGAGAAATGATCAAAGACTCGAATCGGTTCTTAAAAATATGTTATAAATGCTGACAGATTGTGCCTAATCCCAATAATGTTTTGCATTCATTAAAAAATTATCACATTCTACAAAAATGAAAAATTTTTGTTCAGTCAATCAAATGGTTTGACGCCCATTATTATTACTTACTGCGTTCACTGGTCTTGTGTCTTCTGACGAAATACGACTGCATCGCTTTTGCTCCACGGTTAAGGGTCATTTTGGAAACATCGCTTTTGTTCCACGGGTAAGTAGGTAGATTTCAGAGCCGCCCGAAGCATAGCTTTTGCTCCACGAGAGAGGGGCCTGCGCTATTCTCTCTTTCGCTCACCTCCAGGTTCTTACTTGAAAAATGTCATTTAAACGTAATGACAACTTGAGCTTTTTGCCCAATCGAAAATATTTATTTTTGAAAGAATGTTTTAAACTACTTCAATTAATTTTCTCAGTAAGCGCAAGTAAACGATATTGTGTAAAATAAATAACTTACATGATAAGACGTGTTACTACTTAATACTTATCCAAATTTCATTTATTTTTTTACAATAATTCACTATTAGAAACAGAGAAGCCTTTTGACACAAGAGTAAGATTTTAGGCATGAGCATGGAGCAGGAAAACACATTTGAGCCGTAAGAGTATATTTTCTTTCAACGGGCGTCAACACTAAAAAAATAACCTTTCCACTAAATTCAAGCTTAGTATAGTTACCTTCCTTCTCGATCTGCTGTTACTAATAAAGCTCTTGTTACTAATAAGTTTATATTAATTAAAAAATAAAGTTGAAATCAATTGAAGGACCAAGGTCACATTATTTTAAAAATAGGCTACGTGGTTTATTAAAAAAAAGCAATCTGCAAAAACAATACGTTTGAATAAATCTAGTGACCTAGAATCTTCCATCGATTTTAACTTTGCTCAGAATAATTCCTTCAAATTAGATTTCGTGCCTTACAGCCACCTGATTCAGAAACAGCCGCAAAAATGTTGCGCGAATCATCGTAATATTATTTAATTGTATCGAACCACAGCGATAAATACGGCTATGTTTTAACCAAGCAACTTTATTCTTGAGTAGAGTTCAATTCAATGGAAGATTCAAGGTCACTATACTTACGTGTAGTTTTTGAGGATTGCTCCTTAATATAAAAAATTATATGACTTTAAAATAATGTAACCTTGAACCTTCAATTGGTTTCAACTTTACTTTTCCAATATTGGTCCCAAAACAGCTTTATAAATATCAACAAGAGTAACAGCAGATCGAGAATGATGAAAATTATACTAAGCTTGAATTTAGTGAAATGAAGTTATTTAAATAGTGTTTAGTGTCTTTCAAAAATATAATTTTCCGACTCAAACGTGGTTTTCTGCTTCATTCTCATGCCTAAAAGTTTGATCCTGTGTAAAAAAGGCTGCCCTGTTTCTAATAGTGATTTATTGTATAAAATAAATGAAAACGGATAAGACATAGTAATACTATTATATTTTGTAGGCTATTAATTTTAATCAACATTGTTTACTTGTCGCTACTGTTACAATTGAAGTAGTTTGACATTCTTCAAATTATAAATTTTAATTTGTTGTGACAAAAAAGGAAAGTTGTATTATGTTTAAATGACAGTATTCAAGAAAGACCTTGGAGGTGAGCGAAAGAGAGAATTTGGGGGAGAGGAAGCGCAGGCCCCTCTCTCGTGGAGCAAAAGCGATGTTTCGGGCGGCTCTGAAATCTACCTGATAACCCGTGGAGCAAAAGCGATGTTTCCAAAACACCCTTAACCGTGGAGCAAAAGAGACACACGCGAAATTACTCCCCCTCACAATTAATTGTCAACCAGACAAAATCAGAGGGCCGCAGAAATACTGCATGTCACCTCCAGTTCGACTTAACTTCCTTGGGATTTCGAAACCAAAGTAGCAACTCATAAACCTCAAGTAAATTTGTTTCCAAAATTTCAAATTAACTTTTTTACAATGCTCAAAAACTAAAGTTAATTATAATGGGATTGTACACTTGTACAGCAAAGTACCATGGTGTAGTGGTGTAAATGGTAAGTAATGTTGTGCTTAGATTTTTCCTACATTGCACACAGGCAGGGAAAAATGGATTATACAAAAATAAAGCTTTTCTATCAATTAATTAGATGAATTGTAGAAAATTATATATGAAGGTTTTAAAAAATCATTGGTAATTACAGAGCTCTTCAAATTGGTATCTTTTACAATCAGTGTCCTAAAACATCAAATTTAATCTTTGAATCTAAGAAACTGAGGCGTAGATGTTATGTAGAATTAAGATAAAGATGGAATACCCATGAAAAGAAAACTCTAAAGCAGAGGCCTGAAGATGCACTAAGCAATGAAGATCCATGTAAACTAACCCCCATTTTATGCAAGATATATATTGTTGCACTGTCGAAATTTCTAATTGTAGAACGTTTACATAGACACGTTTAAAGCAGATGTAGTTATTGAACTTCTCAAATTCTGTGAGGAATTTCATACCCATATTGAAGTTTTAAGTCTGAAGTAATAAGTTATTTTTAAAAGTTCGCCCCCATGAGAAGTTCAATTACTGGTAATTTTATTCCAGTCCGATGACACAAATAATTGAAAAAATCACAAAAACTTACACACTTCTTCATTGAAAGGTGTTTTACGCTGCAGGACTCTATACATAATCCATGACACTAAATCTTATTTTACCAAGTTATTTTTAAGTTATGAAGTGACGCGGGCTGCGAGTATTACAAAAACAAATAATATGTCTTAAAAGTGGGTTTTATCAGTTTTGGTACATTTTAAAAATTGATATTCAAAGAAAACTATAAACATTACAAAAATGGAAATGATATAGTTTTGTTCAGCATGAAATTCTATTTTTATTGTATTACAAAAACATTTACTATTTATTAAATAACAGCAAATTTTTAAAATTTATTTATGAAAGTTTATTTTACCAAATGGATTACAAATACGTGTTTTTAGATTATAATATGCAAAAGCCATATACAAAATTTCAGAACTTTAGCTCAAGTACTTTTTTGGAAAATCAAATTTTGTAGTCTGAAACATGGAAAAAGACAACTTTCGGGACACGGAAGTTTTCCGGCAGACGTGTTTTGCTCTACAAAATAACAAGCATTTTTGAAAGAAAACAATTTTGGTCATGGTTTTTTTTATTTTGTTATTTTTAATTATTCTTGAATTATGGCAAAGTAATATTGCAAATATATATATATATATATATATATACACACGATATTGCTGTATTGTATTATATTTTAGAAGTTAAGAGGGAAATCCTTGGAGTTGAGGACAAGCAAGCAATATATATATTTTTTCTCCTATGCACATATATTAAAAATTATTCTGGGTTGTTTTTAAGATGTCAAAAGATGTACATATATATATAAATTAACAAACAAAAAAGTTTTAGATTTTTGATATTTTTTCATTAATTTTGAGTAGCGACTCCCCTTAATTCATAATGCGGGATGATTTTATTGATGTACCGGTTAATTTTATATATAATTTTGAACCATGAAAATTAGGAAAAAATCAAATATTACTTAGAAGAATAAAAACAACTTCAGAGCATGATATTCTGAACGATACACGGAGAAAGAGGTACCATTTTAAATTTATTTTAGCAAATCAATTTTTAATTCCGTAATCAATTTTACTTTCTTCCCCCCCCCCCAACACACAGTATATTATGGAGAAAGTATTAAATCGTCAAACATTTCTAAATTGAGTTGTTATGGGAAATATTTGTTTTAGTGCTCCCTGAATCCAAAAACCCCTGGATGTCTGTAGAAAATTCAGGTTCAGTAGTTATGGGAATTTTAGTGTTACAAATTTTTAATTTTACAAAAACAAACTTTTAAAGAAAATAGCCTATACTTGCAGCCATTAAACTTGCCTTGAAAAACATTAATAATCTAATATTTTGAATTATTAGTTCACGGTAACTGGGTGGGAGAAAATTTATATTTACCTTTTGTGGTAAACACGGTAAGTTGTATAATGTCATTTTATGGCAGATATTTAGGAAACGACACCCTTAATCAAAAACCGATTTTGATAAAACTCGGTATGTAATCAAGTGTAAATTTGATTTATTCTATTGTTGATTTCCTTGCTTTACCTGGCTTTACGGGGGAAGATATGTCAGTCTCCTGATACCGTTTATTTTTATTGTTACAATAAACAACTATCTTTTTTATAAATATTCACATGGTTGTTGTCTTGCTAATGCCTAGAGTAGGCTCTACAATCTTTTTAACAGTGCACAAACATAAAACATGAGCGTCATATTAATGAACGGTATCAGTGTGACACATACGTTCTCCCTTAAAGCCAGTTAAAAATGAGGAAACATAAAATGAAATTTTAAAAAATACATGAAAATACATACCAAGTTATATAAAGATCGGTCAATAAATAAGGGAGATGACGGCTTTTAAATATCTTCCATAAGAATAACATCAGACAACTTAACTGTGTTAACCACCAAACGTAAATATAAATTTTCTCCCAACCAGTTAACGTGGACAAATAATTCAAAATACTGGATCATTTATTTTTTCAAGCCAAATTTAATAATTACAAGTAAATTTTCATTTGAAGTTTAAGTTTTTGTAAAATTAAAAAAAGTTTAACTAAAATTCCCAAACATTTCTGAACCTTAATTTTTACAGGCATGCGGGCGGTGTAGGCCTAAATTTGTTTGGCACCCTAAGCACTAAAAATAATGAAATTTTATAAAATTCGTTAGGGTTGTTTTTGAGTAATTTTGCTTTTTGTCGATTTTTATGGGGTTTTATAGGGCAAAATCTCTATAAAATAGAAAAATGCCTGTGGATATCACGGTTTGATACCTACATGCCAAATTTCATAAAAATCGGACCATTCTAGCTCATCGTGTCATCTCTAGCTCTGTTTACACACATCCACACACACACACACACACACACACACACACACACACACACACACACACACACACACACACACACACACACACACACACACACACACACACACACACACACACACACACACACACACACATCCACACATATACCGACAGACAGACAGACACCGTTCCGAAAACCACTTCTTTATCCGGGGAACAGTAAAATGAACATTTCCACTAACTACTCAAACTATAAAGTTTTGACGAAAACAATACTTTCTCCATGTACTTTATATTTATGGGGGGGGGGAGAAAGGATTTATGACCTCCCGTTTTAAAATTTTCATTGTGTCGATTTGCAGTTACAGGGGGAAACGTTTACAATGTTAACAAGTTTTTTTAGAGAGAGAGAGAGAGAGAGAGAGAGAGAGAGAGAGAACTTTTATAACTTTCTTTATTTAACCTGCCCTGGGTTAGACCGAAGGTCCACTCTTCCGCCAGGACAGGCAACACAATTACAATGATACATAATACAATACAAACGAGTTGAGGTCGTTATGACTAGGTATACAAGTTAATTTTCGTTTTTGTGCAAATCGACAATACACACAAATATTTCATTTAATAATAGTAAAAATAATTAAATTAAACATCACTACAACTCATATTTACATTAAGACATATTTCCAGCTTATTATAGCACTGATTATACATCAACAATTTCCGTTTTTATTACTGATTATAAAATCCTTTTGCCATTTTTGGGTCACATGTAAATCAATATCTGCTTATTAATAAATCTTTTACCATTCTTGAAAAGCCTGTTCGGATTCCAATCTTTTGATACTGTTATCTAAACTATTTAATAATCTTATTGATTTAACTACAAACGAATTAGTGTAGGTTTGTGTCCTATGCACAGGAATTTGTAACAATTCTTGTCCAAACCGTGTTGTTCTTAGATGCACATTATGCAATGAACGGTAATATTCATGTAAATAATCTGGCTTAGAATATTTTAACACTTTAAAAGCTAAATTTAAAACATTGTGTTCAATTCTTTCCTTTATTTTTAGCCAATTTAATCTTTTATAATAAGGTGTGACATGGTCATCAAACTTTAACTTAAAAACATATCGGATACACGCCCAAAGTTTAGAGAGAGAGAGAGAGAGAGAGAGAGAGAGAGAGAGAGAGAGAGAGAGAGAGAGAGAATTACTTTATTTCAAGATCATCAAGATTTGAGATAGCGTCAAAATTTACAAAGTTATGTAAGATTACATTACAGTCCAAAAGTCTGTAGAAAAGAGAGACAAATCATGTATCAAAGTTTTTCCAGTCCAAGAACTCTTCAATCGTGTAGAACGGTCTTTCGATCAGCCATTTTGACAGTATTGGTTTCAAGGTTCTGGAATCTTTATTTCTTAGTTCTTGAGGCAGCACATTGAAAAGTTTGGTACCAGCATATGAGGGCTTCTTCTCGAAGACTTTTCTCTAGTGGACAGGCAGATTGAAGTTTCTGGCATTCCTGGTGTTGTAGCCATGAAGATCTTGATTGCGTGTGAGTTGGCGGGAAGAGGCTAAAAGAAAGACCTAGAGGTCGTACATTGGTACATCCTGGAGGATGTACCAATTAACCACAGTCTGGAGATTGAGCTGCTTAAAATGGTTCTTGCAACTGTCATGCCTACCAATTCCAGTTATTATTCTGATTGCTTTTTCTGTTGCACTAATATTCTTGTAAGATGACCTACAGATGATCCACCCCACACAGTTATTCCGTACATCATCTTGCTTTCGAAGAGAGCGTGATAAGCAATCCTAAGAGCTTCAGGGGTGCTAGTTGATTTGATTCTCCTTAACGCATACAAATCACTGCTGAGACTGGTACATAAGGTGTCTACGTGTGTTTGCCAGGACAGGGAATCATCAATAAACAATCCAAGATGTTTTAAAGACTCAACAGTCTGCAGTTGTGGCAGTTCTGAAATCATGTCTTTGCCTCTCCCAAAGTTTATTTGTTTGGTTTTGTTTTCGTTGAGCACCAACTCATTTTTCTGGCAGTAATCTGCAGCCATACTCACAGCTGTGATGGTATTAATCTCCAGATCCTCCATGGATTTGTTGGACGTTAGTATAACAGAGTCATCTGCATACTTAACTACACGGCTCCATGGGTCCATGAACTTAGGGAAGTCGTTGGTGAAAAGTATGAAAAGGACTGGCCCAAGAACCGATCCTTGTGGAACGCCTCTTGTCACTGGCAGAAAACTGGATTTTGCATTGACTTGTTGCCCTCTTATTACTTGCTTCACCTCGACTAGCTGGTAACGTCCATTTAAGTAGTCGCCAAACCACCGAAGGGCATAATCTTTGATTCCAAGATTTTCGAGCTTCCTCAAGATGAGATCATGTCTTAGGCAATCAAAAGCCTTACTTAAATCGAGGAAGATTCCAATTCCACTTTTTCCATCTTCCAGGTAGTCGACGATAAATTCAGTCAACTCCACCAATGCAGTTTGGGTAGACCTCTTTGGCAGGAATCCATGCTGAAAGCTGGTGATGAGTCTGTTGTCAGAGAGATCATTAAAGATCTTCTTTAAGACGACCTTTTCTAGGATCTTTGAAAAGGTTGAGACCAAAGAAATTGGTCTGTAGTTGTCAACTGCATCCTTAAGTCCATTTTTGTGAAGAGGAATCACTTTTGAGAGCTTCATCTTTTTTGGAACAGCGCACTGTAGCAAGGATAAGTTGATCACATTCACCAGAGAACCCGACAGCTCGTCACGGCATAGCTTTACGATCTTCGAAGATATGTCATCCAGTCTGCAGAGGATTTAGGTTTCAAGCCATCTATGATGCAATGAATCTCATGCAAGGAAGTCATATTAAATGTTCTCAATGGAGAGTCAATATTCAAAAGATCCTCTTGAGCAGTTGAAGGAGTACTTATGCAACTTGTTTGGCCAAGGGACAAGGTTTTATCGGCTATTGAGACAAAGTGTTTGTTGAAAACATCGGCTATAAGGTAGGGATCTTCTATGGATTTTCCTTTAACTTGGAGATGTTTCACGCCCTCACTTTGGGAATCTGTTTGTTTCCGCTCCATGTTAATAGTCCCCCAAATGGCTTTGGACTTATTTGTTGTTTCATTTATGAGCTTGGCACTCATAAATGAAGCAACAAATAAGTCCAAAGCACTTTTTTTGCTCAAACTTTCAATAACTTCATTCCCCTGGGAGATATATTACGTCCTGAAAATCTATCGTTAAGTTCATACAAAGCAGGCCTGATTATGTACTTTTAAATTTAGAGCTTGCTTGCTATTTCGCCCATAGCAGCCTAAAAACTTCAATAGCTACTATATTTATAAATCTCAAAATATTAATCTTATAAAACTGGAATATAGTCCATCGGGGCGGTTTAAGATAAAAACAAAACTTTCTTGAACGCACCAATAGACGTAGTCTTCGATCGTCTCTGAAAACGTCACTGATATTGAAATTTCAATTTAAACAGGTCATTAATAACAAGACTTGTCAGGTTTTTATTAATTCCCTCGTAGGACAACAAAAAACAACATCGATCCAACAAACCCTTCGCCGAACTGTTTTCACATTAAACCCTCTCCACTTTACCGCAAGGCAAACCCCATCTGTGGATGAAGCATAACGATATAAGAGCAATAAAAATGTTGCCCCATTCAGACACGATATCATTACTAAAATAACGGGTACATAAAGGGCGCAAAACGTAAAACACTTTGATCGGGGATGATAATACAATCAAAGGGGCAGTTGTGCCTCCCCCCTCCAGAGAACCCCTAGTGTAGGATTAATGCGAGATGAATTGCCTAAGTGTACCCCCCTCCCTCTCCCCCTCGTGGGTAATAGATATGCTAATAGGCACATGGGGCTTCGCTGGCGTGATTTTTATACGCACAATTTTACACGATTGTTTTCTTTATATTCCGTCCGATACGGCTATTTCGAGTGCAGAGTGTTTTGCCTTTCATTGGTTATAGACTAAATACTCAGGGAACCTAAGATTCTGATGGAGAGACTCTGCTTTTTTGAACAATGTAATAATTTGTCTTTTGATTTCTTTGCCTTTTTTAAGTTTCTGCACGGAAAAAGGTGTACAATAAGAAAAGTCACTTTGATCTTGGCATAATTAATGTATTAAAAGATCTGAGGTGACTTTTCTTTATGCTTTTTTACTCTTCGTTGACTTGATTTTGGCAAGTTCGTTTGTCGACAGTTTGGTACTTGTAATTTTGTCTACTTTCATTGTTTCATTGATTCCTCCTAGAACACCTCTTTTACTAAAAAATCTTTGAGCCATATACACAAAATCATTCGGTCCAAAACATCCCCTTTAAACAAATTTCTTTTTCCCCCACCTGCTGTGTTAAGACACTTTTTACTTATGTAATGGGTTAGTAAATTAACTATTTGTATCCCAGCGGGAGTGAAGAGATTACTTTGCCTCCCGGCGGGAGACACAGTAAACCCACACGAATAACATTGAAATCAATACTGTAATTCAAAAATTAGAGCGTCTTCAAATTTTCACGCACACATGCAAATATGTTGCAGCGCAAAGAATGCAGGCCCTAACAACTAATTTAGTGGCAGGAATAATAAAATAAGACTAACTTTATAACAAAAATTAGCTGTGAAAACGTCTAAGAATTAAGCATGTATGAACGTTGCTACAATCAGCTGATCGCTAGCGCATGTATGGTTGCAGCTACCGGGACACCGGCGCTATTATCAGAACGAAACAAAATTGATATTTTATTACTTAAATTTTTATGGTCAGGATATTTAGAGTAGAAGTCACCTAAGTTGGCCTAAACGAAATTAAACAAACTGTTATCTTCTTACGAACTTAACCATAAAATCCAGCTGTGCTGAAAACATTGTCAACGAACATCATCTGTTTTAGTATAGCACTTGCAATAAAGGGAGAGTTCTGATGCAATATTGCAACTGGAAGTTCACTTGCGCAGCTTAAGATATTTCTAAGGGGCTTTTCCAAATTAATTATGTATTAACAGGGAGAGGATGTGTCATGGATGCGGCATGGTTGATACTCTTAGATTTTCTTATAAACAAATAATATTTACATAGTAAAATAGGCGAGTTGTTGAATTGCCAGTACTGCTTGCTGCAAGTCAGCATCTGACAAGAGAGATTGTTTCATATTGCGGTCAAAAATTATTAATATCGGCCCAGGAAAAAATAAACAAGCAGTTAAACAAGCTAAAATACATGTAAATCAAGGAATAGAATCAAATTAAACTTTGACAGCTATGTAAAAGGGTTGAATGAAAATACAAAATTCAAAAAATAGGCGATATTGTAAACATTCTATAACCTATAACAACATTGTAAACAAACGCAACGTGGCAATTTGACAGTTCTGAGAAAATGTAAACAGAAACCGTGTGTACCAGGTAGGTATTTTAAGCCAGGTAAAAAACCAGGTACGTAGGTATTTTAAGCCAAGTATGAATGACATCAGATGAGTGAAGGATGATTGTGGTGCGATCTTGTAGTCTTGTTACTGACTGAGGATGTTCTAGCCATTTAACCCCTTAAACAATCGTAATTCAACCAATCTCAAACTTTTTACTAAATTATGTGTTTTACTATTGATTTTATAAACATCATGACATATAAAGTGAACATAACTCATCAAAAAACCATACAGTTACAAGAGACTAGTACAAATCTGTGCATAACTCGATAGCAAAGAAACATCTGGCTGGGAGTCCCTTCTCCCCCGGGACCGCAGTGATCCCTGGCTCGCGGCGCTCACTGAATATTCCGGGACTTAGGCCTACCCACCCTCGGTCGGCCATGCTCTACACAGTCTGGGCCTTTTTGACATTTAGGGTTACAAAAAATTCCTTTAATTATACAATTTTAATGAACTTGTCTCAAGATTAGCCTACCAAAATTCCCGAGCCTAAATACTTTTGTGCCAAATGGTAATTTAAGGTAATGAGTGATTTTTGTTCAAAACCATTCATGTTTAAGGAAATTGCAAAGCATTGTTGTTGAGGGGCTAAAACCACGACGGAGGTACTGTAGGCTTTGAAATAAGAACAAGAGCCCATTTTTTATGCCTTCTTAATTAACTAATTAAGTCACTCCCATCATATCACACATATACCTGATGGTCAATTCAACCCATAATAGCACTGCGTCTCAGCCGGACAGCGTACTTATGTTGACTTTCATTTAAAATAATATCATTCTCTAATTAGGAGGCAATTATTTAAATTATATTTGATTATAAAGAAAAACATTATTATAAAGTTAATGGTTATAACATTATCTTATTTTCTAGAAATATTATTAAATGTAGCCATCATGTTCCAATGTCTCTTCATTATTAACTATTTGACTGACTACTAGGAACTGTCTTTCCTGTCACTTATCACTTTATCAGTGTATGGCGAAACTTTGATATCCGACTCCATCGTATAGGCTATTTATCGATGTTTACAGTCGTTTTGTCGATGTTATGGCGATATATCTTAATTTAGTCAAACGAAATGCATGATATGACCAGTCTCATGTAAATACTGTGTATTTATATGGACAAAGATTTATATGAGTGGAGATTGTATTTATATCCTTCAAACAACAAGAAAATAAATATTGGTTCAGATTAAGTTCTAGACAGGCTGAATGTCCATAAAAACTGCAAAAAATAGGATAAATATTATTACCTACGTTTTTATTTAATATAAAATGTGTACTAAATATTAGTCATCTGAATTAATCTAGGCAAATTTTGAAATTTACCTTTTACAGCACGTCTAAAATTAGCTCAATGGTAAAATAAAAAAATAACTTAAGTTTCAATTATTTCAGAATACTTATGCAGCCTTCTGAAAAGATTTGTGTTTAGATTTTAATTCAAAAACTAACCTCTTATTTAGTACTATATGCTGGCAATTCGGAAGTTAAAACAAAGTAAAACTTCAATGTTAACGTTTCAGGCTTTTATTATCTGTGCTCACTGTTTATCATCATCAGTTATTGTTTGCCACTCCACTGTTCAGACTGCACTGTACCTACGCGGCGCCCCAGCGACGAGGTGGCCGAGTGGTTAAGGCGTTGGACTGCTAATCCAATGTGCTCTGCACGCGTGGGTTCGAATCCCATCCTCGTCGAGAAATTTTGAGATGTACTTTTTAGAGATTTATGCAATTTTTTACATAATGTACCTACAAAAACAGTTTTTTCTATGAAATTTAAAATAACTTTTTAAATATACGTCTTTCAAATAAATTATCTAAACTTGAAGATCATCAAACATGTGCAGTATAAAGTTGCTATGCCAGTAACAAAGGTGTGTATTCCGGTGCTAGAGCTATGTTCCGGTTACTGCTTTAGTGTGCAACTGCAGAGTTACTCCCGTTGTTTAATCAGCGATCGCTAAATACGCACCTTAATCTTCTGTTATTTATTACCGTTCACCCTTAATATTTTAATACACTCGGCAAAATTTTACGGCCATTTAGGCCTACTTCTGTTGAGATGTTGTTCTCGTCTTTACCACAACTAACAGTAAATAGGCCTACGCACCGGTGAACGTGAACGTCGATAGTTTATCACAAAAATCGCCTCCGCGGCTATAGCCAGCCGATTGCATTTTTTGCAAATTTTCCTGACGTTAACTTACTTAATACTTAATAATGAAATCAATGATCATTCACAATCGTCAGAGTATAAGTATACATGCGATCAACTTATAGAGCTGTTAACGTTTACGTAAGGCTGCCCTCGTCATCGTTAATGCATCCGTTAATAAGCGTGATCGATACTGATTCGCACTTTTAGCGAAGTTATGATCAGTAATTGGATGAAATAATTATAGATCATAAATCTCACCAATTGACGGCATTTTGGTTTTCCAAAAGTTCCTCAGATTTTTGGACTATTCTGTTCCTTATAGTTTATTTGGGTTATGTGGCAATGAATAAAGGTATTGGTAGGCCTATATTCTTGCCCGGTTTATGCCCGGTTTATGACCGGTTTATCTCCCCCCTCCCTCAGTGTTCCGGTACTGGAAAAAGTACACCTGTGGCGAGTTAAAATTGATGTATATAAATTTTTCTGCATTCAAATATTTAGCTATAAAAAAGATAGTCATTGCAAGCACATGCGTGCTTCTCATTGGCATTTTAGTGTCTATTGAGGATACTAATTTCTGAACGTGTGAAATTTCAACAAAAACCTCTTGAAATTAGCTGGTCTTATTTATTTATTTTGGAAGTAATCTGGGCCGATATAGTTCGTTTTATTATAAGCCAAGCATCATGAGTAAGAAGAGCATTAGTAAAATTAGAAATTGCTATTATTTGATTACATTTATTAAAAATTAATAATTCGATAATAGTATACTTCATTACAAGGACCTAAAGTGACGCTTTTCGTACAAGGTCAAGTTTTACAACCGAGGCTGTAAGGCGAGGATGAAAAATGACCGAGTAACGAAAAGCAGCTTTAGGTCCGTGTGATGAACTATATTTTTCGTTATATTGCTCAATACAATACGTAAACTACTTAAGAAAACCAAAATGTTACAGCTTGTTTACCTTTAAAGATGCCTTCAAAAGATGCCACCGTCTTGTTCTTGCTATTTGAAGCAATCAGCTGATTGTCTGTTTCATTTGTGTTAGGGTTGACTGACAATAATGAACAACTATCGACGTATCGAACGCATGTAATAATCGATTGGTGAAATGAGCGAGTTTCACAAATTGATTAAACTGACAACAATGAATGTTTCGATAATAACGATGAATGTTTCGATTATTTGTAATCGAATGAATATTGTCCGATTATTACGACGTACTCGGCACTTTTTGACTTTTATAGTCCTAGGACTATAAAGAGTCAGCTGTTATCGAGTACATCAGCTTTTAATTCCTAGGAATAAAAAGAGTGTATTTAGGTCCGGAAAACATGCATTAAAAACATCTATTTTTGAAGCAGTATAACGAAAAATAAATAATTTATGCTTGTTTACAATTGCTGTAATTGAATGTTTGAGTATTAATAAACCGGTTGGTTGAAATAAAAGAGAATAGTATAAATTAGATTTGAATAACGTAGTTGGTGTGTCAGGTTTTGTCATGCTGTGTAAGGCGATTTAGACCTGCCGGTTCCATGCAGGTTTCTTGTTCCTTGCTGGTTACTCATGGATTTTCTCAATAATTGTTGGGCTTCACCCATCCTTACAAATCCTATTTGTTGGTTCTGAAGTCAATACAATTTTGTACAAAACCACAATCGTCACAAAACTCTTAAACATAGTTATTTACAAATATCGGGTATGCGCAGTCACCTCTAACATTGATCATAATGAAAAAAGTCAATGCCACTACGTTTCGCAGATTACCTAAACAATTCGATTCCTCTGGAATTATTTAGCAGCGTAGATCTTCGACCCGTAGTCGCTCCGACCGACGTAACGCACGGCGTATTCGAGTCGCGCTCTCGGGATTTTCAACACGTATTATGTGTCTATCATGACTGGTTATCAGGCCACCCCCTCTGGAACCTTAGGTTATAGCTTATAACCCACTTTATAGCAAATATGATTTAGATCCTGCTTCAATGTCTTCCTACCATCATTCTGAACGTGGGCGAAGCCTCGGGTTACCTCTAGTTTAATAAAATTCGTCAGCCTTTCAGCGAGCCAAACCACGTGTGTTCTAGCACATGCGGGATAACAAATTTTCTTTTAAGAGACATTGACACATTTTTTAGAGTTTATACGACTGAAGTGGCCTCTAATAGAAGTAAATCGTGCAAACCTGCTCAGTTCTACTGGAGGCTTGGGGAAAATGGCGACTGACGTTAATGACGTTTTATAAAAACTCCCTGGCTTTTTTTCTGAGTGAAACATGGTGAATCTTAACAGCCATATGATTTTAGTCTCGCAAACAGCTCGTAAAATGGGAAAAAATATGTACCTCTCAGACAAATATTGTTAAAAGCTTTGTTATTCCTTAATCCTAGTTGATGTTTGTTTGCAATCTATGAATATTATAAAAATCTCTATTAAAATCTTTTAAACATGCATGACAGTGAGATTCCTTCCAGTATCTTAAATAAAATAACTCTTTGAAAATTAATCGAAATCAGTGTTAGCCCTCACGGATACGTCGTGTACTGCCGTGCTACACAGCCCGGGCCGGAGGGTGCCCAGATGGGGATAAGCCCCACATACACAAAAGTCACCCCTAATCCCTCTCCAATGATTGATTTATTTTTGCTAAGACCTGCTGGGGAGGCTGAGCTCGAGTGGCGACATTGACCAATCGAGAATTAATTATCCCTCATGAAACGCTCGGCTAAGTTACAGTGGGGTCACGAATGTGTGGGTTTGATCCATGGATTTTATAGACCTCCGTAATTTAGTGGGTTATTAGGTACGTGCGGATTGGTTTATTTTTGTGAGAATTTTATTTCGATTTTAAAACACAACTTTTATACATATATGGTTAACGTTGTTTTACGTTGTGTTGTTTAACAAAGGCGATATAAACCAGTCTTATAAACTGGACTGAAGATATTTGATGAAATCTTCAGTCCAAGATTATGGTACTATTAGTTAGACAGATTATAGTCCTATTAGTCAGACAGATTATGGTACTATTAGTTAGACAAATTTTAATTCGTTTCGAGTTTTAGTTCGATATATTGCATTTTTTCAAAGAAGTAATATTTAGTTACTATGCGCAGGAAGTGCAGTCGTATTTAAATAACATAATATGGAAACGATTAAAATAAATTTTATATTCTAACCCAAAATATTAGAATTTGAATAAGGGAAAAAGAGTGGAAAAGGAAAACTGGAAATAGAAGCGGAAGAAAGGAGGAATGAAAGCTTGCACAGAATAATATTAGTGCAAACTAACCGAAATGAGATGCAAAGAGGACATAGAGAAAGATACATGCAAACAGAGTCAAGCGATTTGTAATCCTCAGTGTAGAAAAAGATCGGGAGAAAGATTAAATACATGAAAAAACTCAAAGTATCCCAGTTGTTATATATTGTTTCAATCCTGTTGGCCGCGATTTAGGTGTGCGAGCGCTGGGGATTAGTGGCGGTATCAAAACTATGTGGAAAGATTTAGTAATTATACTAGAACAATTTCCTTCCTTTACTTTATTTTAACACTTGTTTGAAACCAAAGAGATGATAACACAAAGCAATTAATCTTATCACTAGAGCTCTCGAATGCCCTGGTTATCAATCGCATCAGCATTAACATTACTTTGTTAGGAACTATTAATATTACATACATTGTATGGTAGTTCATTTAAGGGTTTATACTGAAAGTTAATTATTACAAGGGGGGTTTTGTGGATACAGTCATAATACAAAAGTTTGAAGACGAAAAACAACGATTAAGTGATTTATTCTTTATTCCAAGCTTGCAAAGATTACATTGCTGCTTGTAATTTTACTTGTATTTACTAAGTCGACCTAACTCGAGAACATCCAGCTGAATAAGGACTGCCCTTGCTAACGTTCTTAAAGTCGGAAAGTGATCCAGTTTTTGCAAAAACAGTGCAAAACCAATTATTGTTACGGCATCCACTGCATTTAGCTGGGAGTCCTCCGAATCCTGCTGAAAATTATATGGTAAAATTCGTTAAACTAAACATTGCTTTAAATCAGTATCAGCTATTTATTAAGTTAATCTCACCAGCTAGCTCTCACTAATTACATTTATTTTGTAATTGATGAATGTTTCCAAAATGTATTATAATGGAACAATAGTTGAAAAGCTATTCTGCAATTTTTAATACATTTAACACCATATATTACATTTGAATACTTGCTATCATTAATTAATATTGAAGTCGGTTATTCACCGAAGCAATGACATTATCGTCTAAAATTTTAAATTATCATCCGTATTCTGAATTGAAAAATCTTTTTTACCGATTATTCTCAATTCTTAAAGGACAAATAATCTGTTTGAATAAGAACTTGGAGAGCAATGGTAATTTAACATATTTAACCGAGTTCTTAACCGATCATTCGCTGAGTCACTCACCTTACGTTAATTTATTATTGCATTAGTTTATTAATTTAGTTGTTCCAGAAGTGCAGAGCTCGACGGAGGGCGGCTACTCTCCCACCTGTAGTCCCCACCCGCTGGCGCTGTGTTTGGGTCCCGTGTGTCCCTCGCAGACCGCGGTGCCGCTGCCGCACCGCCGGCTACAGCTACAGCCCCTGCCGTTGTTCCAGAAGTGCAGAGCTCGACGGAGGGCGGCTACTCTCTCACCTGTAGCCTCCACCCGCTGGCGCTGTGTCTGGGCCCCGTGTGTCCCTCGCAGACCGCGGTGCCGCTGCCGCACTGCCGGCTACAGCCCCTGCCGTTGTTCCAGAAGTGCAGAGCTCGACGGAGGGCGGCTACTCTCTCACCTGTAGCCTCCACCCGCTGGCGCTGTGTCTGGGCCCCGTGTGTCCCTCGCAGACCGTGGTGCCGCTGCCGCACCGCCGGCTACAGCTACAGCCCCTGCCGTTGTTCCAGAAGTGCAGAGCTCGACGGAGGGCGGCTACTCTCTCACCTGTAGCCTCCACCCGCTGGCGCTGTGTCTGGGCCCCGTGTGTCCCTCGCAGACCGCGGTGCCGCTGCCGCACTGCCGGCTACAGCCCCTGCCGTTGTTCCAGAAGTGCAGAGCTCGACGGAGGGCGGCTACTCTCTCACCTGTAGCCTCCACCCGCTGGCGCTGTGTCTGGGCCCCGTGTGTCCCTCGCAGACCGTGGTGCCGCTGCCGCACTGCCGGCTACAGCCCCTGCCGTTGTTCCAGAAGTGCAGAGCTCGACGGAGGGCGGCTACTCTCTCACCTGTAGCCTCCACCCGCTGGCGCTGTGTCTGGGCCCCGTGTGTCCCTCGCAGACCGCGGTGCCGCTGCCGCACGGCCCGCTACAGCTACAGCCCCTGCCGTTGTTCCAGAAGTGCAGAGCTCGACGGAGGGCGGCTACTCGCCCACCTGTAGCCCCCACCCGCTGGCGCTGTGTCTGGGCCCCGTGTGTCCCTCGCAGACCGTGGTGCCGCTGCCGCACTGTCCGCTACAGCTACAGCCCCTGCCGTTGTTTCAGAAGTGCAGAGCTCGACGGAGGGCGGCTACTCGCCCACCTGTAGCCTCCACCCGCTGGCGCTGTGTCTGGGCCCCGTGTGTCCCTCGCAGACCGTGGTGCCGCTGCCGCACTGTCCGCTACAGCTACAGCCCCTGCCGTTGTTCCAGAAGTGCAGAGCTCGACGGAGGGCGGCTACTCGCCCACCTGTAGCCTCCACCCGCTGGCGCTGTGTCTGGGCCCCGTGTGTCCCTCGCAGACCGCGGTGCCGCTGCCGCACTGTCCGCTACAGCTACAGCCCCTGCCGTTGTTCCAGAAGTGCAGAGCTCGACGGAGGGCGGCTACTCTCTCACCTGTAGCCCCCACCCGCTGGCGCTGTGTCTGGGCCCCGTGTGTCCCTCGCAGACCGCGGTGCCGCTGCCGCACTGCCCGCTACAGCTACAGCCCCTGCCGTTGTTCCAGAAGTGCAGAGCTCGACGGAGGGCGGCTACTCGCCCACCTGTAGCCCCCACCCGCTGGCGCTGTGTCTGGGCCCCGTGTGTCCCTCGCAGACCGTGGTGCCGCTGCCGCACTGCCGGCTACAGCCCCTGCCGTTGTTCCAGAAGTGCAGAGCTCGACGGAGGGCGGCTACTCGCCCACCTGCAGTCCCCACCCGCTGGCGCTGTGTCTGGGCCCCGTGTGTCCCTCGCAGACCGCGGTGCCGCTGCCGCACTGCCCGCTACAGCTACAGCCCCTGCCGTTGTTCCAGAAGTGCAGAGCTCGACGGAGGGCGGCTACTCTCTCACCTGTAGCCTCCACCCGCTGGCGCTGTGTCTGGGCCCCGTGTGTCCCTCGCAGACCGTGGTGCCGCTGCCGCACTGTCCGCTACAGCTACAGCCCCTGCCGTTGTTTCAGAAGTGCAGAGCTCGACGGAGGGCGGCTACTCGCCCACCTGTAGCCTCCACCCGCTGGCGCTGTGTCTGGGCCCCGTGTGTCCCTCGCAGACCGTGGTGCCGCTGCCGCACTGTCCGCTACAGCTACAGCCCCTGCCGTTGTTCCAGAAGTGCAGAGCTCGACGGAGGGCGGCTACTCGCCCACCTGTAGCCTCCACCCGCTGGCGCTGTGTCTGGGCCCCGTGTGTCCCTCGCAGACCGCGGTGCCGCTGCCGCACTGTCCGCTACAGCTACAGCCCCTGCCGTTGTTCCAGAAGTGCAGAGCTCGACGGAGGGCGGCTACTCTCTCACCTGTAGCCCCCACCCGCTGGCGCTGTGTCTGGGCCCCGTGTGTCCCTCGCAGACCGCGGTGCCGCTGCCGCACTGCCCGCTACAGCTACAGCCCCTGCCGTTGTTCCAGAAGTGCAGAGCTCGACGGAGGGCGGCTACTCGCCCACCTGTAGCCCCCACCCGCTGGCGCTGTGTCTGGGCCCCGTGTGTCCCTCGCAGACCGTGGTGCCGCTGCCGCACTGCCGGCTACAGCCCCTGCCGTTGTTCCAGAAGTGCAGAGCTCGACGGAGGGCGGCTACTCGCCCACCTGCAGTCCCCACCCGCTGGCGCTGTGTCTGGGCCCCGTGTGTCCCTCGCAGACCGCGGTGCCGCTGCCGCACTGCCCGCTACAGCTACAGCCCCTGCCGTTGTTCCAGAAGTGCAGAGCTCGACGGAGGGCGGCTACTCTCCCACCTGTAGCCTCCACCCGCTGGCGCTGCGTCTGGGCCCCGTGTGTCCCTCGCAGACCGTGGTGCCGCTGCCGCACTGCCGCTACAGCTACAGCCCCTGCCGTTGTTCCAGAAGTGCAGAGCTCGACGGAGGGCGGCTACTCTCTCACCTGTAGCCTCCACCCGATGGCGCTGTGTCTGGGCCCCGTGTGTCCCTCGCAGACCGTGGTGCCGCTGCCGCACTGCCGCTACAGCTACAGCCCCTGCCGTTGTTCCAGAAGTGCAGAGCTCGACGGAGGGCGGCTACTCTCTCACCTGTAGCCTCCACCCGATGGCGCTGTGTCTGGGCCCCGTGTGTCCCTCGCAGACCGCGGTGCCGCTGCCGCACAGTCCGCTACAGCTACAGCCCCTGCCGTTGTTCCAGAAGTGCAGAGCTCGACGGAGGGCGGCTACTCTCCCACCTGTAGCCTCCACCCGCTGGCGCTGTGTCTGGGCCCCGTGTGTCCCTCGCAGACCGTGGTGCCGCTGCCGCACTGCCCTCTACAGCTACAGCCCCTGCCGTTGTTCCAGAAGTGCAGAGCTCGACGGAGGGCGGCTACTCGCCCACCTGTAGCCTCCACCCGCTGGCGCTGTGTCTGGGCCCCGTGTGTCCCTCGCAGACCGTGGTGCCGCTGCCGCACTGCCGCTACAGCTACAGCCCCTGCCGTTGTTCCAGAAGTGCAGAGCTCGACGGAGGGCGACTACTCGCCCACCTGTAGCCTCCACCCGCTGGCGCTGTGTCTGGGCCCCGTGTGTCCCTCGCAGACCGTGGTGCCGCTGCCGCACTGCCGCTACAGCTACAGCCCCTGCCGTTGTTCCAGAAGTGCAGAGCTCGACGGAGGGCGACTACTCGCCCACCTGTAGCCTCCACCCGCTGGCGCTGTGTCTGGGCCCCGTGTGTCCCTCGCAGACCGTGGTGCCGCTGCCGCACTGCCGCTACAGCTACAGCCCCTGCCGTTGTTCCAGAAGTGCAGAGCTCGACGGAGGGCGGCTACTCTCTCACCTGTAGCCTCCACCCGCTGGCGCTGTGTCTGGGCCCCGTGTGTCCCTCGCAGACCGTGGTGCCGCTGCCGCACTGCCGCTACAGCTACAGCCCCTGCCGTTGTTCCAGAAGTGCAGAGCTCGACGGAGGGCGGCTACTCGCCCACCTGTAGCCTCCACCCGCTGGCGCTGTGTCTGGGCCCCGTGTGTCCCTCGCAGACCGTGGTGCCGCTGCCGCACTGCCGGCTACAGCCCCTGCCGTTGTTCCAGAAGTGCAGAGCTCGACGGAGGGCGGCTACTCTCTCACCTGTAGCCTCCACCCGCTGGCGCTGTGTCTGGGCCCCGTGTGTCCCTCGCAGACCGTGGTGCCGCTGCCCCACTGCCGCTACAGCTACAGCCCCTGCCGTTGTTCCAGAAGTGCAGAGCTCGACGGAGGGCGGCCACTCGCCCACCTGTAGCCTCCACCCGCTGGCGCTGTGTCTGGGCCCCGTGTGTCCCTCGCAGACCGTGGTGCCGCTGCCGCACTGCCGCTACAGCTACAGCCCCTGCCGTTGTTCCAGAAGTGCAGAGCTCGACGGAGGGCGGCCACTCGCCCACCTGTAGCCTCCACCCGCTGGCGCTGTGTCTGGGCCCCGTGTGTCCCTCGCAGACCGTGGTGCCGCTGCCGCACTGCCGCTACAGCTACAGCCCCTGCCGTTGTTCCAGAAGTGCAGAGCTCGACAGAGGGCGGCCACTCGCCCACCTGTAGCCCCCACCCGCTGGCGCTGTGTCTGGGCCCCGTGTGTCCCTCGCAGACCGTGGTGCCGCTGCCGCACTGTCCGCTACAGCTACAGCCCCTGCCGTTGTTCCAGAAGTGCAGAGCTCGACGGAGGGCGACTACTCGCCCACCTGTAGCCCCCACCCGCTGGCGCTGTGTCTGGGCCCCGTGTGTCCCTCGCAGACCGTGGTGCCGCTGCCGCACTGCCGCTACAGCTACAGCCCCTGCCGTTGTTCCAGAAGTGCAGAGCTCGACGGAGGGCGACTACTCGCCCACCTGTAGCCTCCACCCGCTGGCGCTGTGTCTGGGCCCCGTGTGTCCCTCGCAGACCGTGGTGCCGCTGCCGCACTGTCCGCTACAGCTACAGCCCCTGCCGTTGTTCCAGAAGTGCAGAGCTCGACGGAGGGCGACTACTCGCCCACCTGTAGCCTCCACCCGCTGGCGCTGTGTCTGGGCCCCGTGTGTCCCTCGCAGACCGTGGTGCCGCTGCCGCACTGTCCGCTACAGCTACAGCCCCTGCCGTTGTTCCAGAAGTGCAGAGCTCGACGGAGGGCGGCTACTCGCCCACCTGTAGCCTCCACCCGCTGGCGCTGTGTCTGGGCCCCGTGTGTCCCTCGCAGACCGTGGTGCCGCTGCCGCACTGCCCGCTACAGCTACAGCCCCTGCCGTTGTTCCAGAAGTGCAGAGCTCGACGGAGGGCGGCTACTCTCTCACCTGTGGCCTCCACCCGCTGGCGCTGTGTCTGGGCCCCGTGTGTCCCTCGCAGACCGCGGTGCCGCTGCCGCACTGCCGCTACAGCTACAGCCCCTGCCGTTGTTCCAGAAGTGCAGAGCTCGACGGAGGGCGGCTACTCTCTCACCTGTGGCCTCCACCCGCTGGCGCTGTGTCTGGGCCCCGTGTGTCCCTCGCAGACCGCGGTGCCGCTGCCGCACTGTCCGCTACAGCTACAGCCCTGCCGTTGTTCCAGAAGTGCAGAGCTCGACGGAGGGCGGCTACTCTCTCACCTGTGGCCTCGCAGACCGTGGTGCCGCCGCCGCACTGCCCGCTACAGCTACAGCCCTGCCGTTGTTCCAGAAGTGCAGAGCTCGACGGAGGGCGACTACTCGCCCACCTGTAGCCCCCACCCGCTGGCGCTGTGTCTGGGCCCCGTGTGTCCCTCGCAGACTGTGGTGCCGCTGCCGCACTGCCCGCTACAGCTACAGCCCCTGCCGTTGTTCCAGAAGTGCAGAGCTCGACGGAGGGCGGCTACTCGCCCACCTGTAGCCCCCACCCGCTGGCGCTGTGTCTGGGCCCCGTGTGTCCCTCGCAGACCGTGGTGCCGCTGCCGCACTGCCCTCTACAGCTACAGCCCCTGCCGTTGTTCCAGAAGTGCAGAGCTCGACGGAGGGCGGCTTCTCGCCCACCTGTAGCCCCCACCCGCTGGCGCTGTGTCTGGGCCCCGTGTGTCCCTCGCAGACTGTGGTGCCGCTGCCGCACTGCCCGCTACAGCTACAGCCCCTGCCGTTGTTCCAGAAGTGCAGAGCTCGACGGAGGGCGGCTACTCGCCCACCTGTAGCCCCCACCCGCTGGCGCTGTGTCTGGGCCCCGTGTGTCCCTCGCAGACTGTGGTGCCGCTGCCGCACTGCCCGCTACAGCTACAGCCCCTGCCGTTGTTCCAGAAGTGCAGAGCTCGACGGAGGGCGGCTACTCGCCCACCTGTAGCCCCCACCCGCTGGCGCTGTGTCTGGGTCCCGTGTGTCCCTCGCAGACCGTGGTGCGCGCCACGCGCTCGCCCCCGCCGCTGCCGCACTACCCGCTGCACCCGCCCCCCGCCAAGCTCAAGAGCCTGGGCCTCACCTGCGTCGTCTGCGGCGACACCAGCAGCGGCAAGCACTACGGCATCCTCGCCTGCAACGGCTGCAGCGGCTTCTTCAAGCGGTCCGTCCGCAGGAAGCTCATCTACAGGTGAGCACACCTTACGCACCTCCTTGATTTTTGGTGAATTTTATTGACAGGGAAGGAAAAAAGTTTTCTTATATAATTTTTTTCAAACTCTTTTTAATTAATTTAGATCTTTTTAAATTGGTTTTTGGCATGATTTTTAATAGTTTTCTGGAAGTTTTCATATTAATATTATGAAGGGATTTGTAGTTTTCATGATTTAATTGAGCTTACAACACTTAAATAAAAAATGTGTCAATAAAAGAAAATTCTTAAAGTATACCTTGAAATCGACCATTCTGTAGGGGGTTGAATGTTTAATCCTGAGAAAAATTTGTAGGTAATACGTTAGGTGGGCTGACACCCCCTACGATCATGACCTATATCTGCCTATGGCGCTGTTTCAAATGTTTTACAAAGTAATTCTCTCGTTTCCCTTTAAAGTGTACAACAAGTTTGAATCAACGGTTCAACTTTCATGATTGTGACAGTCCTAAGGATACTGCTATATTACCGTGACAGAATTGTAAAATTGATGGTCATCATAAATATAAGACCACCAATCACCTTGGGAGTTCATCAAGGTCTTGGGGTTTAGGGTATAGTAACACTTGAAGAACGCTGATGCAATTTTTCACTTAGTACAGTGGTGCGTCCGCAAGTCATTCAAATATTGAAATAGCACAATAGAACTCAAATAATATGTGTTGTAGTGGTGTAAGTATTTTATATGACAGTTGTTGTTGTTGTTGTTGATTTGTTGACACTCACATTTCGACATGAAGACCAACACTGAAACGCAATCATCTGATATAGAGGTTTAATAACTACTAAGTTTTATTCAAAATAATTTGTAGTTTGCCGATTATTTCTCCTTGGCTCTCCTATTGTGAAAAGTAATAAAATTAACCTACAAAACCATGCCAAGAAACATGCCTATGTAAACCATAATTTTCCAACACTCAAAACCCCGGTTCACTTTAATCAGCAATGAAAAATCTGTTCCGACTCCAACTTGTTTGATACAAACTCGGAAAAGAAAACCAATAAAGAAACGACCGTGCACAACTCGTGATCTCCTTTTATAAATGGAACAGCTGGGATTGAACCGCCGGTCTCCGGGGGCCTCTCTCTCATAAACTTATTGGGCCGCTCATTCCGCTAGTTTTTGATTGGACGCCGCGCCGCGCCGTGCCGGGGCTTTGCGGGATTGAACCATCAAATCCCTCCTCAGATTGATTCTGATACCTCGCTCTCCCCCCCGCCCTCTCTCCTTTGTGACATTCCCCACCCGCCCCCCCCCCCGCAGACCTCCTTAATTCCATCAGAGCAAAGTTTCTCTCAAGAATGTCATTCAAATAGCGTTACATCAACAGATTTCGTTATTGTTCGGAGGGGATTTTGAAATGATTGAACACGAAAGTTCGGGTTTTGTTTCGGTGTTGGGGAAGTTAGGAGGTTTTGAGTAAACAAGATTTTGTTTTGTGCGGATTAATTAGTTTATTTGAAATAGACTGAGTGTTTTGATGATGGATTTTTAAATTAATTGCTGTGAATTGTATTCATTTAAGCACTGTGAACTGTTTTTTATATGAAATGGGTACCTCAGTCATCCGTTGAAATTTGTGTATATACATACCTCTACATTTGCTTTGGAACTTTATGTCGTAAAATCAGGGTTGATTGAAAAAATGTCATCAATAGACACTCAAAACTTGTCAACAGATCAAAAATGATTTATGAGATCACTTCACACACAAACGGTTACTCTAATCATTCATCATATCTAACATTTTAAAACCTGTTCCGGCCGGCAATAGACTCAGATACCGATTCCTTTTTACAAAAAATATTGTTGCCCGCGGTCTGGACTTTTTAGCTTATCAGACTAAAAATTTAAACCCTTAATCAACTTGTTCTCATAGTTGCGACCTTAGGTATTGCTTCTCATTATAATTTCAGTGATTTGGTACTCAACGAATTTGGGATTCTACCAACTGAGAACACAAAATTCAAAACTCGTGATTAATAGTTTAAACTAATCAAGAACTGTGATAATTCCAAAATACCTAAGAATAGAGATCTTTTACATGCTTTTTTAGATGAGATCTTAAAAGAACACTGAATTGCTTCGTTTTTCTTAATAAACAAATCAGTTTTATTCTGAACGAAAAATTTGACATTTAATTTGATTTGAAAATCGCATCGCCTGATTGTTTTAACCCTGACGAAAAAAAATGAAAAATTATTAACGATACACTTAACTAATTACTATTTTATTTACCACTGATACATGTGTATATTATTCAAAAATATGTTGGAGTTGTGTCCACCCTAGGAGACTAAATACATGTATTTTGGTTTGGTCCTGCCCAGGTGCCAGGCGGGCACGGGCCGCTGCGTGGTGGACAAGGCGCACCGCAACCAGTGCCAGGCCTGCCGGCTCAAGAAGTGCCTCAGCATGGGCATGAACAAGGATGGTAAGTCTAGTTATTCTGTCAAATAAAATTTCTCTTAAGCATGTACTAAGTTTAAAGCTGAGGTATCTGCATTTAAGTTAAATGGTGGATCTTGATTCAGTAATGAAAAGGACAGGTTTACCTCTCATTTATTTAATAATCTACGATTCTCTTCATTAAGTTAATCCATTAACGATTTACCTCACCACTTAAAAGTATAACTGAAGAAATGAGGACGATTTTTCAAACGTCAAACGTGTTTTTAAATTGTTAATATTGGCTTAAGCTGTATTGATTTACAGGTTGGTATAGTATATTTCGCAACAATTGCCGAAAATTAAGTTTTGCGGGCTTGAGATCGTGACCTAGGCTATTTAGTGGCATTAAGTCACTAATCCCAGTTTTTATCAAAGTTGTAATAGTTTATTTCACATCAAGGGCGAAAATGAGGTTTTGCAGGCTCGAGAAACTATCTCGAGCTGCAAAACCCTTTCGGCTGAGGTGCGAACGCTATTTTTCACCACACTACGCAATGAAATATAGGCTACCCTATACAACATTAAAAATCTGACTATTTATTTGACACATTTGAAAAAAAAACTTTGAGGTTATGAGTGACGATAACTTTTTTGTTATGGTTTAAACAAACACTGCCATGAAAATCATATGATCGCAACTATCTTGTCTTTGGAACATATTAAATGCCGTATGATGTTCTAACGCTGTTTACAGCAAATAAACGATCAGCTGACTTTCGGCGCTCTGGCGGAAAAGAGCTGGTTTCGGCTACTAAATGACGTTTGTAAAATAGGTTTTTGCGTCATAGTGTGGTGAAATAACATTTGTATATTTAAAGCTCAAAATGTAAGTCAGCTATAAAATAAAACAACAAACAGTAACTTTACACCAGAAAGAAGTTAGGGTATAGATTTTAAACATAATTCAGAACAATGCTTACTATTTATATTTATTCAACAAACAAACGTTGTCGGTTACCTCGTCAACCTTGATTCATGTCAATCAACGGGAAGTTCGGGCACATTTCAATCTTCTTCTTCAAGTCGTCGCACTCCTTGCTGGCCGTCCACAGCTCCTTGGGGCAGTCGAGGAAGCAGTTGCGCCGCAGACACTCCTCCAGCTCGAACGCGCCGCTCCTGCAGTCTCCCTTCTGGTCGACCTTGGACGCGAGGGTCGGCAGGCACTTGTCCACCCCCGTGGAGACGTTCCGCTCGGGGTACGTGGCGGCCAACACCTTCTTCACCTCGGGCACGTCGATCTTCCCGTCGGGCGTGAGGAGATTGCTCTCCTCGAACACGCACTCGGAGATGCAGACCACGGCGCTCTTCGCTTCCTCGGGGTCGGCCTTCCCCGCCGGAAGTGGGTACTTGGCTTTACATTTAGGTGCGTTCTTCTTGATCACTTCCGGGATCTTGTGCTCCTTCTTGCAGCACTGGGACGGGGCGGGAAGTTTATCCCCGGGTTTGGGCGGGGCGCAGTCGTCCCCTGAAGCGCCTAAGGAGAGGCAAAAAGCGCCAAATACCGCTAGATAGAGATAGCACCACTGCATTTTGTTCAGGACTGCCGTTTTTAGGACATTTCTATTTATTTATATTCGACCGTCGAGTTTAGAGGATGTGACTCTCGTATTTTTCACGTCCTGCCGGTAATAACTTGATTGTTCTGCACTTCCTACTTTTATAAGGAAACTTATTTGTGGCGAAATCGTGTTATTCGAAAAATCATAATATTTTGATGGCACTGAACGTCACTTGAACATTGTAAAAATTACCATATTGTGTGCGTGACAAGGTCGTGGGTAAATGAATGTTGATTCTCTTTAACGTTACAAGTAGGCCGAACATCTGCACACTTACATATGTTGTATATTTTGTATGTAATAAATTAGAGTTCCTGAAAGTTTCTTGTGAGAAATCTCATAAATAGTACGGTATCATGTTTACGTTAGCAGATAAACCGCATTTATTTAGAAACGTTCATCGTCAGTGAAACTAGAATTCAATGCAGTATTGTCAAAGCATTCAAACTACAAGCGTTATTTTTATTTTCAACTATAACTTTGATAAAAAATAAATAATTTTCGATAGCTTCGCCATATTTTTTTAACATTCGTGTTTCACCATCATTTTTGCTTGAATAAAAGTAAATATATATCGACTAAATTTTCTATAGTTTATAAATTATCTAGCTAATTTTGCAAAGAACCAATTCTTCCAATATTTTGAACTATAAATTCCTATAACACCCCCTGTGACAGGAGCAAGCGTCGTTAGTTCCCACCGCCGCCGCGGCCCCGTGGCGTCGCAGCGCTAGCGTCGCGGATTATCGCAGCTGAAACAATTTGCCAAGTGGAACGCAAGTGTCGTAAATTAGGCGCTTGACACCCCCTCCCCCTTCTCCTGGCGCCATCTTTACTGAAACCGATTCCATTTTGCCCTCCTCACTGTAATTTGCTAAATAGAATTCCCTGTCACAAGCCTCCTACCTCGCTTTGACTTGGACGTGTAAAAAGCGCTCCGCCGCGCCTCGGCGTCGGCAAATTTATCTATTTATCCCTCCCGAACCTCTGTTCTAAGTCAATTTGCAATTTAAACCGCCTCGCCTCTTACTGCGGAGATTTTCCCCGCCTTTGAAATTGGAATTTGGTTGTTGGAAACTGTTCTTTTTGACGTTTCTATTTGATTTGTAAATTAATTTATTAAGAGAGAACATTATTTTTTTATAAATTTGTTTACTTTTTATGGTAAACTAGATTAATGTTACAGCTTCGCTAGCAATGATTAATCTGATCGGCTGTTTTATTCTTACATAAAATTTTATTAATCAGCTTTTGAAGGGCTGCATGGTGTAGCACTTAAACAAATTCTGAGGAAATGCCACAAACCTACGCACTATCAAATTGAAATTTTTGAAACGTACCTTAATAAATCTTGAAGATTGGTTCACTAGTCACTGAGACCTCAGACTTTCAATCCTAGGATATCAGAGTCTAACTGCAAAGGGTGGGTCAAATAACAAACCTTCCAGTTTTTACAGCTCAGCTATTTTGTTGGTATGGTTGTTGGTTTTTGTGGTGAACGACTCCTTACTTCTTGCCATTTTTTTGGTGATCAGTGGTGAAAACTATTCAGCTTTCCTGATAAAAACTGGTTTACACGTTAAATTATTATGTGCATTCTACTTAAAGCTTGTTTGGAACCGAAACATTAATAAAACAGTCAAAATACTTAAATTGCTGTGTAATTTTCATCTATCAATATGACATCCCTCAGGTTTTGCCCACTCTCAAGCATGCAAGTTTCTAATATTGTTTTAGAATGTTGCCATGGCGAGTACGTCATGACGTACCACGTCTATTGGTGTTTCAGGAATCTCATTAATTATGCTGGTCTTTAAATCTATATTTTAAAGTTTCGTAGCAAAAGCCTAGCTCTTCAAGTAACCCCACAACCCAAAGCCACAAGGTGTTCGGTCCGGAGACCGGGCAGACCAAGGCACATTACCGGGTGTTAGTCCTATAACAAACGTTATGTAGGATTCACACAATAAATTAATATCAGTAGTATGCCGTTCCAATCAGAACAGCTAAAACGTTATTACCACCAGTGCTACAAAAACAGCATTATTAAGTCTAATAAAGAATCGTTCACCACTAAAAGCAATTGACTTGTCAAAGTAAAATCAGAATGGTTTTTTTACCACCCGGTACAAGTGCAATTACACTTTTACCACACAATATTTCATGGATAACTACTCTTGGGTACTTTTACTTTTCTGTGTTTTTGATTTAATTTAGGATTTTGGTCACTATATCAAGGTCAATTTTAAGAAGAAAGTCAAATTTTAATCATTCATGTGAAGAGGTGGAAACTTACTTGCTCTTTCATCTTTTCGATGGATTAAAGCTGATGTAGTTAGATAGATGCCCCCTTTATTTGTGCTTCATATAAAAGGTCCGAGGAAGTCCCTTTCTACGTGATGACTAGTAATTGAAAAGTTAAAGTTCAGATTCGTCGTTTGCCAGATGGATCACACGATGTGCCTCGGTTCTATGAATGGGGAAAACAACGAAGTCCAGTCTCAGTCTTATACATCTTCCTCTGCCAACTTGCCAAATTAATTATATTGATCGATCTGAACGAAAATAGACAAACTTTTAGCTGGTAAACTTGGCAATACTTGCGCTATTTTTAGTTGTTTCATAAATCCTTAGGATGATGGGTCCTCGGGTTCGTGCATTGTCACATCTGGCAGACGACGAGTAGGTTCAACATGGATCATAATTATTTACAAACGAGTACTTTTTTCTCCACGCGAAAACAAAAGTGCTTTGAGATTCCATGGAAACAATAATTATTATAAAAGTGTCCCAATTGTTTCAGGTAATGAAATGATAATTATTCTAATTACTAAACATAAAAAATGTTTCGGTTTCCATTGCAACCGCAACAAAAAAAGATTGGTCAATTGATTATGTTTCCAAGTGAAGAACGCGTACAACGTTGTAGTTCTCTATCTTATAAAAATTCTCCTTACTTATGCAAATCCGCAAACCAAGAATAATGAAGCAAACATTCAAAGCTTCGCCGCAGCCCCGCCCGGAGCCGCGGCCGCGTGTGACACCCTGTGCACAGCGTCGCGGCGCCGCGGGGCGGAGATAACGAGCGCCGCCGCCGCCGCCGCCGCTGTGGCCTCATCTGCGACACCAATTTGTATAAACTGCGTGTCTAATTTGGCGAGAACTCTGCGGGAGGTTTGAAAGGGGTGCGTGTTTTTCACATGTGGTTTGGTTTTAGGTCCCATCTTTACGGTATATAAAAAAATCGAAGTATGGTTGAAAAGTGAAATCAGAGTGTCATAATTGTAGTTCTATGTTTAATTGATTCTTTTTAATTGATTAGGTCCGGGGAAAAGTTTTGTGGATATATTTTACACGTAAAATCAAAGAATCAGCTAGTTATGATTTTGGGGATATCGCTCTCAATCGAAGATATGTTTTAATTGGATAAAGTTTACAGATTAACGCGTGAAATTGTACCTATACTGTGTGTCCCAAAAGTCCCGGAACGGTTTAATATCTTTTAAGGTAAGCCAGATATCAAAACAATATTTCGTATACCTTTTAGTACTTAAAAATAACTACTTTTTGATGTACGTGTCATTTTTGCCCCTGTCACCAAAATTTAAGGGGGTAGCCCCAAAATTTTAAATGTAAGCCCCCATCGTGCGACTGCTTTTTTTAAAGGACTTGTTAAAAGAAATACAATGCCACAAACCGGAGGTCGATATCATGCTCAGTCCAAAATGGCGGCCATTCAAAAATTTAAAAATGCCGTCCATCAATTAAAATTGAGTATTTTCTGTGTTCGGCAATTCACATTTAAATCGAATAAGAATCACCAGAACACATTTTAACTACTTAAAAGATACAAAAATAATAATTTCTTGTTGTCATCATCAAGGCTCAACCCTCCAAATGGTTTGGGGTGGCTGGGGGTTTGTCCAACCAACTCCAATATCAACTCACATCGTATGACCACTCATTTTAATTTACTGAGTAAAAAATAAGCCAAAGCTTGTTTTAATGATATTTCAAAAAAGTTACCTAATACCTATAAATTTTGTAGGTTTTTCCCACCCCCCAAAACCATTTTGGAAGGTTGACCCTTGATGATGACAACAAGAAATTATTATTATTGTATCTTTTAAGTAGTTAAAATGTGTTCTGATGATTCTTATTCGATTTAAATGTGAATTGCCGAATACAGAAAATACTCAATTTAGTAAAAAAAGTTACTAATAAATATCCGCCTTGATGCGACCTTAGGCTTAGCGGCAAAGGTCGATACCTGCGGAGGGTCGTCTATGCGTTATCTTTTAGGAACCCCCATACATGAAGTACCTAATATTCGCCACAAAAATAACTAATTTTTTAGAAATTTCATTAAAACAAGCTTGGCTTATTTTTTTACTCATTCAGCATATTAAAACGAGTGGTCATACGATGTGAGTTGATGTTGGAATTGGTTGGACAAACCCCCACCCCCCAAAAACCATTTTGGACGGTTGAGCCTTGATAATGACAACAAGAAATTATTATTTTTGTATCTTTTAAGTAGTTAAAATGTGTTCTGGTGATTCTTATTCGATTTAAATGTGAATTGCCGAACACAGAAAATACTCAATTTTAATTGACGCACGGCATTTTTAAATTTTTGAATGGCCGCCATTTTGGACTGGAGCATGATATCGACCTCCGGTTTGCGGCATTGTATTTATTTTAACAAGTCCTTTAAAATAAGCAGTCGCACGATGAGGGCTTACATTTAAAATTTTGGGGCTACCCCCTTAAAATCCAATTTTGGGGGCAGGGGCAAAAATGACATGTTCATCAAAAAGTAGCTTTTTTAGTACTAAAAGGTATGCGAAATATTGTTTTGATATCTGGCTTACTTTAAAAGATATTAAACCGTTCCGGGACTTTTGGGACACACAGTATACCTATCGGTGTGTCCTCTTTCAGCAGATCTATAAAGGAAAATACCAAACATCATATGATTACCCTCGGGTCCCTCACTAATAAATAGTTCTTAAAAATCATAAAAAACTCCCTTTTATAATTATTTATGGAATCTAAAACACTAATAATCGGTTATGAGTATATTGCGGAACTTAAAATTAGATATGTTGCAGAGTTATAAAGTATTTGATACGCTGAAAAAATCGACAGTACTGATCACTGTTGTACCCGAATCCGTAGATTCGCTGGTTGTAATTAATTGCCTGAGAAATAAAATTATAAGTATAAAATTGGCAGTTTGAAATCTTTAAAAGTCACATTAGAGAATAAAATAATTAAATTCATTCCGCCTATAAATACAGACCAACATATTTATTACACTTAGTTACGAAACAAAGCTCTTGTGTCATATCTACCTCTCAACAGAGCTTTTGTAAAACCCACATCCACTTGCTCACAAAGGGGCCGGCAAACACAAACCAGCTGTTATATTACATTTGCATATCCCAGTTATTACACTAATTGTTCCCCAACATTTCACACATTGTTGCTGCGGCCGTGTCTCCCAGCGTGAGATTGTTACCCGCACGCGTCCCCCCCTCCCCCTACGGGTGAACCGCCCTCGCGCGTTTTTAGTCCAATATTCAAATAAGGGCCGCATTAACATACCGGCTTTCATCCCGGCGCCTCCTTCAAAACCGCATTAGAGCGTAACTTCCAAAAGTTGTCTTTTGTTTCCCAAATTGGAGCTTTGTCGTCGCGTCTCGCGAGGTAGAAAATTCGATAACGCGATTCGCGAGTAATTCCGATGACCGTCGGACGAGGGGGGATCAATTATTGTAAAGAGCGTTACACACCCACCAGTTGAGCGGGATTAGAGGGGAGTCTTGGAGGCTCGCATGTGGCGACTGCCGCTTGCAAATGTAATTCATTTGGGTTCGAAATTAAATTGTGAGTTTAGAACCCTTATTCAAATGTGTTGGGACCTATATTACACCGGGATTGTATGGCCTTTTTGTGTTACTTCATAAATATTTATGCAAGCACACGAATTCCCTATGGACCTTTAAAGTAGTAGAGCTCTAGGTGAATGATTAACCGAATTTTAAACATGATATTTTTGATGAAATTTATTAGCGAATAGCGGTGTGCTTAATTTTTGTTCAGATGTGGAAGGAAGTTGACAAAATACTTTCCTTTTGCTATTTTCCTGAGTATATCGTTCTTTTCACCTTGATCGTTCTTTTTACCTCGCCTACTCGTACAAGTGCCCAAGATACAACAATCGTTATCAGTAGTGTTATCATTCTTGACGTGATTTTCTAGCAAAAGTTTCTCTGGTACAAAAAGGTGTGATTGAATCGTTGTTAATTTGAACCGTGCTGTTAGAACACTGATACCAGAGATGAAAAAAATATGTTGTGCTTCATCTGTGCTGCTCATATAATATTCCATCTAGGGCAAACCGGAGTTTTTAGTGTTGCCTTTTTAGGCATATTTTATTCTAATCTTCATTGAATATTATTCAATGTAAAACAAATCGAATGCCAGTGATATAAGATTTGAGGCAAAGTCAGGACGAAGGGACTCTATTCGCATGAATGTTTCCGTTATGAATTATTGTCCTTCTAGCATCCAAATTTAGCATTTATTAATTTCTTTACTTCTGTCCCTCTTCAACAAAGTATGCTTCACTGATATTTCATTTTAAAAGTTAGATAATTAGAAAGCCCAGTATCAAAGAGAGAGTTTTAAATTTTGAACCTTGATAAACATAATTATTGAAATAAATTATTAGGGTTTTAATGTGTTTTGCTATTATTAATAGTCTAGCAGTCTAGCCCAAATAAACGTGGAGTAAGTTATGAATTTCAAAGTTAGCGAGTTCGAAAACTCAAGACTGAAGCACCAATCAATATCATCCCAAATGCGGATATTAATGTTATGTGAAATTATACATTGTTAGGGATTTTAAACGAAAATCAAATATCAGAAATTGGGGACATGATCATCAGGCGATTAAGATAAGGTTATTGACAAATAAAATATAAGGTCTTTTCCAGAAGTGGGCTTCTAATTTTTTAATGTTTTATGGAAATTTAAATTCCACTCTTCAATTTAATACGCTGGAGGTTCTTTTTGTGATAAAAACTCTCCTATACAATTCTGATGAACCGATTTTAATAATTTAGGTGCAGTTAAACAGTCGGCAGAGTTAAGGGAAAATTTGGCACTCCTTCAGTTGGAAAGAAATTTAAAGTGTTTAGGTGATGGATTATACATACTTCTATGTGTTTTACTGGAATTGTGGATGCATTACAAGCGAAAAACAGTGAAATTCGTGGAAGTGATTTTGTCTTAGAAAGAGTAAACTTGTTAATGAAAAAAGTGCAAAATTTCAAATTGCTGTTTACAAACTGAAATCTAACTCAGATTGTTTTCCATTGTACTGACAAAACATGAAATCATGAAGCCGAACGTTCAATCCAGGTAGATATAACGCGCCCCTCTTGACAAGCGAGCAGTGTATGGTCATCTGGTCCTGACGGCCCCCCACCGTACCGTAACTACCCCCAGGAGGGGAGGCACCCCGCCGCAATCACTGTCAGTCTGTGTTTTCTAATTATACAGTCACCAGGTAATCGCATGAACATGGCGTAACGGATTTGCGGTGACGGCTATGGCGTCTGACGAGCGCGCACACAAACACACACACACTCGCACACACATACACATTATCTCGTATACACCTGCACATGCGACCGTCATCGGTGGACCGCTCACACATCCTCGTTATCCTCGTGATTGCTTAAAAATCGCTCTTCAATTTATTTGCGCGCGAAATGTTGGAAACACGGTTTTCCGTCCGGTGAAAATTATTTCGCTGTAATTCTGATGGCGGTCAGAGTGGTTGATGTTTTATTCGTTCACTGGATGTGGGGCTGAATGAGCATGGATTTTTTTGCCTTGCCCGACCCGTTAGATATTTTCCAGTAATGGTTGTTTGGGCTGAGCAATATTTAAAAACACTAATGCTGGAACAGAACAGATGGAAGATAGTTAATGATAAGTCAATTGTTTTGTTCTACTTTGAAGTAAGTCTTCCTTACAAAACCCCATTTTTCAGTTGAATGCAGACTGGCAGTAGAATAAATTGCATCCAATGGGGAATTTGCATAAGAGTAGGCCTAGTAAATGAATTAAGCTGAGCTCGATAACCACGAGGCTAGTTTCCTGAAACTATAGCACATTAGCATTTCTACAATGTTTGGAGATTTATCGGGAGCACGAAATAAGGCGGGCCGCAAAAACTGTAAACTCATCAAATCGTCTGCTAAAGCTCAGCTGAAATGACTATGGAATGTTTTTGTTGAACTGTTAAATATTATATATATATCGCAAATAGGGTCGAAAATGAGGTTTTGCGGGTCTCGAGGTCGTCTTTTAAATTGGAAACGAAGTCGAGGATTCGAAACGATTGAGAGCTGCAATACCCTTTCGGCCAAAATGCGAACACTATTTTTCACCACAATATCCAATGAAATAAACACTATATAATATTTGAAATCTGAATATTTATTTGACACACTTCAAAACAAAACTTATAAATTGTGAGCAATTCTTTTCATGGTTGCTAAGCAACGTCAGCAATGAAAATCATATGAATGCCGCTAGCCTGACGTTGGAACCTATAAAAGCCGTACAGTTATGTGTTGTTCATAGTCTAAGAGCCAGTGGCCGGCTGACGACACATATTTTAAGAAATCCAATAATTTTCTCATCTACTTTATTCTACCTACCATTCATGAAAATGGGGCACGTTAAGCCCAATTGCGGTTAGGTTCAGGCTCACCCATGGGTCAAAGGGGTGACAATTTGACATGAAACGAACATATTTTAAGATGGCTGCCGTTTTGATATGTTACAATATACACATATAAAAAAAATCGAAAATGAAAATGGCAGACGTCTATCGCGGTTGGGACGTCACGGCAGACGCTTTGAAAACGGTCAAAAAAATTAATTTTTTTCTGACATAGTTTGAGAAAGCTGTCAATTTTATATGTCAAATTATACCACTACTGTAATATGAAAACGGACATGGCTGATGTTTACTATAGTTGTGACGTCACGGCAGAAGTTTAAAAATTTAACATAGTAAAATGTAAAAGTATATGGCCATAATCTTGAAATTATGCTAGATAATAACATGTGACTACCGTTGGACCAGACATCTCCAGCTGGTTTTGACCAAAACAAAACTTTCGGCCGCCATCTTGGATCCGCCATATTTAAATCAGAAAAGTTATTTCAAATGTAAAGATAGTGTTGTGAACCATCATTTTAACGCTGAATTCAATGCTACAACTCGTTTTCAACAACAATATTTATTTCTTTATATATTGCAATTTTTTGAGGTTATATACAGAAAAAATGCAATATCTCAAAAGTAAAAGGTTATAATTTAAATTGGTTAGTAGCATTGAATTCAGCATAAAAAACTAGTTCTAAATGATGGGTCACAACACTATCTTTACATCTGACATATCGTCTCTTATTTCAATATGGCGGATCCAAGATGGCGGCCGAAAGTTTTGTTTTGGTCAAAACCAGCTGGAGATGTCTCAATAATGACCAACGGTAGTCACATGTTATTATCAAGCATAATTTCAAGATTATGGCCATGTACTTTTACATTATACTATGTTAAATTTTTAAACGTCTGCCGTGACGTCACAACCATGGTAGTCGTCTGCCATATCCGTTTTCATTTTACAATAGTGGCATATTTTGACATATCAAAATTTAAGCTTTCTTAAACTATGTCAGAAAAAATTGATTTTTTGGCCATTTTCAAAGCGTCTGCCGTGACGTCACAACCGCGGTAGACGTCTGCCGTTTCCGTTTTCGAGTTACCCTAAGTTTACTGTGACATATCAAAACGGCAGCCATCTTAAAATATGTTCGTTTCATGTCAAATTGTCACCCCTTTGACCCATGGGTGAGCCCGAACCTACCTCAAGTGGGCTTAACGGGTCCCATTTTCATGAATGGTAGATAGAATAGAGTAAATGAGAAAATTATAGGCTTTCTTAAAATATGTGTCGTCAGCCGGCCACTGGCTCTTAGACTGTCACACGTTTCAAGCAAATAAACCATCAGCTGACTTTCGGTTCCTGGGGCCAGAGGGCCGGTAGCTAAAAGAAATACCGTTGTACTTTTATAGTTGATTTTTTAGCTCTTTAGTAATTTAAACAAACTGAAATAAATTCTGATTTCGCCAGCAGCGCACTCAATCGCTTACCTTATTTGGTGTTCCCAATTAAGTGATATCTAATATTTATTTAGATAGTCAGTCACAGGGGACAAGAGGATAGGCAATTCACGCAGGACATCGGAGTAGCTAAATTGCGTTACGAACGCCTTGAGGGTTAGGGCTTAAGATATTTTTATTTATGCAAAAGTTTTTCATTCTTGCATTATTGTTTTATATTTTTTTCTCACAGCTCTCTCAGCATAGTTATGTCCGTTTGTTTCGATGTGGATACAAAGAAAGCCCAGCAACGCTTTATCTTCTCTAAATTTATGCAATTTGTCACACATGAACATGAAATCGTGCATGTGTCTAAAGTTGTATTTCTGTTTCTACTTCTCATAAATTAGAACGATTGAACTTGTGAAATACAATATTCATGGGTGTAAATTAATTTTCGGGAATTTTGATCATTTTAATGAATTGTAATTGGAATTATTATTTTTACTGCGATGATTTTTCGATTAATTCGAAATACCTACGCATTTAATAATAGTATAGTAGTCAAATAGTGATTGTTTTATTTTTGTAAATTAACAGAATAATTTATGTATATTGTTGATAACATTTTATGTGTGCATTTTTACTATCTTGTTCAAGAAACGTGCGCACCAAATTATACTACTTTATCACGTGCAATGTTTTTTGCTCGACTGTATTTATTATTATCAAAAAGGTTAATGAAAATGTATTTTTTATCAATTATTTGTTTGTTTGATTTTTTGCTAGTTTTTTCAGTACAATGTAATTTCAAATGTAACATATCATGATAAAAAGCACATTTAATCTCAATTATAACAAAAAATAGTTTATTTAAAACTAGCAGATCAACCCAGTTTCACCCGTGGGAAAATATAAAAAACTTCTATTGATTCATATTTCAATTTAAATTTAAATTAAGTTTAAATTTAATTCGCCACATGCTTCGTTAAGTTGCCATGACAACTTCCCTTTCGTTTTAACATTGGCACATTGAAATGTCTTAGGGCGGAGCCCTTAGGGAATTTTAAAAAATCCGTTCCTAGCGGATGCCTACGTCCTGAGAGAACGTCCATGCAAAATTTCAAGGTTCTAGGTCAAGTAGTTTGAGCTGTGCGATTATAGGTGAGTGGTATTTGACAAATATATAGTAGATTAAATCAAAATAGCCAAAGTTCTGTTGCTTCATTTATTTTACGACAAATGTATAAAAAATAAAGATTTTTTAAAAAGAATGTGCATAAAAAATCAAACATCATTATTTCAACACTCGATCCTTATATTTTTGTTCCGGCTGATCTCCACTTATTCTTGCACTGCCAACGATCTCGTAGTAATACAAACGCTTTATTCTTACCCCACGACGCATGTTGTCTTTTCCAAAAGAAAGAAAGGAAAAGAAAAGCCGTGTCAGCTCCATAAAATTGTCCATCCAACTAAAGAGTAACAACCCCTTTCCATCTGTTTGTCTAACGGCGCACTTTTCATGTTGCAGTTTTTATATAGTGATTGCTTGGTTTCTAAATAATCAGCTCAAAATCCTTTGTGCAGTCAGCAGTATTACTCTATAATTCATTACTCTATAATTATTTTTATATTCTTTGCATAATTAGAAGGCAATTCCTAGCAGTGCGGTAGGCCTAACGCTTTTCTCTTGTCAACCAGTAACATAATTTTCCTTTGAGCTAAATTTGCTTCGATCAAATTTAAAGTCACGATTTCTTGATAAGGTTCAGTGAGCAGGATTTTCAAGGAGGGTTTCCTTGTGATTAAGACACCCTTTTTATTCAAATTGTAGTCATTCATAACAGTATTGGCGACGGTTTCATCTCCCATAAACAGAACCATTCCACGACATGCTGGAGTGATTACCCGCGCCCTCGCTGTGGTGTTTCAGCGGTGCAGAACGAGCGGCAGCCGCGCAACACGGCGACCATCCGGCCGGAGACGCTGGTGGACATGGACCACGAGCGGGCGCTGCGGGAGGCGGCAGTGGCGGTCGGCGTGTTCGGGTGAGTGGCTCATACACGCAGGCCGGGCTGTGGGGGCGGCGCAGGGCTGGGGGCAGGGTGGACTAGGGCTGCGGGAGGCGGCGGTGGCGGTCGGCGTGTTCGGGTGAGTGGCTCATACACGCAGGCCGGGCTGTGGGGGCGGCGCAGGGCTGGGGGCAGGGGCGGACTAGGGCTGTGGGGGCGGCGCAGGGCTGGGGGCAGGGGCGGACTAGGGCTGCGGGAGGCGGCGGTGGCGGTCGGCGTGTTCGGGTGAGTGGCTCATACACGCAGGTCGGGCTGTGGGGGCGGCGCAGGGCTGGGGGCAGGGGCGGACTAGGGCTGCGGGAGGCGGCGGTGGCGGTCGGCGTGTTCGGGTGAGTGGCTCATACACGCAGGCCGGGCTGTGGGGGCGGCGCAGGGCTGGGGGCAGGGGCGGACTAGGGCTGTGGGGGCGGCGCAGGGCTGGGGGCAGGGGCGGACTAGGGCTGCGGGAGGCGGCGGTGGCGGTCGGCGTGTTCGGGTGAGTGGCTCATACACGCAGGCCGGGCTGTGGGGGCGGCGCAGGGCTGGGGGCAGGGGCGGACTAGGGCTGTGGGGGCGGCGCAGGGCTGGGGGCAGGGGCGGACTAGGGCTGCGGGAAGCGGCGGTGGCGGTCGGCGTGTTCGGGTGAGTGGCTCATACACGCAGGCCGGGCTGTGGGGGCGGCGCAGGGCTGGGGGCAGAGGCGGACTAGGGCTGCGGGAGGCGGCGGTGGCGGTCGGCGTGTTCGGGTGAGTGGCACAGACATGCAGGCCGGGCTGTGGGGGCGGCGCAGGGCTGGGGGCAGGGGCGGACTAGGGCTGCGGGAGGCGGCGGTGGCGGTCGGCGTGTTCGGGTGAGTGGCACAGACATGCAGGCCGGGCTGTGGGGGCGGCGCAGGGCTGGGGGCAGGGGCGGACTAGGGCTGCGGGGGCGGCGCAGGGCTGGGGGCAGGGTGGACTAGGGCTGTGGGGGCGGCGCAGGGCTGGGGGCAGGGTGGACTAGGGCTGTGGGGGCGGCGCAGGGCTGGGGGCAGGGTGGACTAGGGCTGTGGGGGCGGCGCAGGGCTGGGGGCAGGGGCGGACTAGGGCTGCGGGGGCGGCGCAGGGCTGGGGGCAGGGGCGGACTAGGGCTGCGGGGGCGGCGCAGGACTGGGGGCAGGGTGGACTAGGGCTGTGGGGGCGGCGCAGGGCTGGGGGCAGGGTGGACTAGGGCTGTGGGGGGCGGCGCAGGGCTGGGGGCAGGGGCGGACTATGGCTGTGGGGGCGGCGCAGGGCTGGGGGCAGGGTGGACTAGGGCTGTGGGGGCGGCGCAGGGCTGGGGGCAGGGTGGACTAGGGCTGTGGGGGCGGCGCAGGGCTGGGGGCAGGGCGGACTAGGGCTGTGGGGGCGGCGCAGGGCTGGGGGCAGGGTGGACTAGGGCTGTGGGGGCGGCGCAGGGCTGGGGGAAGGGCGGACTAGGGCTGTGGGGGCGGCGCAGGGCTGGGGGCAGGGTGGACTAGGGCTGTGGGGGCGGCGCAGGGCTGGGGGCAGGGTGGACTAGGGCTGTGGGGGCGGCGCAGGGCTGGGGGCAGGGGCGGACTAGGGCTGCGGGGGCGGCGCAGGGCTGGGGGCAGGGGCGGACTAGGGCTGCGGGGGCGGCGGTGGCTGTTGCCGTGTTCGGGTGGCACAGACATGCAGGCCGGGACTCTGGGGCGGCGCAGGGCTGGGGGTGTTATTTTCTGTATGAACATACAACACGTACGTACAGAAACATGAGGGGGTTAATCGGCATTCGGTTGTATCAGCGTAAACGTAGGTAATAAGGCTCATAGTGAGGAGTCGAAAAAACCGAGGAAAGCCCCGTAACTTTCTCGCGGCCTCCAGCTCGGTCCCACCCCGGTCCCCAGCCGTCTCCGAGGCCGCCCGGGGCGACGTCCGCGGCGAGGTGTGCTCACCCTGCCGCGCCGCCCCCACAGATGACTGTTGTTTTGTAGGTGTCTCGGAGCCCCCCGGCCGGGGCGCGCCCTCCCCTATCGTGGCCGCCTCTATCTTCCTCAGGTAAGTGATAGGCTTAAGGAAAATCTTTTGAGAATATTAGAGGAATTAAAGTCTGAGTTATAATTTGTAATTGTTATTCAATAATAGAATATTTAATTATTTGTTAAGTTAATATATTTAATACGAAAACTATTTCGAATATAATAAAATGGTTTTAGAAATCTAGAAATTATAGAGTAACAACATGTGATGGTGAAAATATAATGTTAGTTAAATATTGTGAATAAATAATTTCTTAAGAAATCGAGGTTCAAAACATTTGTTAGTTCAATGAAACTATCCCTTGAAGGGGGGAGTGGTCAAGTGAAACCAAAAGACACACCCTCTATATCTGTTTAAGGTAGAATACTTTAAACATCTGATATACTTTGATTCGGAAAACATTCGATCCTGTAGGACCGGTTGTCATTTGGCAGTGTAATTTTATTTTTTCTCTATTGATTTAATCTAATTTTTTATTATACGATCTAATTAAGCTTTGCATAAAAAGCCAATGTTTGTGCAGTTCGCAACAAATTCAAATTACTTATTTACTGCCATTACCATTATTAGGAATTTCAAATGCGTGAAACCACGGAAATTTTCTTCACAATATTACTTAAGAAGATAACGATAGCATACAGACAATTTTTAGAGTTGTTTTGTCCAAAAAACAAGTGTTGCCATGTAAAAACACCACGTGTTATTTTGATCATACTCGCTACATTGCAAAAGAGATAGCCTCTGATCTTTGGCACTGTATCCAAAGATTGAGCGAACCCCTGGGCTCAGCTACGGTGCGGTCCCGCCGCCGCCGCCGGCTGCTGTGTGGCGTCGCGACGCCGCGCGCATGCTCCCCCGCCGCCCCGCCGCCGACGTCACCGCGTCGCCCGTAGCCTGTAATGCCGCTATTGACTCTGTCAAACGCCTCCGCTAAGCCCCACCCATCCAAACAATTTGATTCCCTCCCCCGACCCCCAGACAATCTCTCAAGACCGGCGTCGGTATGTTTTGATTCTCATGTTTTGCAAAAGCTCCCTTCTCCCCTCCTCGCCAAAACAGCTCCCTCGACTCCTTTATGTGGCCGATCGAGGCAAATGGCAGTCCCGGATGTGATGGTGCTCGGGTTTTTCCAGAAATTCTACAGAAGAGTTGGGTAATTTTTTAAATCGTGAATTTGCAAGACTCTGAAGCCTGTTACAACTCAGTCCCAAAATGTATTATTGCATTTAAATGAATCATCAATATAAATGTTACAGTTTCAAATTGTTCATAAGTTCCTTAATTCCACAATCAAATGTAAAAATAAATGTAAGGAACAATGAGAAATTTGTTTCAGTAGGTTATCTCGGGGGTCAGCCCAAACTGCTGGACTTGATAATATTTTTCAATATTTACTTTTTGCTGGAAACCATCGTTATATTTAAGCTTGATGACAGCTTATCACATTATCACAACATTCACCCGCCTAAAGAAATCCACCTTAGAAACGTCGGAAAAGTTGCGACTTTAACTTTAATACTGAGAGACTCTCCATCGGTCCATATCGGGAACTCAGCTATTAACAAGTAATCTGAACTGAATAATTATCTATTCTTAATCAAGTTATTGAGTTCGTCTTGTAAACCCCTAGGGTTATGCACGTATTTTGGGGTAGTAATGCAGTAAACCAATTCGATGTCGTTATAAAATTCCGTCATTTATGTGCAATGTATACATTACCGTATATTTTGGATGTACGATGTTGTAATAAAAGGCAAATGTTTACAAAAATGTTATGTGAATTCTTTTAGTTAAAAAATATAGAAACCCCGTGCATACATCCATGATTATGTTAGGCAAAATGTGTTCCAATACTTAATCCTAAGCGGGCAAGTTTGCATGATGCATTATCCTTTGCATGATGGTTTGTATGATGATACAGGCTACAGCAATTTCGTATTGAAACCCGTCTCGATGTTGAAGGCCCAATCAATTAATCACGTATCAATTTAAAGATACCAGGCCCAATTAATTCCTCACACATGGGAGCCGATAACTCGATAGTAACAGTGTCGCCGCCTGGCAGCAAACCGGCGAACGACTTCTGATAAATGCGGGGGAGCAGGTGCGCACTCTATCTCCCCTCCCCCACCGAGAGAGAAAGGGGGGCAGACACTCACATTTGCAATTCTGATGCGGCATCTTCACTTTATTCTCTCTATATAGACGCTGCAACACGCTTCGGCTCTCTGTATCAACCTGTTTACCTCCCAGAAGCTTATTTTCTCTGTAAGAATTTATGGTTCGTTATCTTTGTGTTCTTTGCATTTCCTTTGCCTCTTTTGCGTCGCCTCGCGGGATTTATATAATTGCGGCAGCGTTTGTATTTTAAATTTTAAAGAGGTCTCGGTGATTGAGTAATATTTTTGTGTGCTCTGAATAAAATGATGATTTACCAGGGTCGTTAACGACAAATACACTTACGTGTCTGCAGATTATTCTTACAGATCTCGAAAATAAAATAGATCCAAATGCAAAACAAATAACATTATCAAGATTTCAAATTTTTTGTCAGGAAAAAATTGAATGATTTTTCAACCTTCAATTTTACATAGATTTTTACCGGAAAATGTTTATCAATTAGGCAAAACAGTGACTGCATTGTGAACTATCCATGCATGTATAGTGGTCACGCATATAAATCTTATCATCCTCAACTGACTCAAAAGTCTATCATATCCATCCTATAGATACGCTCAAATTAAATGTTTGACACCATGATAGAAAAGTTCAATCAATTTCTTTTTCCAATGTGTAGAAAAGTACTTTCAGACACCTCACAAAAATCATTAAATTAATAAGTGAAGCTTCCAATCAACGGATAAAGAAATTTTTATGACGAAGTGCCATATCAAATTTTAATTGATCATAATAAAACAAATCGCTACCCAGGACATTATTCATGCCCAATCGATTTGTTTGTCAGGATTAAAAATTAAAACTAACAATTCACCTATGACAATAATTAATTGGCTCCAGTTTTGACCATCACGAAATTTTCCAGTTTTGCTTAGGAGGAGAATTGCTCCAAGTCGGTTACTGACTGTTGGTCAATAAACATTAATGTATCTTAACAAAAACACTATACAAATACAAGTGTTACAATAGTATTTGAATTTAAATTAATGAGTAAAAATTCCAAGCTTATCAAAATAACTTGAAGGAACTTTTCTTCTCAATCTGAATATTAAGGTTAAAATTGACATAAAAAAGGAATAAGTAACTAAACTAGTGGGTAGTTGTAATATAAGTAGACCCTCGATGGTTGGGTGACGAAGTATTGAAATGTCGAACTATAGGGGGAAATAGGATTTTACATTAATGGAGATATTACATTAAATAATTGCAGATATTGCACATTTGCATCCCCTAAATGTATTAAATACCATGAACCTAAACCATTGCACAGCTAATTTATTGACTTTTATCGTAATATAGATCCCAATAAATTTGACTGGACAAAATAGTTTATAGTCTTAGAATGTTTTTTGAGTGTTAGCCCATGTCAAAATTCACAGAGTGTCAAAGAATCCAAGTGTTGAACTATTGAGGTTTTACTGTACCAAAGTCACCTAAAACAGCTCAGACAGTGGCTGGAGAGTGGAATGCCACTCCAATGTAAGCTAAAGAGCTCCTGTAAGCTTATTCAAATCTGGTGAGCCTGAAAGTTCAGGTAAGATAGGACCAGATTTTGGAGAGTAGGTAGGGAAACTCCCAAAGAAATAAAACTGGCCGACAATGCACTCATAACTCCACTTATCTTTCGGCGGCTATAGAATACTCCCAAAGGACCACAAGCCTACCCATCTTTGCTAAGTGTTGTATCGCCGCCTGTTGCAGGCCACCGGTGAGCGTGGCGCTGGGACTGTCTCCGCTGCGCTACCACTCGGCCATCACCTACAGCGCCCCGCCCTCGCCCCCGCAGACCAACAGCAAGCAGGAGCCTGACGACGGCGACAACTCCGAGGGCACGGGTACGACCACGGACTGGTCCAATACTACATGGACTTAGTACTTAGAGTTACTTAGTAGTAAATACATGTTACATTGACTTTCTCCAACCACTTTTCATTACGAAAATCATCTACAAGAGCTTAGTCCACACTACACTAAGTTTCCTTAAGAATCACCTAAAATTAAAAGATAGTGTCAAATTTATAATATAAAAATTGGGTTGATAATGGACATTGGAAGCGGGTAGACATACTGTATCGTAACAAAAGTGTCATAATATTCAAGTGGGCCCTTGTATATGCTTTTTTCTGGCCAAACTACTTAAATTATTCAATCCCACAAAAACCATAAGGATTAAAATCGTGTTTTGAGGCTCTTCATCAAGGCTTCCTAATTTTCATTTTGAAATACTCTAATTTAATTGATACTCTTTAGTTGATTGTTATTCAATTTTTTTAGATGACAGCATCGATGTGACCAATGAAGAGCCGCCCTCGTGTGCCTCCGCGCCCCCTCAGCCGCCCCCGCCCCCGGACACCACCCCCCTCTACCCCCCCGCCCACGAGACTGTGTACGAGACCTCGGCCAGGCTGCTCTTCATGGCAGTCAAGTGGGCCAAGAACCTCCCCTCCTTCGCCTCCCTCCCCTTCCGCGACCAGGTTTGTTCCTAATCTTTGATGTTTAAACTATTCTACCTATACCTGAAAAGTCTAGGAGAAGATCGAGGGATCAGAGGATTTGGGTCTGTGGTAAAACTCCAACCACAGTTCAACAAACATGATCAAAGTTAAGCATTAGTCCCCGAGCAGTGGGAGGTGCACTTTAACACCAAATAGGAGAGTGTAGGACGTATTTTTTTTCAAAATTTGGGAGAATTAAGCGAAATATTCAAGTATTTAAAATTAAAGAGTAAAAACCAGAAGGTTTTTCATATCTTGAGATAATAACAAAATAGGTCAGTCAACTTGGGTTGAACAAATGTCAAATTAATCTTATAAATATCCTACTGTTTTGGAACTGGACAAAGAGACAATTTAGATTTAAAAGGTGGTATGATTTCCCCTCTCCCTGAATTCATTAATCTCTGATAAACTATTCTCATTCCGTTCATAGAAATAAGGATTTTTTGTTTGCCCTATTTTTAGCGAATTTCCTTAAAGGAATAAGCTATTACGGTAGTACTCATGGTAAGACCTAAGTCCGAGACCATGTTAACTTTTCATTTTGGGGTCCCCAGAAGCAAAAAACACCATTTGTTCGAATTTATATATATATAGATATATATATATATATATCTATATATCTATATATATATATATATATATATATACTAGCAGATATACCCGCAGCTTCGCCCGCTGAAAGGATAGCTCATTTTAATTCAATTATATTATGCCTTGTGCAATTTTATAGGAATAATTAACAAATGGACTGATTTATTTGGGTCATGTGCGTGCAATTAAACACATGAGATGCAGCTGATAATTCCACTCTAGATGAAAATGAGAAAGTGTAACGCTTCCTCTAAACATGTTCCCCTCATGATTAGCAAATGGTATAAATTAACTTCCTCCAATTTCCCAATACAGAGAATGAGGACAACCCGGAATATAAAACAAAGAAGACACTAAGGATGGATTTTCGACTTGACTTCAATCTAAATTTAGCACGTTTTTGAAAATAAACCGAAAACTGTAAGAAAAAGTAGGAGGTAAATATCTTGGCCAAAAACCTATTTCCCCAAAAAGTTTCTCATTAAATTTTTAAATTTTATTCCTTCAGTAGATTAGCTCTCGTACCTTTTCTGTTCCCTGAAAATATTCTACAGGACTCCCATCCGTAGTTAGGAAAAACTAAAATGGCCGCAATTTTGTATTTTTTCAAATAATCTATTTCAGCCGCCTGAGAAAGAATATTTTTAAAACCTTTCTTTTTTCGCATCTAAAGCCTATAAAGAATAATTGTGCCAAGTTTCATGGCTCAAAGTCTTATGGTTTTTGAGAAATGAAGCTTTGAAAGCTAAAAGTGGCCGCTATATTGTATTTTATAATAATATACCATATTTAGGCCTTTAGAGACAAAATATTGCAAAATCCTTTCTTAGTACGCATCTAGAGCCTGTAAGGAATATTTGTGCCGAGTTTCATGGCTCTAAGCCTCATAGTTTTTTAGAAACTCTGATCAGTCAGTCAGTCAATGGGTTTTGGCTTTTATATACATAGATTAAACGTTATAATGCTTGCTTCCTATTACGTCTTTTGAAGCTACTATTTAGGCCTTCATAAGTTTTTTCAACCCAGCGAAGCGGGTTACCAACAGCTAGTTCTAAACTATTATGGTTCGCTTGAATGGAACACCCTAACACTCAGGTGTCTTATGCAAAACTGACAAATCGTTTGGGGAGTACAAATATTTTGTGGTTCATCAACTGGTCAGGCGGGGAGTGGGGGGGGGGGGGGGGGCGGAGGGTAACATTCCTGAGTCATTGCGTGGTGTTGCGGTCCTCAGGTACCTGACACCCTCGGGGCGCAATATCGGTTAGGGATTAGCGAACCTTTTTCGTCAGTTTGGTATGGGGCGCAATTTCGGTGCGCCGCACTGCCCTAGGAAAGCTTACGCCCAATATCGTCAGATATGCTCGCATGTATGGTATTGAGTGGCACTTAGGCAGGATATAAATACCCCCGTCGCAGCAGACCAAGTATACAGTTTTCTGTTTCATGAAAGTATATGTACGTAAAACGTAGAATTTTCCCTTGATTTAATGTCAAAAAAAGTTCTAAGGTTTTTAGGGTCTATCTTGAACGAAAAAATACCCCCGTTGCAGCAGACCTCCAGACTATGCATGACCTTATTTTATTTCTTCCATAAGAATAACATAGGGAATGAGTATGCAGGTCTGCTGCAACAGACATACATACATTTTGTGGTTTTAAAACAATATCATGTGAATCTGAACCATAAAAGCCACATATACCAAGTTTTATTAAGGTGTGTTGAGTAGTAACCGAGATATAGAATTTTTCTTATTTTCCATGAGGATAAAATAGGGACAATGTGCTGTGTTTTCCGCTTTAAATATCGTTCAAATGGTGTTTTTTGCTTCTGGGAGCCCCAAAGTGAAAAGTTATCATGGCCTCGGGCTTAGGTCTTGCCATGAGACCTATGGTAATAGTTTATTCCTTTAAGGAAATTCGTTAATTCCGTCAATGAAATTCGCTAAAAGACAAAAGCAAAGTCTTTTTCTAATGATGTACATAAAATAAATGGTTTAAATTAGCTCTTTCAATAACAGCTGTTACAGGGAAGAAAGGTCTTTAAATTATCTCTAGTCAGTGATTTATTTTATGTTCTATTCCTGACAGCTGATTTGACATACTACTTTTTTTGCTTTTTACATCTGTTTAGATATAAACAGTTCATCAATTATTTTGTATTCTGCCACAACTTAAACTTGGTCGAGATAAAATAAAATCGTGTTTTAGGATTTTGCAGTTTGATTTCAAAAGTACTTGTGATTTAATAAATTGCCTAAAATTATCAAACATTTTATACTTGATGAGTAGATTCCATGAGCAAATGGATTACGTACGAAAACTAACGATGGATTAAATGCTACTTTTATATAGTACATAAAAAAATAAATATTATAAACCAAAACATAAAACTGAATGAAATCATTAAACATCTGTAACGACGAATCCATCAGTGAAGGTAACTACCATCTGCTTGGAACTCTGAAAATGTAAACAAAACATCATCCCCTTTAATTATTATGGGGAAACTTGGTTGAAATCAAATAAAACTCGGTTTTTAGAAGCTTGCTATTTAATTTAAAAAAGACGTACGCTAGTTTTAAGTCGTCTAAAGCCTTCTCATATGTGCATACTACACAGGAAAAAAGTTTCAGCCATAACAGTGCTCTAGTTTTTGCGTGAAAAGCGGTCTAAAGTGTGATGTTGAGCGTTACCAACACACATCGTGACATAAATTGAGAAAAGGCTTGATTCAGATTCTCTGACCTTCAAAAAGCAAAAATAACCGAAAATTTCATAATTCTAAGCAATGTACAGACAAAACTCTAATTTTATTTATATAGATATATATATATATATATATATATATATATATATATATCTGTTAACACGATAGCGGCCGTAAATATAGTCCGATCTTAATGAAATTTGGTACAGACGTGTAAAGTGGTAATCACTCGGACGAGTTCGTGAACCAGCCCGATCGGACCACCGGAAGGGGGGGTAAATGGGGATAAACCCCCCCCAAAATGGGTTTTTTGAGCTTTTCACATAGAAAAATAAAATTTATCAAATTTTTGTTGGCACCAATGAATTCAGCTCAAAAAAACAAACAATTTTGTATTTTGAATCACTGCTCTATGTCCATTGGTTACCGAGATATTGAAAGTGGTAAACACAGTACGTTGTCTCAATGTTAACCTTATGGGAAATAAGTAAAATTCTATATCTCGCTTATTTCTCAACATATCTTGATAAAACTTGGTAAATGGCTTCTTCTAGTTGAGATCTACTAAATATTAAATTAAAACCAACCAGTTCAAACATACCTGTAGCAGCAAACCTGCATACTCATTCCCCATGTTATTCTTATGGAGCTTACAAAAACGTCAAATCTCGCTATGTTGGATTAAAATATGTTGTTTTGCATTTGAAATTCGCTGAGTATACAGGTCTACTGCAACGGGGGTATTTTTAAAATAAGTTCTTACAGTGAGTCAAAACTCATGGTACAATCAAAAGCCAACTACTTCTAAAATGGAGAAAATAGTTGTCCAGTTTAAGCAAGCAGAAGCATTAATATTGTTTCAACTAGTACATAAGTAATATTAAACACTTCTTCTTGAGACTAAATAGTTCAATGTTCTCCCATCAAATATATCTTCTATAGAGTTCACCCAAGAAAAATTAAAAATCATTGTGTACAAGATACATTTTATATTTCTATGTGATTTTCAAAGTGGAACAAATCACTGAGAGGACGGTTTTTAAATTCTGATTTACCACGTGGATCAGGTTAGATATTTTCAAAGGCAGGAGTTGAGGTCGATGAGCTGTGAATGATGGTGCTTTGATCAGTGAGTTTTACACGACACGAGACGAGACGAGAGGCGCGACCAGTCGAGTGTGAGGTTAGTGTTGTTCGACCTCGATGGAGTCACTGCACATCACCTCAGACAACCGCTCGACTGAGATGAGACAAGGTAGCTCAATCAACGAGAACGCTTTAACATGATTCTACAACTTCTAGATAAATTTATTATGGATTAAATTGAACAATTTTGAAGGTCGAACAAAAAAAAATTATGAAAATTATTGATGAAGGGAAGTTTTTGTGATGCAATAAATTGAAAACATGTATCCAGGGGATAAAATGAATTTAGAGACTCAGACATAACATAACTCTCAAATTGTAACACTTATTATTTCTCAAACTTAAACAATTTTGGGTATGATTCACAGGTTATTCTCCTGGAAGAGTGCTGGTCAGAGCTGTTCCTACTGAATGCAGTTCAGTGGTGCCTCCCTCTGGATACGAGCCCTTTGTTCAACGTTTCCGAACATCTCGCATCGGCACCCAACGGCAAAGCTGGCCAGATAGCTGCTGAGGTAACTGACAAACACTCTTCAGTGACCATTGACCACAGACATTCAGAGTTTGTGGTAAAATTAGCCATAATACAGGGTGTATTTTTTTATTTTTAAACACAACTCATTTCTAAGATTGAATAATGCATATATAAATATGAAATGAGTATTTTTTTGTTAATCATAACATATTATTCAGCCTATTATTAAAGTTTGATTACATTTAGTTTCCATTATGAGTTCAAACAATCCACGATTGGCATTTGCACAAAGTTGTGCTCTCTCCATCAAATTCCTGAACACGTGTTTCAAGGTATCTCTTTGAATTTCTTGCATTATAGTCCCCTGTCAAATGTACATAAACAGGCTCCCGTGTGCTCCTTGGTGACACAAGTGTGGAAGTAGTCTTAATCTCTTCGTTTGAACTTGGAGAAATATAATTTCGATGGTGGTACTCTTGAAAATAGTGCGTTTGAACGCTGCGGGTAAAACACAAAAAGGCCGCCATCGCAAACTTGTTTTCCTATTTATTTCAGTAACCGTTGGAGCTAAAAAGAAGTAGTTGATACTAAATTGTAGCTTATTTAATTTTGGACAAAAAAAGGTCATTACAACTTTATATGTAGGATCAACCATTCTTTCACAAAAAGTACTTCTATATTTTTCAAAAATTAAAATGAAAATGTTTTAGTAGTATGAGAGCATTTCACACATTTACACGCTTGAAATTGTTTTTAGGGCCTGGTATTAACATTTTTTCACGGCAGTCTATTATTTTTAAGCTATTATTTTTTGTATGAAATAACTTTTTAGTTTATTAATGACAGTTTGTTATAAGAAGCATGTACAATTCACAACTACCTGCATTTATTAGTCCAGCCAAAACAGGGCTTGACCTGGAAAAAATACCACCCTAGAAAATATGTGGCGAGCTCTTGTGGCAATGGACGGAAACAGGGTTCTTTTTTTGTTTCTTTCGTAAAATTCTCAAGAACCATTGGTCGGAGGTAAAATTTTTAAATGAATGAAATAAAGCTTATTAAATTTGCTACATATTTTCTTTGTACTCCTAATTAGTTACCGAGTTATATGCCGCTAAAAATAAGGGTTTTTTATGATTTTCCCAAAAAATGAGCAAATTTTGGGTTTTTAGCGGCCTATAACTCGGTAACCGTTAGGAGTACAAAAAAATGTGTAAAGTACTATTTTGTAGAAAATTTAGAAGCTTTATTTTGTATATTTAAAACTTTTACCCCCGACCAACGGTTCTCGAGACGAAAAACCAAAAAAGTACCCTGTTTCCGTCCATTGCCATTAGAGCTCGCTACATATTTTCCAGGACTTTCGGTATTTTCATCTTTAGGTACTTCTAAATAAGTATGCAATGTTTCAAAATTAACCGAATTTTTCCAGGTCAAACTCTGTTTTGACTGGACTAACAATGCAATTAGTTATGGACAGTACATGCTTCTTATAACAAACTGTAATTAATCAACTAAGAAATTATTTCATACAAAAAATAATAGCTTTAAATAATAGACTGCCATGAAAAAATGTTAATAAATTAAATAAATAATAAATAATAATAATAAATAATAATTAATAATAATAAATAAATAATAATTAATAAATAATAAACAGGCCCTAAAAACAATTTCAAGCGTGTAAATATGTAAAATGCTCTCATACTACTAAAACATTTACATTTTAATTTTTGAAAAATATAAAAGTACTTTTTGTGAAAGAATGGTTGATCCTACGTAAAAAGTTGTAATAACCTTTTTTGTGCAAAATTAAAAAAGCTACAATTTAGTATCAACTACTTCTTTGTAGCTCCAACGGTTACTGAAATAAATAGGAAAACAAGTTTGTGATGGCGGCAATTTTGTCTTTTACCCGCAGCGTTCAAACGCACTATTTTCAAGAGTGCCACCATCAAAATTATATTTCTCCAAGTTCAATCGACGAGATTAAGACTACTTCCACACTTGTGTCACCAAGGAGCACACAGATGTACATTTGACAGGGGACTATTAAATTTATTATGTTTGTTTTGAGGTGCTGAATATCCTGAGAATTGTTTTTGTAGGCCTTACTTTTATTGTATCCTCAATGAAAATAATATAGTGGGGTCAAATCCGGGGATCTTGGGGGGCATAATCCTTCACTGATAAAATCAAGTTTTGGGTTGCATTTGAAAAAAACATCCTGTATTTTACCTTTCTTTAGATAATAATTATTGTAAATATTCACACTGAAGTTAAGAATTAAATCCAAGACATAAAATATATTTAAAAAATATGTGAACCTCAAAGTTACTTGTAGACTGTTGGAAGGTGGATGGGTTACCATATCTACTTTTTTCAGATCCCAAAAACTTCACCATGCTTTTAAAAATGATTGAGCTGTCATCACAGATAACACTGTCATACAGAAATAGAAATTGAATTGGGTGTGTTGCTAGCAATTTAACTGCAGATGACTTATGCTAATTAATTATTTATTTTCTTCAAGGTTCGCATCCTCAACGATGTCCTGCAGAGATATCGCTTGGTTGGAGTCGACCCAGCGGAGTTTGCCTGCCTAAAAGCGATCGTTCTCTTCAGAGCAGGTAATAGTAGGAACATTTTTACTGTGTATTAAATTGATAAATTGATTTTTAAAGTTTATATGGAGAATAATATGCCATACAATACCAACCTGACCTACAATTATTTGTAAAATATTAGCTCTGATAGGAACCAACAATCTAAAGTGAAGAATTAAAACTGAATGATATTGAATAGTTTCATCTCAAATTTTTTTTGAAAATACTGCAATATATCTTTTTGCATACTTTTTGGTGAATTTTGTGAACATAATTGATCTATTACCTGGATGATGAAAATTCATCTCTGCGCCAGTTGAACCTATCATAAATCCATTCTTTAACAGGATTTTGAAAATTATGTTTTACCTCATGCTGATCCCGATCTTTCACTGAAATCAACAAGCTTTTTGATTACTTCTAGAAATGATTTTGTTTTAATATATTATATCTATTCTTTGGTAAAGTTTCTATGGAAACTTTGAAACATTGAGGTTCTCAAGCATTGTAAATTTGAGTTCAAACAAAAAAATATGAATTTCTGGGTGTAAAAATATGAAAAATTCTGTAAAAGTTTCTTGGTGAGCATCTACAACCAAAGATGAATAATTTTAATTTTAGGTCTGCAGGTCGTAGTTTTAGCAATTTATTTGGAGTTCAATTGAAAAAATAGTAATTTGATTTTGTGTAGTGTAGATTTTTATATTGTTATTCTTAAGTGGAGAAAGTCTGCAATTTGGATTTGAATTCCAAAAGTAATAGTTTGATTTTGTATAATATAGATTTTATTGTTATAATAAAGCTGAGAAAGTCTAAAGAAGGCTCTTAATGCGGCAGACACAAACAACCCTGAAGTCATCTATAAAAGATAAAACCTGTAGGGCCTACCCCTGGGTGTCAAAACAGCTGCACTTTTGAAGTAGAACGGACTGTTGTAGAGACACGAGGGCTGAAGGACCCGCTGCAAGTGGAGAATCTGCAGGACCAGGCGCAGGTGATGCTCGGACAGCACACACGCTCGACGCACCCGTCGCACGCCGCACGCTTCGGACGCCTGCTGCTCATGCTGCCGCTGCTGCGCGCCGTCCCCACGCAGCGCATCGAACACATCTTCTTCCAGCGCACCATCGGCAACACGCCCATGGAGAAAGTGTTGTGCGACATGTACAAGAACTAATGTAAATGGGTTTTAAGGTTTAGTTACCATTGTGATTGTTGGCTGGGTTTATTTTTAATTTTCTGTGAAACTAACATTTTGGTTCCACTACAGCTGAAACATATTTTGTCAAAATCAAAAGTTTTAGGAATTTAGAGTAATAAGATCTTAAAAGAAATTTAAAAGTAGAAAAATCAAACCTAAACCTGGTGCAAACGTCCTGACAGGTATTCTTAGTTTTATATTCATTGTTATTGATGGTGAGTTTATTTTAATTTTTATTTTTTTTGTGGACATTAGCCATTACTGATTAGTAAGAACAAATTTCCACAACATTTTGGCTCCTGGAATCTGATTCCGTCTTCAGATGGCAAAAAACATTAATATATTTGGTTTTGCTCATTTAACAGGTATATTATTTGTAATTATTATTGTTTTTAATGATTAGTAAATGACAATTTATTAAATTTTTAAATTCTGCTGGCGACAAAATATTGCATGTTAAGGGAGAGGCAGAAAGAAAAGAACCAGTTTTTTGTTTTATGTTGATTTATGTAACTACAGTTTTTAGTTCATGTTATCATAATCTGGCGAATATCCAAAAAAATAATCATTTTCAGAGTTGGCACAAGTTTTTTTTACAATTTTAAGTGGCCTATGTTCATGTTCAACATTCTATTATAATAAAAAATGTACATATTTTCTCTTTTATGTAATTTTTTTCTCTCCAACTACAAAAATTAGATAGTCATATTACTTTTTAAAAAGAACAAAAGTAATATCACACTGTATAAAGTCAAATTTCTAACATTAAATCTCATATTTCATTGACATAGCTTACTGTAAAATAGGCGCAGTTTGATGTAATTTTTGCAGATAGTGTAAATATTGTATGTACTCTTTATAATATAAACTTCAGATGGCTTAAGGTAGGCTGTGTATAATTTATAAATGTGTCAACTCGATGAATAAATAAGCTTTTTGTTAAAGACAATATTTTCTTACATATTGACTGACCTATTTTAGTAGTTCAATTAAACCCTTGAACAAATTAAAGAAACCAAAAGGAAGCAAAGGAAGCTGGTTTTTCATCTCTCCAGTTTAAGTTTTAACATTAATTTTGTTAGTTTTGTCCTTTTTAATTACCCACATTTATTGACAATACGCTGAACCAAAAAAAAGACATGCCCCTCTCCCCCAATGGAAGAGTAAAAAGAAGCTAAACAGGTGTCCACTGCAATCCTGCTAAACATAAAATTGGCGGTAACTTCCATCCAAGCCGGTTACCACTATTTAGGTGGGCCCTCCCACCAACTTTACCACACATTTGCAAGCCTAAAAGGCATTGCTAATGGTCGGGAAATCAATGCACCCACCTCCAAAAGTCTACAATGTTTGACCCTTCAGCCAACGCCTTAAACCTCTTGGCCACACTGCCACTGTCAGCAGGAGCATTAAGCCTTCAGATGACCCTACTGGCAATTCATTGAACTGCTTTCTTCACCAATCGCTACTAGAGTGGGTTTGTGGCAGGGCTGCTGTGTAAACGCAAATATGTGACCGTGGGATTCCCAAGAGGTTAATTGCTTCAGAGAATATTAATCACCAAAATAAAATCCGCTTATTTCAGTTATTTTAGTGTTATAAAAAACCTGATATAACACCCACTATGCCAAGTAAGCATTAATCCTCTTAGATCTTTAATCTTTTTGGATAAGATTTTCTGTTTAGTTTTGAATTAATAAAATTATTAATTCTGGGACAAGTTGTTGTTTGAAAAATGAGTTTAAAAAAGCCCGCCTGGTGACTAACAGAGCAGAAGCGAGGTCTGTCCTGACCCTAGCTGTGAGTGTGAGGATGTTTGTGTGTAAGGGGAACTCCCTGGCCTACTCCCAGGGCCAGTGACAGGGGGGGCAAGGGGGGCAAATGCATAGGGGCCTGGGCTCGCAGGGGGCCCGGAAAGACCAAAAAAGGGCCCAAAACGGCTGAAAAGGGGTCCAAAAGCACACGAAATAAGTAAAAAAAGGTCGTCACAGGGCCCGGTGTTGAAGATTGCGCAGGGGCCCGAAAACCCTGTCGCCGGTCCTGCCTACACCTACACTATTTCAAATATTGCACTTGAAAAACTTTTTAAAATGTTAAAACAGTAACGTAAATATAGTTTAAAAAGGTAAGTTAAATGAGGAGTAAACAAGCCAAACCGTTGAGTATATAATATTTTATTGATACATGATAAATGCTAGGACCTTTGAAATACAATGAAGGTTTTGATACCCAAATGTACATAAACTCCGAGTGAAAGTTTCCCATATAAACACTCTTCTTCTCAGCGACAAGATCAAAGCTTGGACTATAGTGAAAACTGATGGAACATGATGTAAAACGATACCAATATGTGTATAAAAAATATTACTCTATCAGAAAAAGTAACAGAATATTAACATTACTTCAGTGTAACACTTACGATACTGTCACAACTTGGCAGTTTTGGATTATGTCAGATCAATAATGCAAACATAAGTGAATAAGTAGGGTTACACTAACAAAAGAAAAAAAATTGTTATTTTACATATTATAGAGTTAACAGATGATACTTTAGATACTTTTATGAAATGACGACACTGATGAGACAAAATGTGGAATTGTAAACATCTGGCAAAGTTAGTTTTGTTTTATAACTAATTATTTTGTAATTTTTATGTTGAAGACTATTTACTTTGCAAATCAAATGAGATAAAAATAAAATAGCATGAAGTGGCCATACTTATTCAGATATGAAGACACTATGAAATAATTTTGTGTCATCAAACTTGGAAGAAACATCTTTTTACTGAATAAAAAGACCTCAAGTTTGTAGCTTGTATTCTGTATACTTATGGGCAAAATCAAACATTTACATTAATTTACTTTCCCATACAATTAACTATGCAATGTGAAAGAAAGAAATTCTCATGTTTTGAAAGTAAACTGTATACTAATATCTAGAACAACCAGAAAAGAGTAGAATATTCCGCTTAATTTTGCCCATGTACACAGAATAGCTTCATGTTATGCTATTAGGGCCGCGGGTCACATTGGTCGAGAAACTCGGCCGAGTCAACTGGGCCCAGTTGCTATAGGATCAGCTAATTCCTCCCGTTTAGAATAGTCAACTCGACTCGCCCATTTGAAAAAAGGTCGGTTTACACTGGTCAAGTTGATGGTCGAGTCTAACTCGCCCTCCTACTCCACCAATGTGACACAACCCTTAAGGATTAACTTAATTTAGGACAGATAATGTTGGTTTAGTGGATTATAGAAGTCTAAGATAATAGATTTCATCATTACAAGCAGAAAACAATATTACCAAAGATCAATTCAGTTTTAGTAATATTTTAGTGGTCTACAAAAGAATTTGGTTTAATTTAATAAACAGAAAGTAAATAAGCACACAAAATCAGATACATTTTTGAGGAAAACAGCATTTGAGCTCCACCGGAAATGTAGCCAGGACAATAAATACAACATTTTTTACAGACACAGGAACTATAGAACATTGTAACCTACACCTCCTACTTAGCTCTCTTCAAAATACAAACTTTCAAAAATATTTACATCAATATACAGCATACAAATGCCACTTGGATTCAAATTGTCTGTTATTTGTCATTGAATGAATAATTTAATAACAATTTCTAAATAGATTAGAAACTAAAAATAGGGCAGGGAAATTACTTTAAAGTACCAGTAGAAAAAAAAATTCATGATGATAGAACTGAAGACCAAAGGTTAACTATCAATTTGATAAAAAAAGTATAACATTTCTCAGACTGAAATTCACTGACAAACAGCAGCTAACTGAAACCGATACCTCAATACACAGTACAATTTCCCCTAATCTACACTTAACTTACACGACTCAGAGGCTTACATGATATTAGCTTTGGACATTTGAGAGATCTCACATAATAAACAGTTCCTCATTAATCGATACAAAATGTCGATAACACTTAGATACAATTTAATCTATCGTATGCATCATATCCAATGCAATACATTATGTACATCAGATAACAACAACAATAAATATCCAAACCGCGAGACTAATTTACAAAGTGGATTTGGCTTCCCAGCGAGATGTAACTAACCTGGAAGGTGCGACTTAGCCAATCTTTACAAGGGTTCTTTCCAACAAAATAACAATGTGACTTCAAAAACTGTACACGAGTTTAGAAAAACAATGAAAACTTATAAATAAATAGAGGCTACACTAATTTGTGCACTAAACCCGAAATCATACTGGAATGCACTTAACAGAACTATCAATAGCTAAATGATCTCCCAATTTTTGCAGAGTAAATGCTGTTAGAGCAATATTCTGAGGAAATAAAAAGAAAACTTTGCCAAAAAGATACATATTAATACCTTTTCTCATCAAACCGACTGAGCCAACAGTGTCCATCTTTCAACACACAGGTCATTTCAGTCGTTGAGCTGTTTTACAAAAAAACTCTACTTAAAAATAACTGGAATTATTGAACTGTACAAAATCATTCTAAACTCTTCGCTATTATAACAAACCAGTTCACGATTGCATACAATCTATCAGAAAATATACAACGTACGATCTTTTATGAGTTAATAGAACGAGATCGAAAAATAGCTATCTCTAGATGTCAACAAGATCGGGGGAAGTAACAATTACATTTAGGCCAGGTAAGCTCTTATAAAACAAGCGGACTGGAAAAGATGGAAGTCGATTTGAAAAAAGGTGTTTTCCACACTAAACTACGAACACATCTTTTTGATACCGTATCAGTCGTTTGACCTAAACCTGATTTTTTATGGTTAATATTAGTAATGTAGCCTTTAAAAATTTTAAAGATACAACATTATAACTGTTGACATAAGATTTTAGGCAATAAATCTATATATGAAATAATAATACAAATAAACAACAATATACAAATAATGACGTTATGAAAGAAAAAAAAATTAAATACAATGCAACTGTCTCAGTAACAACTGATTAGAATACATCATTTATAACTTTCAAATAATAAAAAACTCAAAATAACTCTTGAAAATACAAAGATATAGAAAATCTAGGTCTTTCATGAGAATTTCATCAATTTACATTGCTGCTTTGAAATCTGTTTGTAGCATGAGGGTGAGTAAAACTGAATGCAGAAATAGGACAGTTTTTATCAAAACTACCTTCAGACGATGCTTTATCCCTCTGGGGAGATTTCTTAACGTAGAGTAGGTCAATAACGTAACCCTTAGTCCACAAGTAAGCAAGCTAAACACTGTCCTTTTTCTGTACTCAATCTCAATCATATTTTGAAATAATATTTTCACCATATCATCGCAATACCTTTCAAACGATGAAATAACGTTTAGTGAAGAGATAAGAACAGTTTCCAGATGAAGACACTGTGACACTGAACACATCGATCACATCTAACAGCACATCTAGTGGATCCTGGGGGCGCTGCGGTCATTCACCGCTCGAGTCTTCTTCAGCGAAGTTCCCCGTTTGATCTGATCCATCAGTGAGTCGTGACAGATTGTCGGGTCGGGGACGGTCCTTACCGCGATCCATTGCCGCACGCGGTTTGCCCGGTTGTTGGCGCTCTCCTGCGAGTGTCGTCGTGAGTGACGCGGCGAGAGAGTCGGGGCCAGCTTGGCGCTGAGAGACGCGATGAGCCCGGTTGCGGCCTCCACGCGACGGTCGCAGCTCTGCGACCGCAGGCTGTGCGTACGCCTCACGCTCACGGGACTGGCCGGCTGGTGCTTCAGCTCCGTCAGTGTTCTAACGGTCTCGGCCACACTGATGCCACCACCTGACTCCTTCACCACCACCTGCCGAGCAATCGGAATCATGAAGACACGAGAAAAAGAGAGGGCAAATGATAACTGAAAAAAGACTAAACAAAACACATGAAGATGCTAATTCGAGTTCCAAAATATTAAAAATTGTCACTGTAGCTTGGCAATACTTTTAATTTACTCCCCTCTTCCTTCTAGAGGCAATTGTGTCTTTAAATAACTTTTTTATTCTTTGCCTATCCACTTTGAATATGATCCAAGATGTTACAATGATGAATATTGATTATACCAAGCAAAGCTTGGGGTAAGCCGGAAGGTAAACACCTGATAAATATTGATAACCAGAGCCAGGATTTGAGCTCATTACAGGGCCTGATACCATGCTTTCAAAGGCACCTTGACCATTGAACCATCTACAAACAAAATTGCAGCTGTAATTTTTTTTTTATAAGAAAAGGTTGGCAGCTACTTTTCCCTTGCCTTTGCCTTGCCTACATAGACTATTTATCCATGCGTGGACATTAACAAGCAAAGCAAGAGGTGAGATGGTACAGTGTAAGACTGAACAGTACTGACAAAAGACACTGGCGGGGGACAGGTCTCGAAACCACAACCGCGGGATTTACTTCAAAGTCCAGTGACATTAAACTTAACTTCTCCCTAATACTGTATCTTTATTATTGTCTCTAAGTATTAGTCACTTTTTGCTCTTGTTTAAACAAACACAACTTTATCAAACAAAAAACCTTTTCTTTAAAAATCCATACATAATTATTTGATTTAGAAATAAATTTTGTTTTAGATTCAAGAGCAATAAAAGTCTTTAGTAATAAAAGTGTATAAACTTACTTGACAAATTCAATCATCAATTAAGCTTTGGGTAACAAATAATTACAATCAAATAATTAGAAATCGTAATAATTACAATCAAATAAATCGTAGTCTAACTTTAGCTATTTTTTGGTAGATTTCTTTCAAAATACATCAATTCCAATTTAAAGACCATGACAAATGTTTCATTTACCAAACCATTGTTCTCCTCACCTTCCTCTCAGCGTAAATCTGTTCAGTGTTCTTCTGGTTCGTCCCCCTGTCCGACAGCTGAGCCACTTTCCGCTGCAGCTCCGCCGCGATGCCGAGGGCCGCCGTCCTCTGGTACTCAGACACGTTCCCGATAGCATTCCGCTTCTGTATCTCTGCCGCGATGGAAGACGCTGCGTTCCGCTGCAAGTCACTGATGCCATTGTTGTCTCTCATGTTGGCGTTGTTCCGAGCGGCTCCCCCCTCCAACAAGAAGGCCGGGGGCGGGGGTAAATGCTCCAGACTGCCTCCGTTGTTGTTCGGCAACACCGATGAAACGCCTCGAGATATCGAGGATGTCCTGCGGATTGGCGGTGGAGGTTTCTGTTGCTGCATTGAACCTCGGCGAAGTAGAGTATTACGCATCGTGCCACTGGGATATCCTGTGGGAAACAGCGAGTTTGTAACTGAGGCTTAAAACGAGATAGCTAATTTCATTTCAATATATAATGTACTACGTTACTCAGTTAGTGACAAAAAGAAATTTAGCAACCAGGCCTGAATTTTTTTTATGAGATAATAGAATGTATAAATTATTACTGAAACTTGCCTATGGTGTGAATTTGAATCAATTTCTTATAGGCTACTACTTTTTCAATGTATAATTATAATATAGTACACTTTGGATTATCTAAATACGGACGAGAAACAAAATTAAGGTTAGAAAATTTGGGATTTTCTTTGAGTGACCAGAAATAAAACAAATGTCCTATAAATTATCGTTAACCTGTTGCAAGGCACTGGCCCCATAGTGGCTCTTAATTTCGGCTTCCCCACATGCTATCAAACAAGCTGAGACGGAACGAACTATTCAAAGTTCAATAAATGAAATATTAGCAAGGGTGAGCCATAGCAGGCTATACCACAGCCATTTTGATGATTTTAAAGATCTAATGTATATTGACAGTCAGATTACAGAAATAATAGCTAGGAAAACAGGAGCAAGCTATAGCCGCTCGCGCCAGAGGGGCGTGGCGGACAAACAAGAAAATTACATGATCAAAAGTTATTAATTTACGTTACACCAAGATTCCCTAAACCCCTTAACCCCCCACTACTTATGAAAATAACATTTTTTTGGGGTTGGTAGCACTGCTTGATAGTGACAAGACATCGTGTTAAAGTGCTCCTCGGTTTTTTGTAATTTTACCTATATTTTACATAAAGTTCTGTATCCTCGTGTGTTGGAAATCGTTTCGATGTAAATTTCCGTCTGAAAAACACTTTAACACATAAACTCTACAACATTCCCGTCTAGATAATTGGTAATAATTCTGCTGTGTCATCGTCATTGTACCGGTTCGGTATCAATATGTCTGTCTAAACCCGTCAAGCAGCTTTGACTTTATACAGTTGACGGCGTGTGTCGTGAGCGGGTCGGTCAGTGGTGCATCTCCGCGTGCGGTACTTTATGGCAAAAACTATTAATGAGTATTTCACACCGAATAAGCAAGTAAAGCGTGCGAGAGTGATATCGCCGGACTGTGTTGGTGACAAGGAAGGCAACATGGCGGACTCGGACAAGGTGGGCGACATGACCTATGCAGCTCTGACGGGAGTGATCAGTGATGTGATTGGGGGCCTTCTCGACCATAAACTAGCTCCGCTGGCGACAAAGACTGATATCCAGGGACTTAATGAAGAAATCAAGCGTTTGAAAGAAGAAAATACAAAAATTAAGGTTGAACTAGCTGCCTTAAAAACTCGTGAATCAGCCATTATCAGTAAGTTGGATGACTTAGAATGTAGGTCTAGAAGGAATAATATTATATTTAGGGGGCTCTCTTGTAAGCGGGGAGAGAACTGTAAAACTGTGATAAAAATTTCTGTATAAACATGTTGCAATGTAGTGAGAATTTGTGGATTCACCGGGCACACCCCCTAGGTGCTAACGGCCTATTGATAGCTCATTTCCCTGATGACGAAGATGTGAACTGGATAATGAGTAAGGCAAAAACTCTCAAAGGGACTGGCTATTATTTGAATTGTGACTATAGTAAGGAGGTGAGGACAAAGAGGAGTTATTTAATGGCAGTTAGAAAGGAACTGGAGCGAAGGGTAGGATGGCGAAAAATGTGGATAGTGTTTGATCACTTAATAGTGGAAGGTGTGAAATTCACTTGGTCCGGAGAAAATCTGTGGGCCGGGGCAGAAGACGGTTGCTGCAAAATAAAGGAACTCTTAAACAACGACATCACAGAGTTTGTCCAAGATCTTGTTGCCAAAGTCGAGACAGGCGCCTCGCAGTCAGAGAAAACGACAACGGGGGTGTCACAGACAACTTCACACATGCAATCACATTCCGGGACGTCTCGGGGAGGTGTGAAGCAGCAGCCACTGCAGCAGCAGCAGCAGAAGGGGCCGGAGAGCAACGGGAGCCACTGAGGTGTCGGCAGCCGCACCGATCAGCATGGGACAACTGCGGATGGAGGGACATAGGACATTGAATGTGACAGTGACTGTATCAAGATTATTTCATTTAATGTTAGGTTTAAAGGATAAGATGAAAGATTTTAAGTTGGTTAATTTCTTAAGAGAGTATGATATAATTTTTTTGCTAGAAACTTTTGTTGTTGAATCAGATTTTGAGTCTGTTAGAAAGTATTTTAATGACTTTAAAATAAGTTAACAGCCACAGTTAGAGAAAATGTATTGGGTAGGCCGAGGGGAGGTCGCCTTTTGGGTTATAACTTAGCCTCTAATGTAGTAAGTAGTTTGAGGATTGTAGATGGCATATTTCCAATTATTGTAGTTAATACTAAGGGTGGGGACACTCACGTATTGCCAGTGTACATTAATTATAGTGATTGGGAGAGGGATTTTATTAATTTGTCAGATTATCTCAATGATATAGCAAGAAATAAATTTATTATTGTTGGAAATTTTAATGGAAGAATTGGTGAGGGGCAAGTATTAGATAAAAACATTTTAAGCTGTAATTTTTCTTTCAATGTTAAGAAAAACTCTAAAGATAAAACTGTAAATGGTAGAGGGAAGAAATTACTGGGATTTTGTGATGATAATAGTTTGATAGTGTTAAATGGGCGAACAAAATCGGATTCTTGCAGAGAATACACTTTTGTTAGTAATAATGGTTCATCAGTAATAGATTTAGCTTTAGTTTCCTTTGAGTGTATTGATTTTATTGAAGATTTTTGTGTTTTGGATTTTATAGGCTCAGACCACTTCCCAATTGAAATTAAAATTGCTGTAAGGTTGAGGGATGGACCTGAAAATGCAGTCTGTTTCCCCTTATTGCCTAAAATTAGTTGGAGTTTAAAAGACAAACTGTTTTATAAAAACAAAGTTACAAACTGTTTAAACGCATTGGGGCCATTAAATGATGTGGGTCAGACTGTTTTGTTAGATAAGATAACAGCATGCGTGAAGGCCGCAGCATTCCGAGGCGGGCAGGGCGCCGGCGCCGCTGTCGCTGGTCGCGGGGCGTGGGTGGCGAAAAAACCATGGTACGATCATGACTGCGACAAGGCTAGGAAAAAAAGCTTTAGACTTCTTAAATGCTATCGAAAATTGAATACCGATTTTGCGCGCAGCTTATATATAGAGGCAAACCGAGCATATAAAAATTTCTTGCAAGTTAAACAATTACAATATAATATGGGTCTCATTGATAAGATTAAGAATGTTAAAAATATTAATGAATTTTGGGGTGCAATCAAACACTTGAAAACAAAAAAGCATTTCGTGGGCGCTAACATTAAAATCGAAGATTGGGTGGAAAATAACTAGGACATAATTAAATTATTTCTAGACAGAATTAAATATTGGTTGGACTTATCCTGTGGTGAACCATCCCGGACAATCTTGACACTCTTCTCCTCACTCGGCGACTGACCATAAATCCTGCCTTGCGTACCCTACCTCCCCTCCCCCGGAAGGGGTTGACTCGTCTCGATCTTTCTAGATAATTCCGGTTAAGTCTGAACATTGCCCACGGTGAGACGTGAGCATCACACTGTGACAAGGAACCCATTCTAACATAGTAGTTTTGCCTATCTTTGAAGTTCGACAGCCAAATGTGATATCTGCTGCGCCTTGATGGGACTTGCGATGGCGAGATTTGTTTTCACGCAACACACACGAGACTTACCTTCAACGATAGTGCTAAGAGAATGGCTGCTTGACATTTTGTGTTGTGCACTGTATACTGGCACAGTACAATGATAAAACATAAAAACTGTATTCCTATGCCACGATATAAAGATGTGATTTTTCTATGATGAGAAGGAAAATATCATACACGATATTATGACAAGTGTAGGTGTGGTGGTGTGGTGTATTTGTGTGTGGTGTGTGTGTGTGTGTGTGTGTGTGTGTGTGTGTGTGTGTGTGTGTGTGTGTGTGTGTGTGTGTGTGTGTGTGTGTGTGTGTGTGTGTGTGTGTGTGTGTGTGTGTGTGTGTGTGTGTGTGTGTGTGTGTGTGTGTGTGTGTGTGTGTGTGTGTGTGTGTGTGTGTGTGTGTGTGTGTGTGTGTGTGTGTGTGTGTGTGTGTGTGTGTGTGTGTGTGTGTGTGTGTGTGTGTGTGTGTGTGTGTGTGTGTGTGTGTGTGTGTGTGTGTGTGTGTGTGTGTGTGTGTGTGTGTGTGTGTGTGTGTGTGTGTGTGTGTGTGTGTGTGTGTGTGTGTGTGTGTGTGTGTGTGTGTGTGTGTGTGTGTGTGTGTGTGTGTGTGTGTGTGTGTGTGTGTGTGTGTGTGTGTGTGTGTGTGTGTGTGTGTGTGTGTGTGTGTGTGTGTGTGTGTGTGTGTGTGTGTGTGTGTGTGTGTGTGTGTGTGTGTGTGTGTGTGTGTGTGTGTGTGTGTGTGTGTGTGTGTGTGTGTGTGTGTGTGTGTGTGTGTGTGTGTGTGTGTGTGTGTGTGTGTGTGTGTGTGTGTGTGTGTGTGTGTGTGTGTGTGTGTGTGTGTGTGTGTGTGTGTGTGTGTGTGTGTGTGTGTGTGTGTGTGTGTGTGTGTGTGTGTGTGTGTGTGTGTGTGTGTGTGTGTGTGTGTGTGTGTGTGTGTGTGTGTGTGTGTGTGTGTGTGTGTGTGTGTGTGTGTGTGTGTGTGTGTGTGTGTGTGTGTGTGTGTGTGTGTGTGTGTGTGTGTGTGTGTGTGTGTGTGTGTGTGTGTGTGTGTGTGTGTGTGTGTGTGTGTGTGTGTGTGTGTGTGTGTGTGTGTGTGTGTGTGTGTGTGTGTGTGTGTGTGTGTGTGTGTGTGTGTGTGTGTGTGTGTGTGTGTGTGTGTGTGTGTGTGTGTGTGTGTGTGTGTGTGTGTGTGTGTGTGTGTGTGTGTGTGTGTGTGTGTGTGTGTGTGTGTGTGTGTGTGTGTGTGTGTGTGTGTGTGTGTGTGTGTGTGTGTGTGTGTGTGTGTGTGTGTGTGTGTGTGTGTGTGTGTGTGTGTGTGTGTGTGTGTGTGTGTGTGTGTGTGTGTGTGTGTGTGTGTGTGTGTGTGTGTGTGTGTGTGTGTGTGTGTGTGTGTGTGTGTGTGTGTGTGTGTGTGTGTGTGTGTGTGTGTGTGTGTGTGTGTGTGTGTGTGTGTGTGTGTGTGTGTGTGTGTGTGTGTGTGTGTGTGTGTGTGTGTGTGTGTGTGTGTGTGTGTGTGTGTGTGTGTGTGTGTGTGTGTGTGTGTGTGTGTGTGTGTGTGTGTGTGTGTGTGTGTGTGTGTGTGTGTGTGTGTGTGTGTGTGTGTGTGTGTGTGTGTGTGTGTGTGTGTGTGTGTGTGTGTGTGTGTGTGTGTGTGTGTGTGTGTGTGTGTGTGTGTGTGTGTGTGTGTGTGTGTGTGTGTGTGTGTGTGTGTGTGTGTGTGTGTGTGTGTGTGTGTGTGTGTGTGTGTGTGTGTGTGTGTGTGTGTGTGTGTGTGTGTGTGTGTGTGTGTGTGTGTGTGTGTGTGTGTGTGTGTGTGTGTGTGTGTGTGTGTGTGTGTGTGTGTGAGCCATGATTTGACAACGATGAAGACGGCAATATCGGAGACGATGTTCTGCTATTGCCATTTTTGTACTGTAATATGCACTCTTGTCAGATTATAGAAAATGTTCATTATCTGGATCTGGATCCCATGGTTACTCCGGATAATCCAAGGTCTACTGTACATATTTTAAAAAATTGTATCCGACACAGGAATTGACCTGACCCAACACAGTTTTACTGTTTATTAAGTTTTCTAAATCATCAAAATGACAAATATTAGCTTTCACTAAAAATCAATTGTTTCTCAAGTCCAAACTAAATAAAATAATAAGAAACTGCACAAGAATGAATAAAAAATAAAAACATACCTGAAATGAAATGAAATCTTATACAAACAGAAACAATGAGGACCTGTTATACCAATGTTATAAGTTGAACACCTCTTTTATCTCATAGTTTTAATTTCCAACCAAAAATTGAAAAATCATAACTGTTATGCAGTTTTAAGGTCTATAAATTCACTTAAAATAACCTTTAAGCATTGAGTTTTAGTCATTTAATGTAAGTTGTAAAAAAATCAAAGTACATGTTGTTAAAAATACATTAAATCAAAATGGTTAGTACTTCATTCAATTTAAACACATCCCATTTAGCTGATTCGGTGAAACTAAACCCATTCTTAAAACTGACAAATTTAGACCCACGCTAAGTCCTCCGGCTAGATAAAACACAGGTATAACAGTATGAGAGCAGACAATGAGATGTACCTGAAGTGGAGAAGGGTCGGCGTCTCAGGTCGGGATTGGTCCGGGGTAGGGTGCAAAACTTGTTAGCAGCCATATCACTACCGGGGTCTGACACTAACAACACAACATGCAAGTCACACACACCGCACACGCAACGGTACTGGATCACACTGGTGAATGTGTTTAGGTAGGGGACAGTTAAACTTGTAGTTAGTTGTCGATTACCAAATGGGATCAGTTTATTGCTCTGAATAATTTTAAGCAGGAGAATTTTTTCTAACAAAAAATATGGGCAAAATTTGATTATGTAAATCTGGAAATGTTTTTACAAGGGTTCATAATACATTAACTAAAGAGTCTTCATCACCCACTTAAGAATTTCATACGTAAAGGCTGATTTACTTCAAATAGTCCGAGTATAGCCAGTTAAGAAATTTTAGCGCGAGTAGCGAGGAGGGACAGGATACTTTAGTTATAACATAAACACTGTTGTCATCACTTTTCCAGGAAGATCTTGAGCACAAGTGCATTTTTCCTCAGTGTAAATTTAATGCCGTGTGCTTGTGTGAGTAAGCGACGGTGTTAAGAGGAAGGCTAGTAGTGTCAACACATAAGCAACATTTTAAATCCAATCATGCTTTCATAGTAGGCCTACCCTGTTTCCGTCGCTGCACTTAATAGGGGTGAATTGTTTTACAAAATTGATATCTTGCTGTGTGACTCTATAAACATAATAAATTTTGTTCTTGGAAATATTTATTTTTAATAATGAAGATCAATTAGTTTTGAATTTTATGCACTACTATTTGTACGGGATCCTTTATTTTATCATAATTTGGAGGTTATAGGGACAAGGAGGAACTCTTCCTGGATAATTTAAGGGTAATTTTAAGGAAATCGGTTGAAAAATGGTGCCAGAAACAGGGTACTAAAAACAATTTTTTTTTGACATTTTTCGCAGGGATGATGAAGACTCTTAATAGGCAATGAATCATGAGTGTTTGCTGTCTCAATTTACTAATAAAAAGTAGGGATATGTCGGTTCCACTTTTTTTCGGTTCGGTTCCAGTTCGGTTCTTATACTGGATCGGTTCTCGGTTCCGAGTACTTATGCTGTAAATTCATTGATTGAAACAGTTGTAAGTGGCGGTACCTGACAACTGAATGTCAGGGAAATGAATAATCAGATTTTGTTGACACAAATTTTTTATTTCAACACTACATAAGGATTCAATGTTCAAACCTTAACACAAATAAACAGTATTTATTTGAAGACTTATTTCCTTAATTTTCAAGTATAAGTTTCACCAAGACATAAAAAACTCTCTCACTTATTAATTTGTTTATTAATCCTTCTTTTAACACATTCGCTGCTGGCCGCTAGATGGCGCGACTGCGCCAGGAGCTGAACTAGTGTGCATGTCGCTACGGCTTAAATGACCCTGGTAGTAATTTTTGGAAATAATGTTTTTTATTGCGGGAAAAGTATGCCCCAAGAGCTGCAAGGAAATATAGAACGCTCATGAGGAGCTGGCTAATCCATGGCAACATTAAATACCCCCGTTGCAGCAGACCTGCATACTCAGCGAATTTCAAATGCAAAACAACATATTTCAATCCAACATAGCGAGATTTGACATGTTTTGGTAAGCTCCATAAGAATAACATGGGGAATGAGTATGCAGGTTTGCTGCTACAGGTATATTAAAACTGAGTGGTTTTAATTTAATAATTAGTAGATCTGAACTAGAAGAAGCTATTTACCAAGTTTTATTAAGATTTGTTGAGAAATAACCGAGATATGGAAATTTTCTTATTTCCCATAAGGTTAACATTAGGACAACGTACTGTGTTTACCACTTTCAATATCTCGGTAACCAATGGACATAGAGGGGTGATTCAAAATACTAAATTGTTTGTTTTTTTGAGCTGAATTCATTGGTGCCAACAAAAATTTGATAAATTTTATTTTTTTATGTAAAAAACTCATAAAACCCATTTTTGGGGGGGGTTTATCCCCCTTAACCCCCCCTCCCAGTGGTCCGATCGGACTGGTTTACGAACTCGTCCGAGGGATTACCACTTTACATGTCTGTACCAAATTTCATTAAGATCGGACCATATTTACGGCCGCTATCGTGCTGACAGACACATATATATATAGATAGATAGATATATAGATATATATATATAAATTCGAACAAATGGTATTTTTTGCTTCTGGTGGCCCCAAAACAAAAAGTTATCATGGTCTTGGGCTTAGGTCTTACCATGAGACCTACGTAATAGCTTCTTCCCTATAGGGGAAATTCGCTAACAACAATGAACGGTGCCGTTCCGGAACGTTCTCAGCTCCTGGCGCCATGTTCCCGTTGACGTTCCGGAACGTCCGCAGCAGCGAACGTGTTAACAGATTATATTAAAAATAACATACAATTCCTAGGTGAAAAATAACAGATCCCAAATTTGTTTCCATAAATAATTTTTCAATTCCCATAGAAAATAACCCCATTCCAATTAATTTTAAAAATTAGAGTCTAAAATCTACCATGAGTCAATAAATTTAGAGTCAAAAGTAATCTAAGAAACATTATTGACCTTCTATAACAGTACGCAGCGGCTTTTGCCACCGACGCAACGCCCGCGGCAATGCGCGGTGCAATCGATTGTCTTTTATGGCCGGCAGTTACTCCCACCGATTACCATGGGTATCGGAACCGACTTAAGGAACTGTCACATCCCTAATAAAAAGCAATCTACAACAGTGATTGTGCAGAAAACACCAGGCCAATACTTATCTACTTCAATCTAGATAGCAAAAACTGCCACTAAAATTTATGCCTTAACAAAAGCAGGATTGTTTTACTTTTTTGATTAGACATTGTTGAAATTGTTGTAAGCAGTCTATGGACAGAAATAATTTCAACCAAAATGTTATATGTTTGGGTGCAGTTTTTATATAAGTTTAATAAAGTTTATCCAACAAAGATCCAGTTCCTGTTTCATGGCTGATGTATATTGATGTACAGCTGACCCAAGTAAACCAGTTTATTAACAAGTTAAGGGAACATTAATTTACTCACCAATAGGTATTTTAAATTACAATGCATATTAGAGTTTTTCAATGGATACAAAATGTTAAATTATATTAGAATTAATTAATCCTTCTGTCAAAACATGGAAAATGCAATAACTTTCATGCTGCATGTTGTTAATTTTCGATCCTGCAGCAATTCCAACTTTAATTATTTAAAAAGCAATCCCTTACTTCAGTTAGACAAGCACTCTTAATATGATCTCTTAATTCCCTTATAATATTAAATTAGTGTTCAACAGCGTTAAAAACTCAAACATGCAGAAACGTAAGTTCTGGACAAGGGCCTTCTGTACTAGTATACTAAATACAATAAGTATTCTAGAGGTGTAAAATATGATTTTGAGAACAAACACCATAGCTTGGTATTAAATACTACTTTGATGTAAAATAAATATGATTGTGTAATGATTATGTACAGGATGATTAGTGGGTAACCTTAAATAATTCAAATGTAGCATGAAATCATTGAGCAAACTTGGACCTCGTCTGATAATTTTTGAAATAATGAATCACAAAACATTAAAATAGATTCAATAGTGTAAATATAGTTTAATATGGATCAGAAATATAAAACTACGTTAAGTGAGCTAACATATCAATTTTGACACTGTAAAATATTCACAAATAGCAAAAAAATTATAAATAATTATATAACATAAAAAATTATAATATTTTTTAAAGATAAGTTGTTTTGAAAAAAATATTATTTTAATTGACAAGGATAATCAATTGGCTTTTTACTTCAGGGAAATAACCTTAACTAATCCAAAAATTATCAATAATATGATAATAATCGTATAATATCTCGTAAGTCAAACGAGGTTTTGAATAAAACAAAATTGAGGAGATCTGCTTCTATACAAGTTGTAGAAGGATAAAACTTAAATGTAATTTTGTAATCTCCTATTCTTTGACAAAGAAAATAATATGATTCGGTGATTGAAGAAAGAAAAAAAGTGAATAGTAGTAGTGAGTGAAATTAAAGTAGAAAAAGCAATCTTCAAATCAATTAAAAAACAACACCATGCTGGGGAGAAAAAAAGGGGATGTAAATTTCACAGAAACTGGGATTGTATACCATTATGATATCAAAGAAATTCCCAGCTGATCGTTTGTTCTATACTGATTGTTCTGTGACTTTTCTCATATCCTTTGGCCATTGGACAGTGAACACTCCATTTAAATTTTTAAAACCATTCATCTGCACAATAACTGTGCAAGAGATTTAATTCAATCTTTTAATGGGTTGATAATATTTCAAGAAAAGTGTTTTTTACAGGCATAGATGAATCTACAGACATTTTAAATCAAAAGATAATCATATTTGGTTTATTTAATGAGATTAAAAGTGGTCTAGTGATTATCATACCCATATGGAACAAAAAATGTATAAAAAATCTTTTTGCTAACCCTTTTTAGAGATTTTTAAATAAAAATGGTGATTCTATAAATAAATTCCAGACTATTACATTTTTTAATGTATTTTCAATTTTCTCAAATTACTTTGAAGTTTTTATTAGAAATTCTGCCCATAGAAACCCTCTCAAACGTCCAGAATTTGGAATTCATCACTGTTTCACAAAATAATCGTAGGAAACGCAGGACCACGTCACAGTCGGAACAGACGACCAGCGGGACGAGTGGTGACTCAGTGGGCCGGGTGGTGACTCACCCTCGTGTTGGGCCGCCGCGTCGTCCACCGCGCCAGGCATCGTCTGACTGCCGTAGCCGCTGCTCGACTCCAGCGAGCTCTCGCTGGTCGAGCTCTCCTTCTCCTGCCCTTCAGTCTGCAACACACCCTTCACACTTGGACACATGGATACACAGAGGATTTAAAAAAATGATCAGTAACGTAATTGAGAAAAATCATAGCTCAATTACAGTAGACTCCCGATTATCCATAGAATTGGGAGGCACGACTACCGCGGATAACGAAAATCGCGGATAACGAAAATAGCGGATAGTCTGCGAAAGTGTTGAAAATGGGAGAGAATAAAAGAAAAAAACAATTTTAACATGAAAAATCAATTTATTTAATACAGTTTATTTCTTTAATCAATTTATTTTTATCACCAAACACAATAAAAGATGAAAAATAGACTTCGACTGGCCAGTGTCAGCACTCACTCGATCAAAAACAACTAAATGATCTCATGTGTCAGATGAGAGTGGGTAGTTTGGACACGTAAGTAGGCGAGACAGAAAGGGGAGGGGAATGGTGGAAGAGGTGTTCAGCGATCTTGGAACGAGCACCTGCATATTGTATGGTGACTCGGAGATACAAATAGCCTACTGCCGAGCTCGGAGAAAGCCTGTGCGTATTTCGTACTAAAAAAACTTTTCAGTTCACTATATTTTTTGATAAATACGTATTTTCTTGCTTTTTGTAGCACGCTCAGATAATCCGCTTGCGGATAATCGGGAGTTTACTGTATATCTCAAATTGTTCACCATTTAAATCTGAAATTCAAAATGTTAAATCAGTAGGAGTCCCACAAAACCGAGAATAACGTATACTGAATGGTGTTCAGGTTTGTGAAAATTCAGGGTTATCGAGGGAGGAGTAAAAATCAAAAATATTATGGATAGTTTACTAGAGGTCTGCGGGTAGTGATTTTTCAAGCCGGGTCGGGTTCGGGTCGGGTAGTAGATGACCATCAATTTTCGTGTCAGGTTGGGTTCGGATATTGAAAGTGGAAAAAAATTCGGGTCGGGTCGGGTTCGGGTATGTGAGTTGAAAAAAAATTCGGGTCGGGTTCGGGTATTTTAGTTAAAATTCGGGTCAGGTTCGGGTATCATTTGTCAGCAAAACATTAATTTCATTAAATTTTGATGGGACTACCAAGCAGTTACAAAGTAAAAATGTAACATAACATTCACATTACTTACATATATACATTCAAGATAAAATTACAGTTTGCATTAAGAAAATAACATTACACATGACCATGGGACAAGAAATATTGATTAATTGAAGCTAGACAACAAACAAAATATTCTAAAACACAAAGAACAATTACATACACAAAAAATATGAAACTTTACAATAAGTTACCATGAAATATAAAAAATTAAAAGATTTTTATAAATTAAAAGAAAAAAAATAAAATTAAAGATTAATATTAATTAAAAAGACCAATTTAAAAAGTACATGAAGACATTTTTCACAAATGATTGTATCTACGATACAAATGAATTTTTTAAGCTAAAATTTTAATAATGTTATAATATATATATAATGAAAATTTTGTAAAACATTGTAATGCACCAAATGGTGCCATATACAATATACAATAACCAATACACTCAATAGATATTCATATTCATGACTAAACTTATTATTTCATAATTTATCAATGAAATAGTATTTATATTTTATAACAACAATAATCAACAATAATTTATTTTCGTCATAAAATTAGTTTTATTATAAAACTTCTATGAAGAAAATAATAGTTGGTTTAAGAAATTGAGTAGAGGAAGGGAGGAAAGAGAAGGGGGGAGAGAGAGAAAGAGAGCTAGAAAAAACAGCTTTTTCAGTCTCCTTATCAGTGGGAAGGGGGGAAGTGGGGGGGGGGGGTTGTTTACTCATCAATTAGCCTGTCCGCCAGTCCGGTGTTATCTGCGTGCGTGCTTGCATTCGTATTTTCCCTACTACGAAATGCGAAAATCCAAACCATTTGTCCTACAACCACATATATATTGGCTCATACTTTTTGTCTAATTTTTTAAATATATTGTGGCAAAAAAGAAACTTTTATCTCTTGCCGTTCAAGAGAAAATCCATGATCAAATAAAAGACTGATGTATACTTTGTGGTTCTCCAAGGTCAACTAAATATAGCAGAAACTTTCCGAATTCCATCTAATTGGAGATAATATTTCATTTCACCTGTCAACGTCCTTTCCTTATCACTTCAGGAATAATTTTTTGTGTATTTTTTCGTGGGAAGGACACGCTCTTCCGGTTTAACGTGTCCAAAAATAGATCGCAACAATTATCTTCTCGATAAGACCTCTCGTATCATAAGCTCTGCTAGAAATTCCAGCTTATTCAAAGCTATTTAGTGTTGGTACCTACGACTATTTCATTGCGTCGGTTCCCTGGTCCTTTAGGTTGCTAAATGAAGATACGATATTAAGCAGTAAGCGTACGATAATTTTGAGCCGGCAAGGAGACGGCTGGTTGTCTGAGTTGAGACGTATAGTGAAGATTGCTTCTAAGTTTGACATCGCGATCGCGACCATTTTTGTTCTCACATTATAATATTGCGTGGACGCTGTAAGTCAAAAGCTTTGAGCGAATTAATTATTGTTGAACATTTTTAAAGTTTCGGGTTTCTTTTGGGTAGTACGTCGGGTCCGATTTCTTTCGGGTAGTAGGTACCCGCCCGACCCGACGTGTAATAAAAACCCGCCCGAATAAAACCCGAGTCGTGTCGAACCCGCCCGACCACTCGGGTTCACGTAATTACCCGAAGCTACCCGAATTTTCGGGTACCCGCAGACCTCTACTCCTTATTCCTATAAAAACATTTATTTATTGCCTAATACAAAAACAAAACTTGAACCTTAGTGGCAGTGCTCACTCCACTGTGAAACATGGACAGCATCACATTGTGCTCTGGCCAATGCCATAGCGCACACTTTGTGCCTTGAATCTCAGTGCACTTTATTCCTCTGGCAGGCTTTCGAAGTTATTCAAAATTTCAAGTTATCAAAGTGCAGGATTGCAGGACTCTATTGTAACTCAAATTCGGTAAATTCCAACTTGAGATCCCTTTTCACTTACACAAATTATCTTTTATCAAAACATAACAATGAGGTCTTTAAAAATAAAATAGACCTTCTTACTTCGGTGTAATTTCTGGAGATATAAAAAAATAACAACAAAAAGTTAAGAAAAAGCTTCAAGATTTCCTTTTAAAAAACTATCTATCCTTTAGACAAATTTTATTCTTTATAGATTAAGACTATAAAAAAAGTGACACTTTTGATTTTTTCGGTTTGTACATTGCACAAGATAGCCAAAACAGGTTTGTATTACTGAATTAAAGTAATGTAAAACTACCTTTTCAGGATGGTGATCAGTTGCCAGCTCAGGGGGAGGAGGGGGAAAAGCCATCTCTTGAGCTTTGGATGCAGCCATGCTGGCCAGCTCATGCATGTTCACATACATGGGCTGGGTGGAGCCTGTAAAAGTCACCTCTAATTAGTCTCCTGACTGCAGACATTAAATATATAACTTTTCAAATTATTTTCACTCAATCTTTACTCTTAGCAAATTTGTATCTTTACTAAGCTATACAAGCTAATTATCTTTCCTTGAGCTAATTTGATGGAAAGCATTGTAGAGTTGAAAAGGAAGGTAATATTTAAAAGCGAATGCCTAACTGCCAAATATTGTGTAACATTAAAACATGCTGAAAAATTATTGTTTTGTTTTTAAGGCTAAATTGAATTTGGAATTTATTGTGTTATATTTAATTGCATTTTTGCAAGGGGATGTACATACATGCTTTTAGGAGAAAGCAGCCCTGAAATTCCATTATCTACTGAAGCTTGCAGCTAGTTTCTATGCAGTATAGTTTTCAGGCCTGAAGTTTTAATATTTTTGAATCAGGCAATAATGTTAATATATAAGCTTCTGTACTAAGTAAGTGTAGACTGTATATTTTCATGTATGTTTTCATTTCATTTCTCTCCTGGTATTATTAATCAATAATATTTTTTAAATAAATGTTAGTAAATAAC